>VXBR01001549.1:453897-526159 GCA_013400215.1 Cisticola juncidis | reverse complement strand
AAAAAAAAAAAAAAAAACACTACCAAAAACGATAACAAACCCCCCCCCACCTAAATTGACTACACAAAAAACTACATTTGTACCCCATCTTTGCTGTGCTAGTCTGCTGTCTAAGCCTCGAGTCAAGCTGCACCTATTTCTCAGTGTTGGTGTCACTCAGAAATGTATAATTCCCATTCATCGGCATACTATGACTGCCCTATAATTGTTTATTTGTGTGACTGTTGCCATGATACCAAGGACCTCATAGGTCAGTTTCTTAAGGCAACAGTAGGAGTTTCTTTCCACTTGCAGCTCCAGTTTCTGGGGACAGTCATTGATAGGAAAGTTCCAGAAGGATAATGAATTTTGAATGAATTAATGAATTCTAGCAAGCTGTTGTAGTGACAATTTAAATTTATGTTCTTGAGTGTACCTTGATGCTGCAAAATTCTAATGACTCATATATCCTGATACACACAAAGTTAAATTGGATACTAATACTCAAAAAATAGCTAGAAGTGTCTATTTAATTTCACTTGAAGATTTCAGTTGTCATTTGAGGGAAGTCAGAAGAAGAATGTGAAATTAGCAGTATCAACTACATTATTGTAAACTAATTTTTTGATAAATGAAAAAAGATATTAATTACAGCCAAGTTATCTTACTGTGATTTGTATGGATGTATCATAGACATAAAATGCATTTTAAAATGATACACACACTGGTTTAAGGGCAATATTTGCAAATTACTTAGATATTTTCTGGCTTTAGGAACAGGAATAGTGGTAATATTTCAGAAGATGATTGCTGTTTTAACCTTAAAATTAGGCAATTTACAAGAAAGCTAAATTAAATTTAAACAGCCTTTAAATATCAAGAAAATAAACAAGCTACGTAATATAAGTTCTAATGTTGCTTTAAAGAATGAAAGGAACTATTTATACTATCATACACTATATATACTACTTATATATATATATATATACCACTTTCATACAAGTCTCAAATAAGCCATAACATTTTAATGAAGGCATGGCAATATAAAAAGCCACTTTCTTCTTTTGTTACTAAAAATATTTAATGTCTAGACTTGGAGAATATAGAGGAAACTTGAATGGTAAGACTTAACTGTAGTCCACAAGTATGGCCTTTCACAGTCCTAAATCAGTGCTGCAGTAACAATGTGGTAAGACTGCTAATGAACAAATTCAAGATATTTGAACTATGATACACTGCTTATCTACTTCTAGATCAGCAGATGAGGCTTGCATTTGCATTCTTGATATGTAAAGAGTGCCATTAAATCTATGTCACAGTCAGTGACAAATGTAAGCTGAGTGAGAATTTAGATTTCTATGTACTCTCCTTGTCTCTGTCCCTCACACATGGTGTGTCCTTGAAGTACAGCTTAATGTGTTTGACCTTCAGATTATCTTCCCTTTGGTGACATGCACTTACTTAAACAAGTGAATACTTATTTGCTTATTTTCCAATAGAAAGTCCTAAGTTCTTTTGTTTGATGTGTATTGGATCCAGTTAAAAGGTTGTGAAATATTTTGGCCTTACTTAATGAAATTTATAAATTTTAAAGGAGAGCTGAAGTACTACCAAAGTATCACCAGTAGCCTGTAGAGATAATACAATAGCAAATACAATACAAATAAACTGTAATGCAAGGGGAGAAAAATGTGTTTTATCACTGGTTTCTGTTTGAACAAACATTTTTATTATCCATCTGGGTCTGCAAGTTCATACATGCAAGGACAGGTTTATACAGGTGTTTCCCAAGAATGGCTGAATAGGCTATGGCTCTTTATGTATGAGTTTATGTGGAGATTTGTTTTGTCAGGATGGAAAGAGGGGAAAGACATAGCAATCACAAAAACAGCAACAAAAAAAGTGTTCCTTCCCTCCTGTACTAACCACAATTCTTTCTGGCTGGTCAAGATTTTGAGGTGGAAAACCATATTCTGATTTCATATTATGATACATTTCTTTAAGACTATGCAGTCATAAACAAAACAAAAAAAAAAGGTCAAATAAGTGCAAAGGGTTTTGTGGGATAGGAACAGAAAGGAACATTTTGTACCTAACAGATTCAAAGGACAGAAATGGAGAACAAAATCTCGAACATTGTTACAACACTTTGATAACAGAGATTTTTTTTAACATTCTGTACACCTAGAAGTCCAGCCTGGCTTATTGCATTAAACTATTACATTTCTCTTCTGAAATTTTGAGGGTTTTTGAAAGGAAACTAAGCATGAACTTAAAATATAAGTTGCTGTGTATGTTCAGGCATAATTGCATTGACACAGTCTAGGTTTGTGGGCCCTCCAAAAAGATTGCTTGGTACATAAAACTTTGAAAGCCAGGAGATTAATTAATTCTTAGTTGTTATTTGTAGGGCAAGTCTACGTAAACTACAGGACTGAAAAGGATTATAAAGCACAAAATTGGGGCTTGGGCCATAAAACTTTGAAAACCAGAAGATTAATTCTTCTTTAGATGTTATTTGCAAGGCATTTCTACATGAGATAAAGGATTGAGAAAAAAGTTATATGACAATAAATCTGCAAAGAAAAATATGACATAATTTATATAATGTATATAATATTACATATAGTAAAAATAAATTGATACTTGCATTCTAGTTTTTCCTTATCTTTTACACAAAATATTAACCCAATGTTATCACTCGTGGAGGAACCATGTTTGATTTTTGAAAAAGAGTGCCTAAATCTGTTTATCCACCCTCTTCAGTTTGTAACATACTTAATGGTATGAAAAAATTCATTATGTTGACCAAAAAAAAAAAGCAAAATGAATGGGACAGAAAGGGGTATCTGGATTTTTATGAATGAACTATTAATTAGTAAAATTAAGCTAAATGAAATACATAAAGAAAAAAGCAATGACTGAATCTCAGTCTTCTCAGTAGCAAGAGGTACCATAACATGAGAAAATAGTATAGCAAACCTTATGAAAATGCAGCTGAAGAGGAAGGAGGTAACTGTGGACAGATAGAGCCAAACTATTTGGCCTGCATAGAAAACATGTACTCTTCTTTTTTTTAAGCATTTCGTAAAGTTTTGAAGATACATTACATTCAGTTGACTTAGGCAAAAAAAGCCTACTCTGTTTCTCTCTATGTTTAACAAATACTAGATAAAACTAGCAGGTGGTATGTCAAATATTCTGCAATAACCTCATTCCTAGAGGAACTTAGGACACTGGACACCAAATCAGATCCAACACAGAGACTTCATATACTCTTTGGACTAATCAAAAATTACATAAAAGACAGATCTGAAGTGAGAGCACTCCTTCACAAGATAAGATCTAAGGTCTCAAGGAGTATTTATTCCCAGTCTGGAATGCCATAAGGTGTCTAAAATAAATATCTGCTATTTCCAGTTTTCCATCTCTCATACCCCTTGCATATTTGCATTGAAAATCAGTATTCAAGTAGTTCCTAAATCACTATAATTTTTTGTCCAGATTTAAGTTCTAACAGGAAGAATTCTCAAATCAAGCCACTGTGTCCTGGACGAGGGCCTGTGCTGGCACCCTTGAAGGAATGTGTGGGAGGCAATGGAAGAAAGAGGAGCAGGGAGCAGAGATCTGGCACAACCTAAAACTGGGTACTGTCACCCAGTATCTGGGGTGTCAGGTCATAGTGGAAAGACAGAATCTGAGTTGTCTCTGTGGACTGGTAAGTGACATCTAAGGAATAATTGTTCTCTAAGAAGCTGTAGAGTATAAATGAGCCGATTTAGTTTTAAGATATGCATGCTACTTTTATCACTGTTTTTTACTGCCTTTACTAAGGAATATGGTACTGGAAGTTTAAAAAGAAGAAATTTTTTTAGGTCACCTATTTCATCTTTCTGGCAATTGTGAATTGTTCCCTGCAGTACATTTTCAACTTCTTTGTCATTTTCCAAATTAAAAACAGAAGTAATGTGTGTAAAAATATTAAATTAACATTTATTTGACAATAAAGTAAATTACATTTATATGTGAACTTCTCAATTAGCCCTGCAAAGCTTCCTTGGGACCACTATGCTGTTAAATCAGTAATTTATTTTTATGTTGCACTAAACGTAGATACAATCTTTGTGTTAAGGAAACATCACTTCAATTTTGTTTTTAAGTTTGGAAATTGTGGAAATTTTTTATATATATAAAAGGGGACAGTATGATAGCACTAGAAAGTGGTTTTGTTTAAAAACAAAGTGAGAGTACACATAAAAACAACTGAATATTTCTTCTATTCCCTGACAATGTGCAGGTACAATTTTCCTGGTAAATTCTTTGTAAATACAGTAACATTATACTTTTTGACAAGAGAATTTAACTTGAATTTCATGAGTTGTGCACCCACTTAGGTTATTGTATGGCAAATAGACATGAGATTTTTTTGTTAAATCTAACACAGCCTTTTTGGTTAAACAGAGCCTTTTTGGTTTTGTCTTTAATGCTATAAAATCCACTCATGTAGAAGAAAAAACAGTCAAGTACAAATCTATGCTCCAGTTGAGCAGTAAGATTAATTAGCTGAGATGACCTTTGAACAGTTGTGATCTTCTCTGGCTACTGTCAAGGAAGACAAAGTTAAAAACTTTGGTGAGTTTATTTCCACCAAGATTCTTGCTGAGATAACTCTCTTGTATCAATGACAGTATTTTGAAAAAGAACCCAAGAGTAAAAAAACCCAGCCTTTTATATAAGACTCCAGAATGGCCTCTTGTCAATAACCATATGTAGATTTTTTAGACACCTGTAGGAATACCCAACTAGAATGCTCCTCTTGAATGGCAATAGTAAGGTGTTCATATGTGTACCAAGAGGTGGCATGTGTTTAATAAAATCTCTAAACTTGATTCTAAACTTCCAAACTTGAACTGGTTGCCGCAGTTTCTCTTTATGCAGACATAAGCTACAGGATATATCTGCCAATAATCACATTGATTCTAGCAGCAATTTGTCTGAACATGTCAGTGTTCCTGTATTTGTACAAAGAGAGCCAACAGATTTATTTATAAAAAACAATTGTGTACTACAAATATCAAAAGTTAACTGACAGATGCCCCAGTAGATTGTCTGGTGTATCTGTATCTGTTCCTGTATCTGTACAAAGAGAGCCAACAGATTTATTTATAAAAAACAATTGTGTACTACAAATATCAAAAGTTAACTGACAGATGCCCCAGTAGATTGTCTGGTGTATCTTATATAACAGTAACATAACCCACCCTACCAAGAACTACAGAATTTGTAGATCAAATTTTAAATTTTGGATGCTTCTGTAGAAAATCAGTTAGTTGAGTAGAAGAAAAAGTTATTTCCCATACTGTAACAAATAACAAGACATCAACATGTGCTAAAAATATAAATGAAACAATATTTTCCCTCTGTTTAATTTTTATCAGCAAGTCTCCAAACTTTACCATTTTTTATTGTGGACCAGAAATATAATTATTCCATGAACATTACCATGAGTCTTACTAATTCTGAATCTTTGTAGATGTCTGGGTACTTTTAAGATTTCACAAGAAGATTTTAGATACCATTAAAACATTTCTAGTTTGAAACATTTTAAATACTAGATAAGAAAAAACATTTTAGGTATATGCTCTGAAGCATATGAGGTTCATCGATAACTATTGTTTCCCAGTTCAAGCAGAGAAACAGTCAGACCTCAATCTAAATAGAATCAGTTCATATTTTATTCCTATTGCATTTTTAAATTTGTTAAAATTCAACCTGATAATATCCCCCCAAAATCTGATCATAAACATGAATTCACAAAATTAGCTGTTAGATGTGACTGTTGGATTCTCAGTGCAAGATTTTACATCATTCACTTTCCAAAGTGTCTTGTGAAATAATCTCTTGTTCCTACTCAAGTAATAGAAAAAATTAAAGAAGCAATGCGTGTACACACACTGGAAAATTAGCTAAAATGTTGCTTTTGCTTTTTAAATAATCCTCATTCCCAGCTCGCTTTTACTATATACTAGCGACTGATAGAGCAGTGAAACAGGCCAAAACGTACTCCAAAAATTGAGCATTTGTATGATGATCTTGCAGGTTCGGTAGATCAAATGACACAAAGCTCTCACAATGAAAACAAAAATCTAGATTTTGTAATATCTAGGTCTGTCAGCCTAATATATCCTTGGGCTATTATTCCTCCTTTCATCCTTTAACACAAAGAATTGCCTTGGAGAAACTAGAGCCCTGGAGAACACAGGGAAAGTGTAAGTTCTATAACTATTCCTGAAAGTCCCTAGAAAAACATCAGCAAAATTATCTATTTGCATAATCTGAGTTGTAAATCTTACAAGACATACAGCTGAAATAATTTATAGCTTTGCTTATCTAAATTTTTCCCTTCTTCTTAAGCCTATGATCTGCTGCAGAGGTGCACAGTCGTTCAGGAGTTTAATTTTTGATGCTGAATCATTAAGTTACATCATTGTGTAGTTGAAATTATGTGGCTGCTTTTATCTGGGTAATAAAAAACCTCTCCTACTTATACACTTATTTAAATTCCAAAAACTAGCAGGGTGTAAGTAAACATGCTTTCATCAGTGGGATGTAAAACAAAGTTGAAGAGGAACTACCTTAAGTATTTGTAGGACATTCCACTTAAGCACTCAAAGGAACTTTGTATCAGCTTTTCAAGGATTATTAGAATATTGCTATGCTCTAATTTTTAAAATTTTGCTGTTGTGACAAAAAAAAGGACAGGTATTTAAAACAATTGAATCAGCATGGTCTTTTAATGTAAAAATACTTTGGGATATTTCCTTTCATCAGCACCTAAACCTGGAGGCAGGTAAACAAGAAGCTCTTCTGGGCATAAGCATTAAAATCCACAAATTTTCTACTTCAGAACATAGTTCTGAGATACTTTGACACTTGGTGCACACAGATGAAAAATATTCTGTGTAAAACATTCTCTTTATGTCATTTAAAGTGTCCTTGAAAAGAATATTATATTCTCCATCTAACTTTTACTCTGCCCAGTTCTACCTCCAACAGGGTTAGTAGTTTCCACAGGTGATACTTGTATCTGAAATATACCTATAATGAAAATACCAATTAGCAAGCTTAAAAATGGTCACACTAGATGAGCTTTGCACTGTTTCTGTTTGCACAGTTTGCACAGTAAGACAAGGCAGCTCTCAAAGACCCTTTGCGATTTCAATACTGCAGGATGGTATACTAGCAAAATAACAGGCATCTTGAGGTTGCCCTCTCCACACAGTAACACTCCTTAAATTAGTTAGGTAAGTATGACAATGCTACTCATATTCAGCTGTGACTCCTTATAATTAACAATTTATTCTGGGAAAATTGTTGAGTACATTCCATGAAACAGATAATATTCTGTAAACCAACAGCAGGTTGATGGGATTGTTGTATTAGTTACTGTATAGCGATAATTTACTGTAAGATAATTGCCCCTGCATAGAAAAGGTCTGCTCCATTTCAAAGTTTTGCTAAATTTTATATCATTATTTTAAATTAAATTAGTCTGCCCATTTCTTAGCATCCAAAGCATTGTAATTCCTCTAGAAATTTTAGTAAGTATTCTATAATTACCCCTGCAAGGATCAGAATTTAGAAGTTCTTAGAGGAGAGGAGAATTAGAAAGATGTATGAAAGACTTTTTTTTAAGCAAATAAATGAAGATTATTCCTTCAAGGCATTAAATCTAATCTTAGATCTCTGAGAGTTGTCCCACTCTCATAAATTTATCCTGTAAAACTGACAATATTAATCATTACCTGTTTTCAGCCATTAGAAGAAGAAATCACGGGGCATAGTAGGGTATTTTTGAGTGGGTGTTGGTGATTTGGTTGTTTTTTGGTTTTGGTTTTTTTTTTTTTTTTTTTTTTTAATTTCTTCAAGAAAGGCAGAAGTGAACTACTTTTGTAGTATTGTTTATAAAAGATTAGAAGCTAGTTATCCTTCTCTGAGCATTTAAGGTAGGTTTATCTTGTCCCCTTGTTTAAATACTGTTTTGAAGGGAATGTTTCGGTGCAGTGTAAGGTCAGTGGAAGTGCCTTTGACATGACATAGTTAATGTATCTACTTTACCCAGAAAAACATATATTTTTCAGCCGGCAAAAGTACATCTTTTCAGGAAAAGAACAAATTCAAGCATTAGCGCCGCCACCTGGAAAACTGGAAGACAAAAAGTGATGATGGTCTGGTTACCTAAAAAACCCCAGTAAAAAATTAAAAAAAAAAAATTAAAAATCCAAGACCTCAACAACTCCTTGTTTACATTTTTAACTGTGTATAAAACTTCTGTATTTCAAAATAAAAGTAAATTTAGGATTATACAAGTTATCTATGTGATAATAATCTCCTGGGTCTGATTGACTGCCCACTCTCCCCAACCCTCCCTTACTTTTACATATTCTCCAAGGTAATAAGCCTGCCACCACTAATGTTATAAAGTAGTAATTGTGCCTAATTGGTAGGGAGGTGACAGACCATTCTGGTAATGTTGTGAAACTGTAAGAAAGGAGGAGTGAGAACATTCACAGACCTAGCAGTAATTATCCACTAATTTGGCCTGTTTGTGGGGGGACAGCTCATTATAGCCCTTAAGAAACCTCAGAATAAAGAGAGAAAGTAGGTAGGAGGTAAGGTTAAATAATTAGTGTTCTGCAGATTTTTCTTTTTCTTCTTTCTTCTTTCTTCTTCTCTTTAATTCAAAGAGGAGGATTAGGGAGGGAGAAATGTGATGAGTGTAACAATTGGGAATGGTGTAACATCGTCTTTTAAGTGAATTTTAAATATTTGAAAGCAAACACAAATAGTTTACAAGTCACTGTGGAAAAAATATATATTTCAGTAGTTCTTAAGTAGGACAATACTTAATTTTAATTTTATGGCATTAATCTTATGCACTTCAGCTAATCTTAAACACTTCACTCTTTTATAAAATCAAATTTCAGATTAAAATGGATTTTTAAGTTCTTGTTTTATATTTTTATTGACCATCCAGAAGTGTGATTCAATCCAAAGTGTAATTTTTACATTTCTATAAAAATGTTATCCAGATTTTTCTAGTCTCTATTATCTCTTCCTTACAAACTAGTAAATGGACTGTGCCTGAGAGGCCTCTCTTCAAACCTCCAGGTTCCTTTTCCTCAATTCTTTCCTGTTTGAATTCCAGATACTAGTTGACATTGAATATATTTAGTTTAATTTTATTAAAAATTACTGAAATTGGATCTATAGAACTAATTTTGGTTCATTTAGCCACCCATATAAATATTTATTTTCTTTAAATATTCTTATTTTGGCTTAATTCTATTAGTATTTAATTAGTACCATACATTTGAAGGGTAAGTATATTTCATTTAATTCTAAAGTTTCTGTTTAGTTCTGAAATTCATACTAAATATTCAACTTCAAATAATTTTTCTTTTTCCTCTGTCCCTTCTGTTTTGTCCATCCAACCCAGGGTTTTAAAAATCCTGTAGTCTGAATACACTGGGTCTGGTCTTGCTGAAAGGGGTAGTTAATTTGCATAATCAGTTCAAAAACCTTGGTCTCTTGTCTTAAAACACTAGTTAGTACAGCAGTTATGCTCTGAGTTTTTGTTATTTTCTTTAAATACAGACACCTGCTTTTGCAAACCGAGTTGCTACCTCATTCTGTATACACCACCAAACAGCCAACAGATGGTGATAATGTTGATTTTCTATGCATAATGTAATGTCCTTCAGGAGAAGGGCTGAAGAGAAAGGGGGATCAGACAAGAATATCCTTAAATATTGCCTAAATATTATTTTCACAAATGAGACTGTAAGCGTTTAAATACAGAACATGTCATTGATTAATATAACCTCCTATTGCCAAACCAATTGTCTTCTTTGGGGACACTGAAAGGTCCTTTACAGCAGAATTTTACTTATGTGGTGTTCTTTTTATCTTGTGTTTGTAAATTGTAAATGTGTTATCCACCATCTTGATCTATTCACCTTCTTACACATGTTGCATAGGAATCTCTCACGTGTCATATATGTACAAAAGAGATTACATTTATTATAATGGAAAAACATATTTGATGCTATTATAGATTATGAGTGAGCATTGATGGAACGTTCTCCTTATCCAGTTTAAGGTAAGGGGAAAAAATCAGAAATTCAGGAAGTAATAGCAGTAAGAGTCTGACAGGGAAGGAAATCTGAAAGTTGAAATAGAAAAAATGGAAAATGCACTGCCATCTTTTATCTTAATACAGCTTTTTGCTTTTAATGCTTTACAACTGCCTTGACAATTTTTCACTCTATATATATATCTGTCATAAAAATTGAAATCTATTTAATCATAAAAAGTTTGTTGTAGAAGCACATTGAAACATACTTGCAAATAAAGAAAGATTGAGGGGGAAGAGTTCTTAGAGTTCATAACGCCTTTCCTAGGATCAGTCCACTATGGTGGCTGTATGGCTTGCTGTTATTTATCAAATGGGACAGAAAGGATGTGCTGCTGCTATTACAGTTTCACAGATTTTCTTCATCAGTTTAAGGAAAAAAAATGAATCCTTAGTTTTCAAAGAAGATAATATACTAAGAAAAAAAAGCTTTCTTAAGTAAAATCCAGGAAAATTCAGAACTAATAAAAATATGACCTTCGTTTATTTTGTGAAAATAAGAAGAAAAAATTGTGTCTTTTGCAATTCTGACGTCTTTGTTCTATTTTCATTAATTTGCTAAGTTTGAGTTTACTGATCACATTACAGCCTTTACTGAACAAAAAGGGATGTGTAACTGTTTGGGCCAGTAATCATGGTTCTGAGTATTCCCTGAAGCATCGTGAGTAAATAGTTGTCAGTAAGTTACCTCTACTGCAAATTTTTGCCAACATTTCTGCTCATACTATTTGGACATCCCTTCTCAACCTTCATCACATTGTGAACCTCTCATCAAAGCTGTCTGTGTTCAGTTCTCTACTTTAAAATAAGAATTTCTTTTCCAAAGCAGTTTTCAAATTTCTCTTCCCTTATTTGTGGCTTTTACTAATGACAACTTAATGGAGAGGTATGTTCAGAAACAGAAGAACCAGAAATCTGCAGCAAAAACCCATTGTGTTCCTTCTGGAGGTCTTTGCTCTGAATGTTCCTGAAAGTCTCAAATACACAACAGAAAGAAAAGTGTTAATAAGTATAAAGTTCGCACCATATTCCTCAATATTTTAGTCTTGTAGTCCTCCATCTTCTCTTGTAAAAGAAGATTCTGTTGTACCCTATGTCTAAATTTCAAAAACATGTTTCACTAATAAAGGTAGTCAATACTGTGGAAGTTTCAGTTACCAAAACCATGGGTGAATGGTAAATCTGCTAGTATTAAAATACTGAGTAATCATAAATGGTCAAAAATAGTGAAAAAAAACTGAGAAGACATCTCTACACTTCTGAGAACCTGCTACTTTAACTCTTTGGCTTATATTTCCCAAAACTAATATTTGATCTCAAAAACACTGTAAGACCTTTTTAGGAAATGTATCGCATAACAGACATTTCATATTCTATTTTTTACCACTTTTATGTATATTAAGTTTTTCATATGTGAATTTTAAAGTTTTCCTAGTCAATGTTTTTGGCTACCCTGTATGACCTTGATGTCTTATGATCCCATGGTCTGAAAAGGCCTTAAATTCTCCAAACCACATTGCATTGATGTAATATTATGTAAGTATACTATTAACTGATTGGTTTATTATGCTGAATTGTTATGATCCATCACACCAAATGCATTTTGCTTGACAGATCAGGACATTGGGCTGAAAGAAGACTTAAGACAAACACCAAAAAGTCAGCTCAGTGACAATTCTGCATTTTGAATTTCCTCTAATAAATGGGTGAGAAAAATTTGGCTTACAATAAAAATATCTTTATTAAAAAATTGATTGCCGAGAAATAGATGTTCCTTTTTCTTTCAAAACCCATGAACCTTTCAAAATACAATAATTCTCTTTAAAATAAATTCAAACAAAACAGAAATTATATTTTTTGTTATTTTTCAGCACTAACAACCTGATGATTAATAGAAAGGTTTCCATAAGTCTAATATTGACACTTAGAAACAATGCTGCTTCATGTAAGCAGCCACAGCAATAGGTGAACTATAGGACCTGGAACATTTCTGAAGAAACTATGTACACCTGCAATCTTCTAGGAAATTAACTTCATCCAAATAGTAGACAAAGGTGTTGGGAAGATTCTTGTAAGGTAAGAGGAGAAAAGCATTCCTGTCAATCAGCTGAAGAATGTGTTCATGAAATGTGAGAAAAGTACCCTTTGTGAGGGATTTAGAAAGGACTGCACTAGAAAATAAGGCATTGGGATGAGCTGAAGGAGGCAATGAGCATAACTACAGAATTTAGTAATAGCAAATATTTATTAATTTTTAAGTAGATTAGGAAATAACTAGCAAATATGTAGCACTAGTCTATACCAGATGAAACTGATAGATGTATTTACAATTTACAGAAATAGCCAATAAATGTTTCTGGTTTATATTGGCAGGAAAATCTAAATACTGTATTCCTATCATATGGCAAGGAATTTAATTTTCCTTTCAAGAATAATGTAGAAAGCGGATGTGAAAACAGATACCAAACAATATATTTTAACAGAAAAACAATTTAACTTGGATTCAGTTTTGTAAGTCTTAGAAAATCAGCAAAAAAAGAAGAATATGGTAAAAAAACAACATCGTACTAACATTTGAGGAAGGATAAATCTTTTGTTTTCAACACCCCTAAGTCTTTTGAGCTCATACTATTTCCAAGGAAAAAAGAATGGAATGCCTAGCATGAGACAAGGACAAAATTAATGAGATATTGAAAGAGAGTAGTATGGTCAACCATCATGGGTTTATGAAGAGTAGATCTTGTCAAACTAATATTCTTACAGTGTTTCATGTTTCTAGACGTTTTTGTTAAAATATACTTAATAATCATTGGGCCTGTTACAGAGTAATCCTCTGGACTACAGGAATCCAATATTATGAATGAAACACAGAATATAATTGTTCACTGATCACAACATGATTTACTGCTGAATATAAAAAAAGTAACTCTGAATACAACTTTTATCCAAATATGTTTTCATTGGAGCTCAGATATTAGTAATTAGTCCCATGCTATTTAATATTGTGTTGATGAAAATATGAAATAATTCATCATAGGTTTTACTGATGACAAAGCCTGGGAAAGTTGTAAATAGTGAAGACAACAGATGTTGGTGACAAAATAATTATTTATGCATTGGTGTTTTACACAGAAATAAATAATATTTTTCAATGCATTCAAACACAGGGACTGCAGCCTTCATGGTCATGATTAACAAAAGAGAGCTCTTTCCTGGGAAGAAGATGCAAAACATACAAAACAGGGGATGGCCTGTTGACTGGACAAAAGCTTGTAAATTTTCTTTTTCAAGAGCTGGTCTTCTTCATGACTCTATGGAGGAGATTAATGTTAAATAGCAATAATGAAGAGAACTTTTTGGGATGCAGCTCATATAATCCTAAATTATTGCCACCTAAATAATTTACTTACTTTAGCCTGTGAGAGGCTTGATAGCATCATCACTGACAGCTGTAAATGATTAGCCTCTCAAAAGAAATACTAAGTTTACATCACTCTAAGCCTCTGTTCTTTCCTCTGAAAAAACAAAAAAAAAAATTAAATCCAGTTGAGGATCTAATTCATATAGAGAAAATAGTTACAAGTGTTTGTCTAGGCTGGACTTGCCTTAGGCCTGAGACCTAAATGTCTAGTAAACTACTTAATGGTAATATCTTCAGTCATGTATCCAACTAAAATGGAAATAAGTGTTAAAGAGAGAAAAAAACAAACAAACAAACAAAAAGATCCCCTGCAAGTTAATTTCCACTTACCAAAAGCAGCAGAAAATGTTATATTAGCATGTTTTTTCTCTTCTTTTCTTCAATTAAAACTGTCTGAATCTTATGAAAAAAAATCTTATAGCAAAAAAAAAAAAAAAATTATGCTCAGCCTAAAAGTTTGGAAATACTGTTTCTTACCAAAAATAATAATTGTAAATAAATATGAGAACAGATCTTGCAGCCAGTAATGAAGAACAGTGTTTTGTTTTTTGGATTTTTTTTGTCTTCAGAATTTCCAGTGTCAAATTAATGGACAATCATTCAGTGACTTAAAATCCTGTGTGGCTTTGTGTACATGGAACAAATAATTAATGTATTATTCAACACTTAAGTACAAATTAAAACTGGATTACTCAAATGAACCACACTGGATAAGGATGACAGGACTTGGCCCAAAACCTTTAAAAGAAGATTGCCACAAATTATCAAACAAAACCAAAAGAAAACGTGACTTTTTTCTTTTACCATACCTGGAATGCGAGATGCTTTCTCAGCTTGATTGCAAGTATTTTTGTGAAAAAGACAAAAAAATATTTTTTTTTTTTTTACAGAATAGTATCACATATATTTTAAAAATTGTAGCAGATCTTTGAATGTGGTGCCACTATTTAAATAAATAACCATCCAATGAAAAAAACAAACAAACAACACCTAAAAATTCTCTTAATCAAATATACTAGTTTTATTTTACTATTTTTTTAAATTTTCTCGTAAATGACACATGAAAAAACTAGCCACGTATGTCAATTCTAGCTAGCAATACCACAGCTGAATCCTTTAGTTTGAATTTAATTACTTTCCTACCTACATTCCAGCAAAAAGATTTGAAAATGTTGTCCCTTGCAGACAGATGCCTATTACATAAACATATAGCAAGTGTATTACACTCAATAATATTACATGTATTTAATAATTATATGTATTACATGTAATAATCTCTACCTCACCACACCAATTGTGTTTATGGAGAAGTGAAGCTATAAAGGGTGTTAATCATCTGTGATCATAAGAACACAAATTTAATATTCACCACCTGGATTATTAAAAGCTTCAGTCCAAGCACATAGGCTGAGATATGCATGCCTAAACATTCACATGAATATTTCTCTGTACAAGACAATATTTTTTCTCACTTTGAATTTCTAGTAGATAACAACTGGGAGAGGATTTTGTCACTTTTTTTACAAAAAAAAATCCACAAATTTCTGAGCACAAAGTAAAATGGAGCAACCTGAAAAACTATGGTAACACTTCCAGAGAACTTTGGAGAATTCTCTATAGAGAAATGGAAAATAATTCCAATTACATAGAATATTTTGTGGAAAAAATTCTTTTGAGATACCAGGCAAAGAAAACGTGACAGGGCACAAACTGGCAAATTTAAACCATTAAAGGAAAATAAAAACAGTTGGGCAAACCCATAATGTCCACAGAACTTTTTTCTATGATTCTACCTTTAAAACCATCGTATTCAGAGGTGCCAAAAGAACAGCCCTCTGGAGAGATCTCTGTGCTCCACTGGAATCAAGAGCAGTAAAAGTACTGTTGTTGTCCCAGGAGCCAGTGTGCCACGGGACCTTTCTGACATCTTAGATTTATTACATTGCTTCATGCTGCTTTAATCCCAAATGTGCTCACTGGAGTGCTCTGCACCTGAGAAATGGACGGTGGGCTCACAAATAAGGTTGTGCTTCAGAGAAGAAAGAAACTTACCATGTTTGTTATCAGAATCTGACCCCTTGGACCTGTTGGTTCAAGCACAATTTTCTAAAATCCTAATTCTTATCTGTTTTTTAAGTAGAAGTAAAATGTCCAATAAAATCTTTTACATGCTGGTATTTCATTGATTTTTCCATTCAATTACAATATTCAAACATGGAAGGAACAACGGTTTAAGTGGAAATTCAGTTCCACTCAATTTCATAGCAGATGACCAGAGAGTGCTAAGTTCCTTTCTTAAGAAGATGAGAGAACTGAAAAAAAACTGCTCCCAAAATATATAAACTATTGGATGTCAGAGCTACAACATTCAAATAACAAGCAAACAAACAAACAAAACAAAACAAAACAGAAAAACCAACAAAAACAACAATCTTCAGTCTAGAAAAGACTCATCAAATCTGTAGTACAGGAAAAGTCATAGAAATAGATACACAGCAAGCTTTTTAACATTTGAAGCCAAAATTCTTGTCTATCAAGTAAATCAAAATGCCTCTGTCAAGAGGTGAAATGAGCCTAGATGACCAGTAAATGGACAATTTGACTTGTTGATTATTTGCATAAAATGTTCATAAAATTAAGAATCAAATTTAAATCCATTCTAGTATTATTTCAAGTCAGTGCATGTAAAATACATGTGGTTTAGAATAAGGTTAATGTATTCTTTTGTATACACCTCTATAAAAATGATTATCTTATCCTTTATGAACGTGGGAATAGGTCCTGGGATCTGTTTGTGGGTTTTGTACATCTTCTGACATTAAGTTTTACATAGAGTTTATTTGGGGCTTCTTTCAGCCTTATACTTGCTCTGATCAACAGATCACTTCTTGTAAAGGAAAATACAGTTTTTCAGAAAAGTTTTAATTTTTCTGGGTATTGTCTGGGTATCTAATATTTCTGGGTATCTTCTGGGTCCCAAGCCACTATAACTACACTGGTATTACTGCTTTTAGAAAAAAATAAAGGGTAGAGATAAGGAAAAAAGAAGAGATCCTCATGATTTTATCTGCAATTTTTTCCCATAACGGTCTTTTTTTTAATGAATCTTTGACAGTTTTTGTTAGCAATTTTTTTGTTTATAAGACCTGCTCTTCTTATAGATTAAAGTAGGAGTCCATCTGTTTATTGCCTTCAATTAGATATTTTAATTTTATATCCCATTAGTGTCCACACCTTTATTCTAAACATAGTGGCCATATCTTGAAGAAGTGTTTCCTGGCTATGAAATATGAAATTGTGAAAATATGAAATTGTGAAAATATGAAATAATAAAATGTGAGCTATTCAAGATTTTTTAAGAGTTCTTCTAAAATTTATTACAACATTTCATCTTGTTAGGATACTCTTGCTGCTTCAATATGTATTGCAAGAACTAAATTAAATAAAATGGTGTTTTATATACCAATATAACATTTTTTTAATTAAAGTGAAATTACAACAGGCTGGCCAGAAGAAAAGCACTATTTAAGCAGAAGTATATATAGGGAGACTAAATCATTTTTCACATTTATTATTCATGTTGAATAGTAAATTACTCTATTATCAATTTGTGTTCCATTTATGTTCTAAAAGATCACTGATAGGAGTAACAGAACAGTTGCAGGAAGTGGTTCCTACTATTTCCTGTGTCTTTTCTTTGTCCACAATGCTAATTTAATTCTGGGGGAAAATCTAGTCAGTTATTGTATCATATCTTAAATCCAATTATATAAATATTTTTTGGCCCAGAAACAAACTTAGTCTAATTCCAGTGAAATCAAATAACAATCAGTTTGTTCGACTTTAATAAAGAGAGGAGGACGTGTTGCTGAAAAGGTAAACCTGTTGGACTCTGTAGCTTTAGAAGAAAACCAGAATAAGGAGTTGCAATTGGTAGGTCTGCAATAAAGTAGACCTGTAATAGACTTGTCTAGACCCAAACACTGAAGGCCCTTCTCTTTAAACTGGAAGATCACCTGTATAATTTCAGGTATATAATGATCTCTTAGTCTGCCTCTAGACTTGGATATGGTCTATGGCCTACTAATTTAAAATTAAGTTAGTGTATCAAAAAACCTTTCATGTCCTCAAGAACTTATTTCAGGCAAGCTGTGTGTTAAAAGGTGCTTTAAGACCACATTGAAATAAACTTTCTGAAACTCTAAATTTCATAGAGGCACTGAAAGTTGCATTGTAAAGATGATGTTTCTGTCTTGCTGTCACACTGCTATATAAGATAATGCTATAAATTCTGAGTCAGAGGCACATCTTCCAAGAAGGAACTGCAAGCTTATGAATAATAAAAGTAGAAATAATTGCAATAAGTCCATCTCTAAGTAGCACAAGTCTTTAAATGCCTTGATTAATCAGATATTGGTTTTCCTTGAAAAACCAATGGAACCAATTTTTCAATGGAAAAACAGGACCCATCTAAAACTAATGTAATGTAAAATTTCTGTCTTCACTGAGATTTAAACTGAGATTCAACACAAGAAAACACTGATTATGAAAGTTACTTTTCTGCAATCTTAAAACAAGTGTTTGGGATACTTGTGATGTAGGATTTATGAAGGATTAACAACAACAAAAAAAAGACATATTTTTTCAATATTGTCAATATGTATTGTTATTTGATAAAAGTCACCCAGCAAGGGAAATAAAACTATATTTTTCCAGCTCTAACTTTTAATATTTTTTCACTTTTAAATTTTAATAATAACGACAAATATTTATGGGTTTCTTAAATCAGGCATTAACAGGGTACCTGGAACTTCAGATCCATCTCAATTAATTCTAAATGTCTAACTGAGGCACTAAAACTAAGTGCTAAGGGTCTTGAGTTGTCTCTGCAACTTAAGGGCCAAAACATTCAAAACTTAGCTGAATTTAGTCTGGAAGTTTTCACTTTTATATGTTGACTACATAAGGGACTGAGGTCGATAAAACTCCCGTTGCAGGCATTTCATTTGTAACCTGAGCCTAGGTAGGATGAGTCTGGACCTATTTATGGCACTCTTGCAGGAATGGCATGCACAAGAATAACAGGAATGCTATAAAATATTCACTTATAGGTATAATGCAAACACAGTTTGAACTCTTGTGTTAAGAGAATGATGGCATGAATTCCCAGGATCTCTCAGCATTCCTTGTTGCCTTATCAACACCTCTGACCTCAGGTAGCTCTGCCTTGCACTGCCCACCTTATCCCTAAGTCCCACAGACCTACAGCTTAGTACCCTGTTCTTCTGCCTGGAGGACTGTGCACAGCAGAAGTGTTCACAAATTATTAGAAACACAACAAATTTACTGCTAAAAAGCTTTTTGGACATATATATCAGATTCATTCAGACCACTGTTGCTGAGAAGATTTTTCTCTCATCCTCCTTCATCCCCTCCAAGGATGCAAATAAATGTTCATCTGGTTTTATTCTGTGGGGATGTTCAGGGGTCTCTGTATCGGAGATATCTGTTTAAAATAATACATAGATATATAACTATAATAATAATAACAATTGTAATAAAAATAATTATTATAATAATACAACTCTTAAAGCCTTCCACTCGGACATCAAAAGACAATGTTTTAAAACCACTATTTAGGGAAGCGACTTGAGACCACAAAGCTTAGCAAGAACCATGAAATTTCTCAAAGTTCAGGTACTTTACTTGATTACATGACAGTAGTTTAGGAACTCTCTTTGTGGCAGGCATTGCTTCACAGACCTGACAGAATGGATAGAGAATGGCCCTTGTGCCTGATCCATAACAGTCATTGCCTGTTACACACATTTCAAGATTCATTCGAGCTATGAAGATAATCGAGGCAGCCGACAGTTACCCTGCAGCTGCATGGATTTATGATGGCACTGTCAAGAAAATGAGCCAAAATGATACAGTAGCTGGCTTTAGCTGCAAATAACGTGATAGGCTGTACAGTAGTAGTGTAGCAGCTGCTGTCATTGCAGGTAATAGGCTATAAAGAAGGCTGATAGCAATACCTGTCATTTCTTAATGGCTGACTTCACTGAAGAGCTTTTGTGGCCTTTAACATGGAGATAATAGAAGATACAACAAATTTTACAGCTTTCACGTTGCATCCATAATTTATCTTAAGAGTACTGCCCCAACAAGGACAACAGTTGTCAGACTGAGAAAGTACAGAACTGGCTTTGAATAGTGAGAGATTGTCTATTATCGAGAAGAGAATTCAAGTACAGAAAATGTTTCTACAGTGTTAAGCCCAGTTTTCTGTAGCAAATATTCTTCAGTTTGCTGCAGATCTGTTCCAGGACATATTGTGGACAGGGGCTTCTTATGTAGAGATTTGATTTTTTTAATCAAAGGAAAAATGTAGAAAAACAAACACCATGACCCATTTTGCATTTCAGTACAAAAGGTGATCTTGTGCCAGATAAGCCATAAACCTACAAAAATGGTTTTGTGTGTATCTAAATGGTGTATCTAAACCTATATTATAGCATAATGGTGACATATTGTTATGACAAGAAGTAGGCCCATTTTTAAAAAATTAAAATGAAGCATCTATTAACTACTTAGGTTATAAATTTGGTCAAACATGAGATTGATTGGCAAAGTGAATAGGATATATTTAAATATGTGATTAAACACCAGTCAAAATCTCATAAATTATGCCTTTAGCTTTGTACCACTTATGTATTCAACTTTATCTCCTATTATTTTCAAATAACTTTTCTACTTCAAATCCTTTACATCATGACCCAGTTGGCCAGAAACAGGCTTCAATGATAGTTTGGTAATGCCTCCTAGACCTTGGTACTTTGATCTTCATCGTTTCTCATGCAATTTTCCATTGAAATGCATTTGAGCTCTATGTTAGCAGTGCAGTATTCTAAAATTATGAGCTTTTTTCACAGAGATATCTTCAACACTTAGAGACTCTAGCTAAATGAGGATGGCAGTTAGGATCTCATTTCAAAAATTATTCAGACCTATTGTGGAAACACTTAATTTTAGACTCCCTCTTTCCATCTGTCCTTAATGTTTGTTTCTAACTAATTGGTGAGGAGCAAGCCCTTGTGCCCTTTTACAGCTGGCAGCTGTAAAATTCACATTAAGGTCCAAAGTGTCTTAAAGTTGTTCAGAATGGAAGGTCGGCCCAAGCGCACGACAGATCTGCTGGGACACATGTAGTCTCAGATGTGCATAAATAACAAAATAAAATCTTTGGCCTTGTAATAAAATAAAGTGAACTATAGATGTCTTTGACGGTTTTTATTGCAAAAATTTTAATGATTTTATCCTTTAGGTTTTATTACACTCTCTGTGAAGGTAAGAAATACATGCTTTTGCTTAGTGCCTTGAAGAAAGCATTGAAATCATACTTATACCTAAATAGCAGTTTAGTAGGTAGGATAATTTGTTTCATGATTTCAGACATCTTTTAATCATCCTTGAACTGAAGTATTTTCAGCAGGCCCATGAGCCTCTATGTCTGTAGGCAGCGTATGTCTGTGTGTGTATCTGGTATATATATGACAAAGATATTAGAGCTCTTGTAATATATTAATACTTTTTCTTTCTGGAGGCTTGACCTGTTGGTTAATATTTCTACAGTTCCAAAATAGTATTTGAATGCTTCCAAGTGCACAGGTACATACCAGAAATAGCTTAAACTCAAACTGATACATCCAGCATTTGGCTGATAAGAAAACATAACACTACCTTATATCCACTTTCTTCCACTATCCTCCTCTGTCCTTGCACCAAACAAGGCTTATATCTCAGGACTTCAGCTGAACAATTTAATATCACAATATTTAATACAGTAGTTGAGTACCCAATGCACTTTTTTATTTTCATGGAATTTTTTAGGACCATTCTGTACATACATAAGAAATATTCTATGGTATTTTGTCTGTGTATTTCAAAGCACTAAAAATATGACATAAAATCCTGAGTATTCTCTGTCCTTATAAGCCACTTACACTGCCAAGACTTTTTAAAAATTATAGCTCAAATAGATTTTAGATTTACAAGCAGAAATATAAAGATGACAGTTTGAAGAGAGACGCCCGAATTTTTTGCTGTCAATATCAGTTTTGCAAAATCTGCTGGCCATTTTCTCATGCTTATTTTTAATGATTCAGGGCAAGAGAAAGCAGAAAAAATGTTTGCAGACATGTAATAAAGAGTTTTAGCTTTGTTCAAAGAGATGTAAAAGTATATTCTGTCACAGATGTTGTATGTGATTTTTATCTCATTCTGAAATGGTGAGGGCTCTATTTTTGGGAAATTATTTTGGTTGGTTGGTTGGGTTTTGTTCCTTTGGGTTTTGTGGTTTTTTAGTATAGACAAAGGGTAGCTGTGTTTCAAAAGAAATCCTTAAGGACTTCTAATTTTTTTCAGCTAAACAAAGAGATAATTATATTGTAATGCAGAGTGAAGAACTCTGATCATTGAGAAAAGCAAGTTAGCTTGTGCCAAAACGGTTTGTCCTGAACTGCTCTGTACAGTTTGCACCACTTAGTAGTCAAAATTCTATTGTTCCATTGTTTAACAGATAACTTCATCAGCTGGGCTTTCATCTTCAGATCACCAACCAGATGAGACTCTCTTGACCTGTGCTTTGCTACTGTTTTTTTTCTCCCTGCAATAATCAAACATCTAGCTCTCAACGACAAACAATTGTGCAAAATTTAAAAAAAAAAAAAGAAAAAAAAAAGAAAAAAAAGAAATAGTTACATATTTTTAAGCTGCAAATGCACAGCTGTGAAATTCAAGAAAAAGCTGTACCATTTTCACTTGCAAATTTATGGATTCATGAAGTAACATCACTGTGATTGGTGTATGATGTGATTGCTGGCTCTTTTCCTACACACCCTGTCTTTTCCTACCTTTCCACTATCCCTGGGAACAAAGCCACTATCTTTGGTTTATTTACCACTACTTAGTCTTTAATTCTCATATAAAAATTACAATGTAGAGGATAATATTTCTTTTATAAATTAATTTGTTCTTCTCTTGTATCCAATATTACAATAAAAATATTTGCAACTTGTTTTTAAAATATACTAACTCACATTTTGCTTTTGATAGGGTGACAGGCAAATCTCTTTTCTTCCAAGATTTATTTTCTCTCTCAAGATGAGTGTGATAGGATTTGAAAATTATTGTGGTTCATCTTTGTATCTGCTCATTTGTTTTCTGTGACAGTAGCATATTTTTATGACATCTGAGATTTTTTTATTTGAAGTTAACTTAGAAATTAATCACACTATTTCAAAAGGTCTTAGAGCAGTGCCAATTCTTGCTTATATCTAGGGTGTGAATGCTAATGCCCTTTAAAATTTGACCGTACCTGGAACTGTCAGAACCAGCACTTCTAAGGCATTTCATTTGTACTCAACTCTACTTAATTCAGTGCCACTGTCTCAATTTAGACTGGTTCAGACTCTCTCACACAGTTAAGTCTCCTTGCAAAGAGACTAGTTGGAAAAGTTCAGAGAGGTCCTGAAAATGCCTGTAATTGGTAGAACCTGAGAGTCAGGCAATACCGCTGTGAAAATCATGGGCAGTGACATTCAGCCCTTGACCTGAATAGCATTTCCCAGCTCTGAGATGATAGGACTCAAGGTGTACTTCCCCTTACTCTTGTAGCTTCCTGCAGCAGAAATATATAAAATTCCCAAATTAAGGATGATGCAGCAAATGCAATTCATGCTGTGACTTACTGCATTCATCTTCTTTTTTTCACTATTGAACACTGTGGTGCTTTTCCTTAAGAACTGTGGACTCCTGTTGCCTGCATAGAGAATTGTTTGGGTGCCAGGGTGGAACACTGACCAGAACACCATTCCTGCTGGAAAATCTTTCATATGGCATTGGTATTTGGCATAAATCCTTGTACCATGACACACTATATGCAAAACAAAATACATTTATTCAACCAAGTCATCCAGACACTACTAAAACAGAGACTATAAAAATTAGGTGTGTAAGCTTAACAACAAACCTTGATCTTTTTCCTTACAGGCAGAAGTGAAATATATTTTGGCAGGGAAGAAGACTCTTTTAGTGAAGAGTAGCTGGATATTTCTTTTATATAGCACTTTCTCTAATGTGACCTATGCATGTTAAAGGTCACAGCTAATTTTGCAATTCTTGTTTTCTATGGATAGTTACATAGCATACAAGATATGCTATATAAAAAGATTACCCTAGGTTTCTTAACTGCAGGATATAAATGTACATTGTAATGCACTGAAGAGGCTAATTAGGAATTAAACATTCCTTTAAAATCATTTTAAACTCAAATTATTCTGACAACCAAATTTTTTTTAGCTCTTTCTCTAATAGTTGTGTTAGACATTGAAGAGCTGTGCTCCAAGTCTTGACACATTGTTCTGACTTATGCTCAATTGCAAAGCATGGCTCTAGGGAATAGTTTTGAACCAAAGTACCTGCTTATGACAGGTGAACTCCAGTTCTCTGGGTTTTAACTATAAGACCAGTATTCTTTTCCAGAATCTGAGAACCCTTCTCCCGCCCTTTTCCCCGTAAAATCTGCAGAACACCTGGCTTCCACGCCCCCCACAGGAGCTCTGAGCAGTAATACAAAAGGTGACAACCTAACATCTGGGGTTTTTTTGCACTTTGCTAGATGTGAATTAACTGACAAAATTATGAAAAGAACTTAGAGCAGTGGAGCTCAATGAATATCAGATGAAAAGCCAAAGCTAAAAACTGATTTCAGGACCCTTTCCAGTAATCAGATATATAATATTTCAGATGAAGACTAAAAGCACAAGCTATGAAGAAAACATCTTCAGTGTGAGTGAAGTTAAAACATGACCGCAGTGTTTTCTTCTGTGTATATGTCTCACATGCAGGAAAGAATGAATTGAACTCATATCTGAAACAAGGCAAGATTTTCGTTCTGACTTCATTACGCTTCTCCAGAGTGCATCCCCTATTTTCTGCCTGAACTAAAATATGTGTGGAGACAAGCAAATACAAAGCAGCTCTGCACTGCTGTTAGCAAATCATTTTAATAAGACAAAGGTATTTTTTGTTTTGCCACAGTCATATCTTAATTTTGAGAGTCATTAACACACACTAGATCCCTTTGTTAAAGCAATCCTTGTAAGCGGAGGCGTGAACTAATGAGGGGCTTTATGTGTCCCAGCGCAGCTGGCAGCAGAGATGAGGTAGCACTACAGTATATCAGAGAGATTTATATTGAGGATTCTTAATAGAAAGATTTTGGGGGACTCGGTTGTCATCTCCTTATAAATAATTAAAATTAACAAATTATCACTGTTATAATTCAGGCAGTTTTGCTTTCTGTCAGCATCCGCAGTGTAGTCAAGATTGTATTTCCTTTGTTATTATTTGCAGGATTCTCCACCGTCTCAAAATATTTGCCCTTTGAATCTGCAGCCTCTGCAGAGGTCAAAATTCCGTTGTAGGTGCTGCTCTTTAGGTGACAGAACTTTTAAAGACTTGAACCCATTTCAGCTTTCTATAATGGGGATGTTATGAATTTAATTTTTTTTTTTTTTTAATTCATGATTTAGGGGAGTACAGAATAATACTTTCTGCTACTTCTACTCTGATGCCAAATTAATGCTCCCTTTTCTTTACTTCACTGAACATAAACAAAATGTTGAAACAATCTATTTTCAAACTGTGCATGTCTTTATCTTTATATATAAAAATTACATTTTAAACCTATGTAATTTTGATTGCCTCAAATGTCCTGGACTGCTAAAATTAACACCAGACAATAAAGAATTCATCAAATGGTAATCCTTCAGCAATCGTACACACTGCAACTTATTAATTAACTTTATTTTTACTGATTATTTAATTTGTATTACTAAGTGCAACTAAAAATGGTGAGAGAATTTTTAAAGCCACTTGGCTGATATGTAAGACCTCACTATTCTGAAAAATACAGACCATGAGTAGAACAAATTTTTCTTATATGTCAGAAGATATCAACGATGAGATACATTTTAATCTCTCATCCTGCACTTAGCTAAGGTTTTTACTGGTGTAATTAGTTCTGTTAAAAATCACCATGATCTGTAATTAAATAGTTCTGCTTGAATCCAAAACACCTTCAGTTGTATTAGGAGACTCAGTCTCAATGACTGGCTTTAGCTTCCCAGTTCATTTTTACAATTTTAAAACTGCAGTCATATTAAAAGGTAGTTAGCAAATATTATTACTGATAGTAATATCCAGTGCCAAGCTACAGCAAGCAAGTAAATTAATATTTAAAACAAAGGAAAATGTGGAAATCAATTTCTAAGGGAAGCAGAGAAGAAGTTTACTCCTGGCAAATGAGAATGTCAAGACCTAAAGGTCCCCTCACTGGAAGGTACTCAACAAAATATCAACAGGAATTGCCAGGTTTCAGATACAGGAAACAGAGAATATCACTTTGTTCTAAAAATGATCCAAATATTTAAAAATTTGGAAAAGGAGAAAAATACGTTTATTAAACTAAACAACAATTTTCCCATAAACATTAAGGGACAAATAGTCACAAATCAAACCATAACCATACTAGGCATAGGAAGAGTGTATTTCAATCCTTGATTATGAGTTGAGAACAGAATATTTTGCAGGAAAACAAAACTGCAAAGTTGTTTTTCAGAATAATATTTCATTGTTCTTCAGAATAATGTTTTCTTTCTCATATTTCTTTTCCTTTTTACATTAGGCAGAAAAGTAACAATTCTAAGAAAACAGGAAAAGGAATTTTCTTGCTTCTCCTCCATGTTTCTACTTAAAAAATACAATACTGTTGAGCAATTGTGCTGCTGTTTTCCTAAAAAGGCTTGCTTTTGAGAAGAGGAACTTCATTAAGAGTTTGTAATAAGTGTGAAAGCACCTAGATTATCTAATGGAGCTGTGTAACAGGAAAGGGTCAGAAATCTCATTCTTGGCCACCAAGGTCCAGCTATCCTAGGTCCTGTGTGCACAGTTGCTATAGACTTTATCACATTTATCATATTAACTCAGATTTAAGTGCTAGAGGGGTATTAAAGCTTTTTTATATTACCGAATTCAAGCATGTATTTAGTTATCAGAAATTCTCCTGGTTTGGCATAACTTCCACTTAACAGGGTTAAAACATCTGAAAAAAAAAAAAAAAAAAGGAAAAAAAAGTGAGATTCATCTGTTTGTCCTGAATTTGCTGATTCTGAGACAAAGATAAACTTGAAACAATGTTTGATCCGAGCATTTCCAAAATTGTGGGACTTTTACCTCTACAGAATATTAGGGGTTTATTTTCAATGTTCAGAAAGAATAGCAAACTACTGTCTAACACTTTCTTGTATTGAAAACTGTTAGGATTTAGTCTTTATCTTCTGTTTTACAACTAAATTCATCTCATTCAAATTACTAAATTCCTGGCACACAATTTTTTTTGGATTAGCATTGCTGTGTCTGATAAAAATGACACAGAAGAGATTAATCAATATTGATAAGTAAGCAAATGTTATGTTGTCTTCCACACCTTTGCATGAGTTGCATCTGAAGCACTGGGTGTTAAATCAGTGATTTTGTCATCCTGAATGCATAAAATAATCCTTTTATGAAACTAGTCAAAGTAATCAGTTCAGTAGCTCAGCAGTTTATAGAGTCATCCTTATTGCTAAGGGTCTGTTCTTTAACCTCTTTTCCTTTCTCTATCCAGAGATTTCAAAACCTCATATTTTAAAAATGCCCCTGTGGAAAAAGTCATGGTGGAGAAAAAAAAAAAAAGAAAAAAAAGCCTTTCTAGAGATAATTTTAATTTGCTTGTTTATATGATTGCTTACATCTCTCAACAGTATTTATCATGCCATGTATGCTACAGTCTCAGTAGATGTAGGTGAGGTGAGGAGAGAGAAATAAACCTAAATATGAAATATTTCTACCTAATTTTTTCCACTTCAATTATAGCTTTGATTTTCCAGCATTTTTTGCTAACTTTTTGTTCATTTGGTACTGTACAAAAAACATTCTTCTCACTTTTATTAGGGGGAAGTAGGTTAAATCAGATGGATCAAGATGCATTGTTACTCTGCTCAGAGGGAATGTAGTGCCACAAAACAATAGTGCAAGGGGAGTGAATGCTTATCAAGAGAAAGTTTACTTTTGGTGTTAAGAATTAATTTTGCTGAATTGGTTCACTGAAAGTGGTAAACACAATCCCCCTCACTATTGTTTGTCAGGGTGTATTATATCATCCTGGATTGCTTTGTCAATAATCTGCCTGGCCTGCAAGCTAGAAATCTAAGACTGCCAGGATGAGTGACAGGCTGGAGATAGCTGATAATTCTAAGGAATTGGAGGTGTAAAATCTTTAAGGACCATGTCTACAGTATAAATGCAAGGGTATCTCCACATCAGTCTGTACTTACAAAGGCAACAACATTGTTAATGGCAGCCTGTCTGTCCATCAAGTTTGCTTCAGGGGGATTTATCCCTCTTTCAGTCCTTATCTTCCATGGCTGTGTTTATTTCTAAACCAGCTGCAGAATAAATTGTCTGTTGTCTTCACCTCCTACACTGAGTACAATGATATGTTCTGCAACTGTGGTATATTTCAGGCATTTCTTTTTCAGAACAGAAACTTCTAATTCTGTTTGTATATGGGTACACTCAGGTTTTTCCATTTTAGACATGGTAAACACAGTTTGTTTGGTTTTTTGCTCCTTTTTTATGATACTTCTCTCAAGGTTCATAAATCTGTTCTTTATTGCTAAGGTGTTTGAAATACAGAAGGGAAGACATAATGGAACTGGTTCAGGTGATTAATATGATGTGGCTATAATATGGCAAAAACTATTATTTTGTATAACACAGAATATATTCAGAAAAGTGACTGTAAAGATATCCTGACATTTCATGTTTGTGAGTCTTTGTCACAAGTAGGTCCCTTGTAAATAAAACAGGCTTTTTCTAGCTGCCAGCTTTGAGAATAGAACCTGAAAGTCAAGTTACATAGCTGGTGGCCATGTGGTCACATTAAAAGTGCAAGATTTGGTTAATTAGTCTATTGATTATGGCACAAGAGACAGTGTTAACATCTTTTCTGTTCGAGTGCTGGTAAGTATTTTATAATCATAACACTGCTGAGATCACAGGGTTTTTTAAAATTAAGATGTCATTTGTGAAATCATTTTTTTTATCTATCTACTGGTTCTGGTTCAGATCAAAATTTGAAATTGAATTATCAAAACACAGAGGAGGATATTGTAAAAAATACTTAGTCTAATCAGTGATACAGATTATATAATGAAGATTTTTATTAGCAGATATCATCAAAATTCAGCAACTTAGAGTAGTTTGCTTACTTTTTACTTAAAAGATGTAAAAGGACTCTCAGGAAAAAAAAACAACACAACAAAACAGATTTTCAGTGTATTTTAGCATCAATATGAAATCATATTAGATTGATAAAATTATTTGGCAAAGTTATGCTTATTAATTATGATTGATATCTCTGTTTCATCTTAATACTCATGCTTCTACGGATACCTGTATATATATTCCTGTCCGGTTTTTTTTGTCAAATGAAAACCAGAATCTCTCAATAAATTCCCTACTTTCAGTTTCCAGAATGAGAATCAAAAAAATACTTGATAATTATTGAACATTGTTGTCAAAATCATATTAACCAGGTACAAACACAGAGGTCAGTCTTTTATGTCTGCTGAAATTCATTACTGAACTTCATGGTCAGAATTTATTTCTGAAAAAAATAGCCATGTATTTCAAAGTTGTAGAGGTTAGAGTTAGATGTAACCTTCGAGACAGTGTCAACTGTCACTTACAAGCAGCAAAAAAAAAAGTCATCTTTCCATTGCTCCTGATTTCCATCTCCATAGCATCTTTCAGAGATGTTTTGCAGTCTCATTGTGAACTGGATTGAGGAATTACATGAACAGACATGGTAGTGGCACTTGCTTCTTCAATTTATTAGTGGTATAATATTACAAAAGTAAATAGAATTAATAATAAAGATAATGACAATTATAATAATGATGATTATGATTGTGATGATAATTATAGTAGTAGCAATAATAATAGCAATAGCATTTGAGAGAATTGTTACTAATTTTTTGTTTTGCTTTCACATAGAATAATTTACTGACCTAGTTCAGCATGCAGTCAAAAAACCCATGTACCTGCCAAAGGGAACATGATATGAAAGGGTGATAGTTCAGCCAGAAACAGGGAGAAAGGCAAAGTTGTTTCTTTTGATTTGGTCTCAGTTTGGTTTATTTTGAACTGTATTCTAAAATGCTCCTCTCTTACTCATTTATTCTAATTATAGTATTTGATGTTACCAATAGCTAGAGTGGAAACAGGTTTTTTTATACTTATATTTCATGGAAAATTAAAGATATTTATCACAGAGACCTGAAGTCCTGTATCAGTAACACATTGAACATCAGTGTTTGATTTCACAGCGTTTAATCATTTAATCAGTGGCTGTGGTATGATATATTGATGACATTGTCATTAATGACATCAGGAAAACCATAGCAATGCCAAGTAGCACTACTGAGTTAAACATTATTGAGAAGCATTTTCAAAGGTAAGATTTTCCTATCTGTAAATCACACCTGAAGTGTAATAGATGCTAACTCAGAAAAAGGTTTATTTACCATAGGTCAGCTACTCATATAGAAGAACAGCATAACTATTGTTTTTTAAGAGTACATCTCTTTCATATTTCATGCTGGAATAAAACATAGAAATAATCTCATTAGAAGAGGAAGCATTTAAAGCTAAGATATATTTATACCTATTGTCTTGAAGTTGTACACTTGTGAGAATATATAGGCTTATATATAAAATTAACACAATATCTAAGGCATTTTGCATCCTTCCATTTATGGTTGTAGATGAAGTTGTGAAGGAAAAAACTTTTTCTCTAGATGTGATTTTATTTAGACTGATCTTTGAAGAGCCAAGAGCCAATTTGTTGACGCCCTCGATTTTATTGAGGATTTTCTTTTTTTAAGCTGAGTTTCCCATGCCAGTGCAACTATAGCCACTTCCTAGTGAGCTGAGCATGGTCTCAGCAAACTATTCAGCAGTGTTAGTTGCTTGCAGTTCTTTATTATAACTTTTTATAGTTATTTCCTCTACTCAGCTATTGCATTTGACCTCCATCTGTCTCTCTGCAAAGGTTTGTGCATTGTTCAGCATCTGATACTCTTTTTCTTCAGAGGATTTTTTGTTATCTCTGCTGTGTGCCAGGACCTCCTCTTGACATTGTGACAATGACTGCGAGTCACATTCTCAAATGCAAAGATGTCTTGTCTTCAGAACACATTTACTACCTCTTTTCCCCACTCATGATTCATCACGTAAGACAGGAGGTGAACTGTTCACAAGAATTATTGAAGTTAAACATTAGAACTTCCCAAAACTTTATAAAGACATGATTCTAAATGTAGAATGTATAACCACATCTGTTACAAATAATACAGTTTAGGGTTTTTATTGAAAATATCTCCTGATCCCATAACAAAGAAATTGTTATTGATCCTGTATGAAATTGATCCCATAACAATGACATAATATTATTCTTAGTTCAAAACATGTCTTGTATCTTATCTAGCTTCTGATTAATAATATAATCATTCATTGTATTTTTATAAGATATACCCTATAAAAGGATGTTTTGAAAATTCTTGACAAGACTTTTTGGATCAGTGTCTAACTTAGGTACTTATGGTAGTACTGAGGATATGTGGTTTAATCCCACTAAAATGCTGGCAAAAAAATACCAGAGTCATAGCAGGATTGTATGTGTGTAAGTGTGCAGACATCATCAATTTCCCAAAATCCAGAACTGCCTTCAGATACACTGGGCTTCCAGGACAAAATATGGATTTTTCCTCTTTATGTCCAAAAATACAGTGTCCACACATTCACAGCCCACTAATGTGAATAAGTCTCCCAAGTCAGATGACGGTTCAGAGGAGATACTATTCACATCATTTTCACTGCAGATGTGGATCCATAGAAAATGTTTTTGACCTATGTTTTCACTTCAGCCAAAATGTAACAGATTACATTGTTCATGAAAAACTGTAAAAATGGTAACTCTGTCATTTATAGGAAGAAAAATTATGGTCATTGATATAAAACATTGTTATGACTGTTTTTATGTGAAACAAATTCCAAGAGCTGAATAAGTCTTTTGTGAGACATTTGACTCCAAAGCAGAAGCATCATCAGTCTAAGCAGGGTGCACCCCAGATAACTGTATTTGTATGTAGCTGAGTGTTGGAGTCCAGGATATCCCTCTGGCAGCCCTGGAGAATTTGGAGATTGTACAGGGGGGGTCTGGGACTTGTACAGGGGGGTCAGCCAGACTCACACACAGCCCAGGAGGACACTGATTCTGACTCATGTCCATGGGAGGGAATACTCACTTGTAAGAGGAATCACAAATCCTAAGAATTTAAAAATAAATAGTAGTTAGTCTGTTACAGAATATAAATATAGAAATTAGGATTCTTAGTATATGGGGCTGAAGGGACAAGATGGAGGAATTGGGGAGTGGCCCCTGGTCTCCTTGTTCTTGCTCTCTTCCCCCATCTTTTGCTGATTTGGACTTTATAGATTGGTTTAGAATAGAATTGACATGTTAGTGTAGGTAGTAGGTATTGGCAAAATTTTGTAAATAAAAAATACGTCTTGGACAGTGGTTGGGTTGGAGATACCGTACTTAAGGTGCGGGGATCTCTGATCCGCCTCAGTCCAGCCGCGTGTCCTGCTCTGCTGGGGACGCCTTGCAAAGCTGAACAAGAACTGAGAGATAATATAGAATAAACAACTCTGATAGCACGGACTGCTGGACTCAACTTGTCGTCTCTGCCTTCGGTGTGAAACACTCAGGGCAAAGAGAAGACTGAAAACCTTATTACCTTGGGGAACAGCAACCCCAGGGAAATCCCCAGGGAACAGCAACCCTGGGGGAAGACCCCACTGCCTCGGGGAACGGCCGCCCCGAGGAGAATCTCAGGGAACAACGACCCCGAGAGCTGAGATCTAGATAGAAGATGGATCTGAAGTGACATATCTTTGAGCAGGAAAGCTAATAACAATATTGTTCTTCATCAAGGACATCCTATAACCAGATCACCTATAATAAGATAATCTCACATGAGAGATAAACTCAACATTTGTTTCATGTGATGAAACAGTCCAGAAACATAATAAAATACTGAAGAAAAACTGTGAACTGATCAGTTTGGGAGCACTGGATAAAAGAAAATTCCAACCTGCTTTGTACATGAATATTTGTGCTTTTGGTTTTTCCTGTGCTTTTTGCTCAGAAACACCTTCAGAGGGTGGCAGTTTTGGAGGGGATCCTATTATTAAATAGAAAATAGATACAGAATTTTAGGTTTGCAAGATGATAATATTTAGAGAGTGTAAAAAAAACCTTCACTGGTTAAATATGTGCATTTGCTATAAATTTCATATGTACTTCCAAACGATTTATTTATTTATTTATTTGCTTGTTTGCTTGTTTGCTTGTTTGTTTGTTTATTACCAAAGCAATGGGTTTGGGATATAGCTACTTATGTATCAGATTCTGATTAATTAATTTTGAGAGCCCAATATCTATTGTATTTTTATCACAAGAGTTAATATAGTAGAAGTTATCTGCTTGCAAATGGTGGGGAAACATGGAATCTGAAAATTGCATTATAGATTAATATTCTGTCATTTAAAATAAATTAGAATATCACAATGATTTTCAGCATGTGATGTTTTAGCAAGAAATAAGGAAATAAAATCTCTAATATTGTTATAATACTGTGGATTTTTAAGTGTTTGGATTTCATTAGCAAAGCACTTAAAAACATTAACAGAATCATTCAAAGAGCCAAAAGAGATAGTTAATTGGTTCTGTGACAGAGAGAGCTCAAGTGCCCTGCCCAAGGCTGTGGAAGGAAACAGTGTCAGAACCAGAGTTCCAGGAATCAGAATTTCCTATTTCTCAAGCTGGTTTGACTTTTTTTCCTATCAGAAACTGAATTGTATTCTCTTCCTCAGCAGGTAGTCAGTTTGTCAAAGACATGAATATTGGTGACCCTTGCAATTTTATTCTACTAACAATCTTCCTTGAAATAATCCTTAGAAATGAGTATTTGCCACAATAATATGCTGTAGCAGAGTATGCCACAGATGAATGATGTCTTTGTGTAAGTCAATATGAGAGTAATGAGGAGCTATCACTTCCTATATGAAAACTCTTTATTTCAGGAAACATTACTTTATGTTACTGCAACTGCAACTACTATACTGCAATATTTTTCTCTTCCTGGCGAACCCCACATTATCAGTTTAATCTGAGTTTGGGTTTGTTTTTTTTTTCTTTTGCGCCTTTTACTTTGACTAAGAATGACCAGCAGGGTTCTGGTTAATTATATGGTAAAGAATACCATAGTTAAAGCAGTATGTGTTGAGCAATATTCCTTTTGTGATTATTTCAGGAATAGCTGGACACGGTAACAGAATTTTTTTATACTATTGACCTTTTGTTGGGTGCCAATACACACATGCAAATTTAGGATTTAAATATGGTGCTTGAGAAGGGTGACTTGTGAGGTGAGGAGGAGGAAGCACCCTTCCTTCGGCACAGCACATAGGAGCGGGTGCTTCCTCACTGTCCCCTGTGCAGACCATGCCTCACAGCAGTGTGGAGGATGGGGGAATGTGGGGGTGTAAATCCCCCCAGAAAATACGCATGATGACATTAACAAATGGAGAGACAAAAATGTCATGGTGAAAAGATTATTGTGCTGGAAAATGCAGCTTTGACAAAATTTAAATGTTCTACGGAAACATGCAGTTTTTCTCGTATTTTCTGACAGAAACTCAGCAGAGTTGCTGCCATTCACACACATCCCCAAAAGCTTGCTTGGCAAGCCTGGGGGACACAGCTCATGTCAGGGCTCCCAGCACTTCCAGGCTCTCTGTTGCAGGTGTGAAAGGCTTGGGGGGACCTGGCTGTTGGTACTGCCAAGCACCAAGTGGAATGATAGAGAGCCTGGAAGCAAGTTATCATGTCTCTGGAGCAGTGCAGGATGCTTCATTCTCTGTGCTGAAGTATTGCATTGAAGGGATTAGTTTTGGTCTGGTCACTTTTGTTTGTTTTCTGGTTTGGTAATATTTTTCTTGATCTGTCATTCATACCTGGAATATTTTTCTTTTCAGTGCCAAAATTTTTACTTTGTTTTAGAGCAATAGACTTTCCTGCAGAGCTAGAAATCCAGGTTTTGTTCCACTCTAATGGGGATACCTGATCATTTATACTCTGACAGGAAGTCCCATTCTATAGAGAGTAGAGTTAGTGAATTTATGCCCAATGATTGGTACTTCTGCCACTCCATCCCACAACTCCTCAATCTCCTTTATGGGTCTGAACTCATCTTTTGATTCCTTATTTGGAAATTATTAATTTTCTTGGATGTTCAGCATTTTCAGTCCATCAGTACATCTTTCACCAAGCATCCATACGACCATAAGTGCATCTGTGTAGTCACTATTTAAACTGGACATCTTTCTGCTTGGGATCCTACTCTGCAGTGGAGTTATAATTAAACTGACTCACTCATACTTTTCAGAATGGGGCAAATGCGAGGGTGGGAAAAGAAAAAGGCAGCAATTTCTGGATCCAAATGAACCATAAAATGTGTATCAGAGATTCACAGAATCTTTTGTTCTGATTTCTTTTGTTAATTTTTGCTACTGATATATTTCTCTAAGTGTGGAAGTAAAAAATATTTTTTTTTTTTGCCAGCAGATTTCATTATGGGTGCCCAGGAGGAAGATCTGAATTTTCCAGCTTTATATGATATGATTCTACATGACCTAAGATGTTGAAAATGAAAATTTAAGGGCAAATCTACACCTGAAAAGCCAAAATCATTGGTTTTCCTTACAAAAGACTCCCTGGAGAACATGATACAGGGATCATGGGCAGCTAACTAGTAGCTGTGAAATGTATCTCTGACATTTAAATTCAAAACAAAAAGTCAATAGTTTTCCCTTAAAATAAACTAAAGCAAATTTATAAGTAATGCCTAACAAAAACTAACCAAACACACAAAAAAATGTCTCCTTGAGCATCAAAGAGGGGAAGGTCAGAGAAACCTACTGGTTTGAATGGTTGGTTGTCTATTTCCTGATGGTAAACAGTACACTAAGCAATGGATATTTAATCCCCGGGAAAACAAATAAGATAATCTAATTCATTCCACTTTATCTTCCACTATGATGCCAGAGTTTAGAAATTTCTTTTTTCTCTTTGAGAAATAACAAAGCATTCAGAATGGAAATGCGCTTTCTTACTCCTTCACATACCACAACACTTAGACTTCAGACTCACATGTCTGACATTTCTTATATGAAATTTCCTGGGAACTATGCAACGTGATTTGCGTGGCACTATGCAAAATAGAGGGACTTTTAATGAGTCTTTATGCTCATGTGTAACACCACATTTCAGATGTTCACAATACAGCCAGGTGCCACACTTAAGAGGCAAATTTTCCATTAGTGGCCAAACCAGGTATAGCCAGCATCACCAGGTAAAGTGCCTCAGAAGCTTTTGTTGGCTGTGTACAGAGAATGCAACATTATTGTCTGCTTTGGGTTCTCTCTTCAACCTCTCTTTGGTCATCAACACTTTGTATTCACAATGCAAAAAGTACTTCCAATTAGATATTTGAACTGGTCAGTCCTGTTGTTTGGAGAAGCCTTGTCTGAAGCAAAGAGAAGCTGAAGAGCCTCTCCAGCTATTGTCAGGAGGATCTGATCATAGAATTCATTCATTTTAATTATTCCTCAGTGTTTTTTTTATTAAGATGTTTCTGTAGCAATCTAGAAATTAGGGGTGCAAGGGAAATACTCACCAGTACATTTTGAATGGTTTCATAAATTTTTATTAGTTATGAAAATGAGAAAGCATAGAAGTATGAAAAGATGAAAAATATTTTTTTTAACAAATTTGAATCATAAATCCCTTTATATATTAGTAGTTACATCATTAAAAGTATTGAGATGACAGCAGCATATTCCTTCTGTCAGGGCCACACAAAACCATAATTTAGAATCAAACAGATCTCTGTGGGTCAACTGCTGCCTCTTCCTTCTTAAATGAGAGACAACTTAGATCAGGTTGCTCAGGGAATTGTCCAATCACCTGTTTTGATTAGTGCAAAGGATGGATATCTACTAACATATCTGGACAGTCTTATGCCTAGATTAGCACTTCATTTTACATTCAGGAGTGCACTTTTGGAACACAGCAGTTAATAATCACAAATCTCTTTGCTCAGGTTTGTTTCATGAAATAGTCTTGTGGGCACAGAAGGGATTCTTGTTCCCTGGAAATTAAATAGAAAACAGGTTTCAGATGAGCACCTAACCCAGTCCCATCACTAATAATGTCAAAACACAAGCACAAGCTAGAGGCAGTCCAGACTGGTAGTCTTAACTAGACCCCTCAGAACACACCTCATGTCCACCTAGGAGCAGCCTGTGGTGCCACTTTACTACTTCTAACAATATAGACTAATTCCTGCAGTAACCTTGGGAGGAAAAAACTGTTGTGGGTCAAGTGCCACTACCCAGTTTGGGTCTTCAATTGCTCTGAATCCTGGATTCATAGCTACACTGATAAATCTGTGTATTTTTAAAGCAAGTAACTATTATGCTAGTGATTTTCTTAACTAGAAATTAAGATATATGCAAAACTATGTAACAAGTCATGTACAGTATAGGAATTCTATTATCCAGGTTCCATTATCTCCACATTTATTCTTTCTATGCAATGTTGCAAAACACATTTAAGTATTTGAGTTTTTTCATACACTGGAAGAAAAATAATGTAATGTACATGCCTAGTATTTTTACATCTGTTGATATTTCTTGGTTCATTGAGGGCTCTTTTTTAATCTTCATTATGCTAATAAGATCAAAATGAAGAGAACAAATTCTTTTTTTAGAAGAGTGTTTCTTTTGTCTCCAAAATCCCAGAAATCTCATCACTGATTGCTCTGGGATATTTTCGGTTTCCTGTGTATCAGATTTAAATGGATGTGAACAGCCCTTATTGAAGAAATGCCATCATTATTAGGTTGAATCATGGTCATTTTTTCAGAGGGTCAAATCTTTTTGGGAGGGGCTGAGAGGTTTTCAGGCAGAGGGACATCTTAGACTATGTTACTGAGAGTCAAGGGAGTCTCCTTTACATGTCTTAAGTCATAGAACCATAGAATGCTTTGAAATGGAAGGCCATCTCATTGAAGATCATCTCATTGCAACACTCTGCCAAGGGCAGAGATATCTTCAACTGGACCAGACTGCTCAGAGCTCCATCAAACCTGGTCTTGAGCACTTCCAAGGATGTCCGCCCTGGTCACCTCTGACACAGTGGCCATCACATCTACAACACACAGAAAGGCTTAGGAACTTGCTCCTTCTGGAAGCCTAAATAGCAAAATGGTTCTTCGCATGTATTTTGTGGGGCTTTGGGAGCTCTGTCTGGCTCACTTCATGTTTTTTTGTAAATCTGGAGGACTTGGACTCCTTTGTGTGGACACCATAATTGAGGCCTCTAAGCAGGTGTAATGACCAGCAACTGATCTAAGTGCCTGTACAGTCTGCCCCACAAACTGCCACACCATGTCCTTTTATGCACCACATCCTGCCCTGTTCTCTGTGCTGCTGGTCGCCCATACTCCCTGGAGCCATTTAAATTTGCCACTCTCCTCCTGGCAATGTTCCCTCCATGCCTGATTGGTTTGCAAGGGATCTGCATCCTGAGGGGGCTTGGCGCTGAGTCCATGGAAAGACCAATGTACCAACTGTCTTTTGTTGTCATGACAAAGAAACTGGAAAGGGAAAAAAACACTCCGCAAAATTATGTGACACGTCTCATTCCTGTATTGTGTTGTGTGGACATTCTTTTGAAACTCCATTTCAAAGAGCTGCTTGGATCAATGGGTGTATTTGTTTCCTAGGTGCTGCCTTAGATACACTGACAAAATCCCACCTTCAATAATCTCTGACTTTGGTAAAAGTGTGATTGTGATAGATAATAGCGAGGAGCAAAGCAACATCAATGTTAACCTGAAAATCTAAGTTCTGTATGAGAGAGAAAGATCAAGCAACTCACCTTCAGCAGAGCTGCACATTTTTAAGAGCAAATATAAGACAGCTACTGTGCCCAATAGCACTGAATCAGTAAACTGAAGGGAGCACTAGGCAGCAGGAAAGATAAATCAGAGAGGAAGAAATAAACCAAACTGAAAAATAAGACAGTGGTGACAATAGTGATAATTAATCTGAACAGACAAAGTGGCTAACAGGACAATGACAGTTAAAATAGAAGTCAAAAAATAAACAGACAAGTTTTCATTTCAACAGAAAAGTGTAAGCCCTTTCAGTGTTAAAGGAAGATACACAATGAGAGAAAATATTTCCTGAGAAAGTAGGGCAATTTCAGTATTAATATAATTTATAAAACTGCTAGTGAAAGGGAAGTACAAAACCCTATATATATGAAGAGTAGCCTTGTAAAAGAGCCAAATCCTTCATAATTGTGGAAAATTATAACCAGGGTTTTAAGGGTTTGGGGGCAGGTATTATGGACTGAAGAGGCAAGTTCTGAGAGGTTCCATTTTCCAAACAGCATTAATTTTCCTGGGTTCAGCTTTAGCCAGCTGCTTTTCATCCAGGTGCTGATTTTGGCTAGAGTACTGGGAGGATAAATGCTATATCCTGTAAAGCATGAAGTAGAATATTTGCATACTCTTTTATATTTCCCAGAGAATTCAAAATGTATGGTGGAAAATAATGACAGTATCATGCCAATCAACACACTAAGTGTCAGAAAATCTGCAGCATCACTGACTTTCTTTGTCAAGAGAAGAACTCTTAACATTATGATTCGGTTGGTTTTTTGTTTGTCTGAATTATTTAGAAATGTCATTTTGTATCTAAATACCAACAATAATGAACCTCGCTAGACTTCCTGATCATCAGATCTGTGTTGTGGTTTTCCCAAAGAGCCTATCAAAAATTAAATATTACCTGAGGATAAGCATCTGACACCCCAGAAAAAGGGTCAGTCATTAAAATTTTCAGGAGAAAAGCAGTGCTGCAGTTTATAGCTCAGCCAGTCCTCTGTTCCTCACTTCTGCATTCTTTATTGAATTATATTATTTTCTAAAATATATAAAAAGTGTCTTATCAAGAGTTAATTACCTGATTCTCAATGAATCCATATTTGAGCTTAAGACTGTCACTGCTACCATGAGACACTATGTTTTCCCATAGGAGAAGTTGCTGATATAGTTGTTTACAAGACTTTTTCCTGGGGAATGCATCTCTGCTACAAAGCAGAAATAACTGACTCTGAATCTTTTAATGAATACCCATTTGTGCTGTAACAGATCCATTTTAAGAACCTGACATAAGTCTACCAAGAGAACAGAGTAGCATGAAAAACACAGAGAGGGTAAGTAAACTGGTACATTCCTATTGATAACTGAGACAGTGATAGATCAGTCTGGACATGCACTTATCCTATAATGCTACAGTTTTAGATAAAAAAATAAAATTTTCTATTAGAGGTGTCATCAGAATTTTGTTGTTGTTGTTGTTGTTTGGGTTGTTGGGGTTTTTGTGGGGTTTTGTTTTGTTTTGTTTTGTTTTGTCTTTTGTTTTGTTAATGTCTCTATATTTTCTCTAACTGTCTTTATCCTACTAAGGGCACCAGGGTTCTATGACTGCACTTCCACAGTTTCCTCTAATATTTCCACTTTATTTATAAAGAACATTTTCTTAGAATTAAAAAGTTCACTAAAAGTAACACCGTACTTGCCAAAAATCTCTCCTCATAATCCACAGGTTTGAAAGTAGTGATGGTAATGGAACAAAATTTCTGTAAATCTTCTGGTTGTGTGTCATCTATACATTTAATAAAACATCTTATCAATCTTTGTTACAAACTCCAGTGTTAAAAAACAGTTTTATTCTGAACCGTAGAGGAATTATTCATTTGAAATTGAAAAGTCAGTCTGCAGACTCTGAAGTAAATAATTTTCCTTGTTAAGAATGGGGAAAATTGGGTGAGCAAGTAATTGAGTAGTCATGATGCAACAAGAACTCCAAAGAAGGGAGACTTGATGTCAGCAGAAAGATTCTCTACTCACAGTCCAGTGTCGTAGAAGTAACATTTTGGAGAAGGTATGTAGAGTTGTCACATATGCTTATTATCCCCATATCCTTTATATACTAATCTCCAGGCACTGCTGCTACATGAAAAGGAAATTATGAATAAAATGCTCTGGATTTCCTTAGCTGGGACTTATTTGAAAATCAAAGTCAGTAATACTCTTTAAAGATATTAATTATTAGCTAGGGGCAACATAGAGTACTATGTTGCAGGTATTATAATTTTGGGCACAAAATTCAGTACTAGCTTCTGAGTGCAGTACAGTTGAAATCAGTGACAGCAACTCTACCACTAATAGTCATGAATTCAACCCTAGAATTTTTTTTTTTAGCAAATGAAAGAAAGATTCTGCAAGTTTATCCATTCACTCATAAAATTATCTTACATAAAATTTCTCACATGTTTCTTACAGTGAATCCAGCTGACTCATTTGCTCATTTTTCAGTAGCAATGATCTATTTACATGACTATATAGACTCAGCTTCCAGTAGCCATTCCTTAACAATAGCTACACAGTTCCTGCTGTGGAGAAGTCAAATAAATCAAATAAATAAGAGTAGAAAATGTACAGGAAAAGAGTACAAACCCCCATGATTATTAAACCATAGTTCTAAAGGTAAGACAATAGCAAAGTGAGGGGCTTAACCTATAAAAGTGAAACGTTCTCTGGCTAATGAGTAAAAATCAAACATATTAAAGAGAAATTTTGGCATAAAGACTACCAAAAGATATAGATTGGGAAAAAATAATTATAATCAATCTCTTTGTCTATGACTGAAAAATAGGTTGGTAAAAGCAGTTCTGAGAGGTGTCACCAACAGAGGATTCAGGATAGATAAGTAACAGCTATGTATAAAACATTGGGGTTTTAGCATCTTTCCACATTACCTTAAAGATGCTGCTTTATGGGACAACTGAATTGATTTCTTGCTTTATTGTGACAAGTTCCTGAAAGGTTTATCATGACAAACATGTTCTTTTCAGTGAAGATAAAATGCTGGGATGATAACGTGGAGGGGGAGGGAAATTAAGGCATTTCTTTAGGTGAAAAAAAAACAGTGGTATCCAGGGTTTTTTGACAGTAGAGGTGGATAAAGACCCAGGATAACACCCTGGAAATTTCATGGTAAAAGCTGGGAATTCAGGGAGAATTGTTTAATCATGGCAGCCTTGCAACATATAAAGTGAATTGCCAAATTGTATCATCACAACAAGTATTGTAAATAAATGCAAGAGACATCTTGACAGTTTTATGAAAAGGGAGGACACTGAAGGGTGCAGTGACACTGCAGCAAACAGGCTTTTTTGAGGCAAACAGCTTCTTCCTGTCCAGCAGATCTGCATGTCCCTTAGCATTCATTTTAATTACATTTCAGAGTCATTACTACTTTAACTTTTCACAGTCTGTTAAAACTAGCTGAATTTTACTTCTTTATGTTAGTTATACATAGTGTCTCCAATTCTTAATATCTACATAAAAGCACTATCAACCACTGCTGAGGGCCAAAATTTTAATTCCTCTTAATGAAAATAAGTCTTAAATTGTGCCCCTGGAAGACAGTTCTATACTCTTGTACAAAGCCCTTGACAGACAGTCACATTTTAGAAGATGTAGATTTTTATTTATTTTTATCTGAATTTTGTATCGCTTGTACAAAATAAACATCTTGGCCTGTTTTCAGTAGACGCTGCTGACAACTACCTTCTCTCAGGTCAGAAACTTCTGGTGTCAAGTCCTGCTCCTGCAGTCTCCTCAGTCTCATTACAGAGAAAGGGAGATGGCAGTAGGTTTTTCAAATGCTGATTTCAGTGTGACTTGGTGATATTTGTAACCTCACAACTTTCCATATCAACATGCAATGTTTTCAGATAAAGGGACATATTTTTTTCTCTCTTTGCATATCATGACAGAAATGTGTTTCAAAACACATTCAGCATTTAAAATCAGAAAATTTGGAATTTTAACAACCTTACTTACTGCAATTACCATCTAAAGGGCTTCTGATAGATGAGGTAGATTTAAGGTTGTTTGCAAATTTAATTTGCTATCTCTGATTTTACCAGGTGGAGATTTTTTTACTTATAAAAAATACATGTAGAAAAAGTGACTAAATTCCTACTTTTAGGATTTTCCAACTTAATGTAGGCATTTGGAAATAAATAGTTCTTTCTCAATAATGTATATAACTAACTAGGTTATATAAAGCTTCCTGATTTTGTGGAAGTTTTTATCTATTAACATCTAATTATGGGAGGTTAAAAAACTCAATGGCAAATCACTTCCAGAAGGTATTTTCTTTTTTCCTTTGTGATACCATTGTTTACATCCATTGATATAATTTTTGAGTAATAGACATGGATGTGGTTGGTAATATTAGTAAAGAAAGCTTTCTGATAGAGTCTGACAGACTGATGATGTATTATAGATACACCAATGCATAGTCTAATGAAAAATATCTCTCCTAAAACTGTGAGCAAGTACAATAAAAATTACTATTCATGTCATATTACCAGCTTTGTATTCTTCTTATTAGGACCCTGTATAAATCATGAGGAAAGATGACAGATTTCACACATTAGTCATGGCAAAATGGTAAATTTCACAATTAGTCATAGGCTATTAGAAAATGATCTAGAAATCTAGTTAAAGTCATTTTTATAATTAAGCAGATATTTAATATTGTCTTCATAGAAAACTTGAATGTAAGTATGGCATTTCACCTTATAAACAACTCTTGAATTTCTAGTTTCAATATTAAACACAAGGTAAATGTTTTTCAAACACCTCAGATATATATTTCTGGAAACAAAAGTTCTTTTCCTATATACATACCAGTTTGCAACAGTGTGAGAAATCAAATTTCTGTATTAAAATCTGGGTATTTCCCTCTTGAAACAAAATATATAATATCAAATTTAGATACTTTCTGCAGTTTTGTCACTTAACTTTGAAAACTCTTGAACTTTGTACTTATAACTGGTTTTGAAGTGTCCCCAGAAATTTTATTTAATAGATCTACTGAGACAGTGTTTTCTTACATTTTGTGTTACTAACTCATTTATTGTCCAACCCGTAATTTAGAAGAATGAAGATCTACTGACCTTCAACATCTTCTCCTAATGCATTGACTATGTAAATGGCACACACTGAAAGTTGTAAAAAGATCTTCAGCCTCCTTCTTTACCTTGGATCATGATGCTAATTTTTTTAGCTCATCCTTCATGACAGTTTGGGTCAGTGCCATCTATTTATGACAGCCTTGGTTAGTATCATTATGTGTATTTACACATAATTTTAAGAAACATAATGCAATTTTGGTTGGTTCATTTTTCAGACTGAAGACCTACAAGGACTCAAAGAGTAATCAGACTTCTTCAGTCCAGCTGCACAGAGCTTCATCATTTGATATAAAGAGGAGAATAAAAAAGTGAGGGTTACTTAGATTACCCTACTGTGAAAATATAAGACTACTCATTATTGAGTACTTTTTTTCCAGTATGTTTCTGAATATTTATAGCTGCCACACGCTGCCATGTGCTGTTGTATTTCCCAAGTTTTGAAATTATCCTTAGTTTAGTTTGAAAGTATGATATCTAAACAATAGTAGAACTGTCCAGATAGAAAGTTTCTAACACAGTTTTGAGTATTAGAAAGCAGACATTCTTTACTACAGTGCACTGATCACCCAGAGGACCGTTCCTCTAATTAAGTGCCTCAAGCATTGGGTAGAAATTTTATCATACACACTGATAACATATTCATCAACTATCCCTGGTTAATTCATGTATATTTATTACTTTATTTTACGTATCACACCCCTTGTCAAAGTCTTGCATGGTTCTTCTCAGGTTTTCTTTGGTGGTCTTCAATGTCCACTGAACTTTTTAAGTGGCTTTTCCTCAACCCCAGCATCTGAGTTAGCATAACTTGTTATTGTTTTGCATAACTTCTGCTTTGTCAGCCTTGCAGAGCTGAGGTGGTGTCCTGCTTGCATTTTGCACAACTCTTGTTTGCCTAAGTTTCATCCTCTATCTATTTCTCCAAGACTGTACTGTTCTGTTTGACTGTCCTTATGAGAGTAAAATGCTGTTCTGTTCCACTCTTCTTGTCAAGTCTCCCCTTTTCTTGGGACTAGGGAACTGGTCTGCTAATATCTGTATTTCCTTTTATAGTGTAAGACATTACAACTGCTGAATCCTGATGGAAGCTAAAACACACAAAGCAATTATTTTGGTGACAAACGTTTTAACTAAGTCCAGCTGGGTAACCACACACTAAGTTTGATCCAGATTTCTTCAGATCCCCAGGAGGTGTCATCTTGAGCTGTGCACTGTCAAATTTGTGTTTCCAGATTTCCTAGACATCTTTAGACACTCTACCATTTTGATAGAAAAAACAAGACTTATGCATCTCGGGTTTTTCTCTGACAACTGTTTGATTACTTGAGCAGCTTTAGCCCTTTTAATTCTGTAATAATGTATCCATGCTTTTACTCCATCCAGTTTCAATGCAGTAAAAGTTGTACTTGGTATAGTAAAAATACACTTTGGCTGAAGCAAAGCAGTTCTCCAGACTTTCAAGTAGACACAATCTCCTGGTAAATACTCACACACTGACATGTCCAGTTCCATATGTCTGGAGACTGCTTACTGAGCTTCATTGCTCACAGCAAATCCTGTAAAGGTTTCTAAGAGAAATGAGGTATTTATTCAAATGGACCTCTTCTTTTATGTGTGTGTTTCCTGGAATGTGTGGTACTTGGAGGGCTGACCATACAGCAGCTCATAGGGGCTTGTTTTGCCTGTTCCTGGCAGCTGGATTTTAATTCAAGGTAGAGCAACAAGCAAGGTTTGGACCATGTTAAGGAGGTTTCCTGATCTATTTTACACAACTGCAATTTGATATGTAATTCACCTCTGTAATTTATCACTAGCTTAGGGCCTATGAGTATGAAGATCCCAAGCTATTTCCAATGCTTTCCTAAGATGTAGTACTACTTCTGCAATAAAGTAGGAGTCTCTGTCTAATGACATTGCAAAGGTCCCCTGAATCTAGGAATTATTTGATTCAAGTGTTTCAGTCACTTCCCTAACCTGGCTGGTGCAACAAAGGAAGACTAGATCACACAAGAAAGGTATTGTCCTTTATTGTCCTAAAATAGATCGTCCTCCCCTTTTTAGGACAATTTAGTAAAATCAATCTGCCTATATTCATTTGAACATTTCCAGATCTTGTGGCTCCTGAAACTACTTTGCTAGCCATGTTAGGGTTGTTTCTTTCACAAACTATATATTTTTGGATTTTCAGTTGTACAGTCTGAGTAATTTTAGATCAAATTATAGATTTTTACAAATGTTTCAAAAGTTACTCAGTAGTACAATAAGTGACTTTGAGTTTGCAGTCCCCTATTTCATGAACGATTAATTCAGGGATTACTATTTGCTATTTGCTATTTACTATTTGCCTAGTTAAGCCAACTGCCCAGCCTCATGGATCAAATTTTGCTTCTAAGGCTTAAATTAATTTGACAGCTCTGCTTTGGTTTTTCTACTGGGAGAGGTGTCTCTGACAAGAGTATTAAAGATAAAACTTTGTTTTCTAATGTGCCTTTTCCTGGAGCCTCTGGCAGCTTTATCAGTTAAATGATTCCCCAGTTCTCGTTTGGTCTTACCTGCTGCAACTGCTCTGCAATGCACAACAGTAACTTCTGCTGGTTTCTGGATACTTTCAAGCAAATCCAAGGATTGTTTTCCATTTTTGATTAGTGTGCCTTGAGATGTTAGAAGGACTCTTTCTTTCTAGATTACTCCATGTGTATGTACCATTCCAAAAGAGCATTTTGAATCAGTCCAAATATTACCTTGTTTTCCTTTACTCAATTCCAAAGCTTAAATGGGTGCAATCAAGCTCTGCTTTCTGGGCCAAAACATCAGAGGGGCATGTTCCTGATGTGATTACCTCATGATGTGCACTCACTTCGTATCCAGAGAGTTGTTTTCCATCTCATCCAAAGCTCCCATCAGTAAACAATTCCCAATCAGGTCTTTCCCAGGGGGCCACCTCCTAAATTAGGTCTGCTGGAATACAATTCTATAATCTGCAAGCAATCTCTTACTGTGCTCTGTGCTTCCTTTTACTTGTTGGGCAGGCAAGAACAGAGCAGGGCTGAAGACAGAAGTTGTTCTGAGTGTCACATCATCTTGCTTCAGCAAGACTACCTGGCACTTTACCATCCATCCAGGAGATAGTCAATGGCACTCCTTTTGCTCAAATACCAATTGCACTATACATTGTACATAACAGGAACTAGAAAGGATTACAAAAATTTTCACAGACCCTGAAAAGTGGCAATATTGGAATCCCATCTCAGTTTCAACTGAATCTTATTTTGAAGTGTATACATTTTTATATATGCCAGTAAAAGTAGTGTCTCATATGAACGGGTGAGGAATGAGCCCAGAGATAACTAGAGAACTATTGATGGAATAAATGTCATTACTGATGGCTCAGATGTCCTCCCATTCAGGGTGTGAATCTCACTGGCAAGACTTTATACAGTGTATTTGGGTAGCACACATGCACCTTATGAAGTGTTGTCACTTTAACACTTTCAGGAAACACTGGATATATTTACAAAGACAAGGATTTCACTACAGTGTATCGTGATTACATGTACCAATGCTTGTATCATCAAAATTCAGTGCTCCTTGGGCAAAAGCAGACTGGCTTTGCCAGTGCTGAGCAATTCACCTGAGCTCATACTGCCAAAACGCCTTCCATGTGTCTGACAGCCAGTAACTGCAAGTAAAATATCATGTATCTGGAAATCCACAATACATTCAGGCGGGTTTCAGCTATTCTAAATAGAAAATCTTGCACTAAAAAATGGTATTTCCTGAGGAAGCTCTGGTGTCAGTTACAGCTAAGCAATTAAAAGAAAATCTGAGCTGACTCAGTTTGTGATACTTTCTGATTTAAGAATCTAAATTGTGACATAAAATATATTTCATTCACCTGTTAATGTATTCAGTGATAAAATTTTCAGTTATTACATATTTTCCATAGATAAAAGGATTTTCCATTTCAGTTTTCAAACTGTTGTTTTCTAGTTTTAAAAGTTTGCCCATAGGAGAGGAAGAGCCCAAAGAAGAATTCCTAACTTGCATATAGCAATCCATACAAATACTGAATAAACACTTTACAGATATTGATTTTACTGTATTTTTCTTTGCATTAGTCTTAGGTTAGAAGGAGAGAAGCAGGTCCCTCAGCTTCTGGTAGTCCATACTATATTATGATAATGTTTTAGGAATGGTAGTCCCCAGTTCAGTGGCCCCACTGAGACTCTCTAAACCATACACCACTCTTTCTCTCTCACCCCCTTCCTCCCCGCTTCTTTTCCCTGCAATGGGCTACAGAGAATTGGAGGCACAAAAGGCAAATATTGAGATATTGGTTGAGATAAAAGCAATTTACTGCAAACAGCAATGTGATAAGAAAATGAACAGTTACAGCAACAATAGTAAAGTCTGAGGGAATAAGAAAAGAAATGATTCACGCAGGAAATCCCCAACCATACCATATGGCTCCCTCCACCACATTTCCTTGAGCAGAAGAAACTCCTTCTCCCGAGAAAAGAGTCCCTTTTCCCTGCTCCCAGCAATGATGGAAAATGGTATAAATTTCTGGGTCCCAGTCATGGCACCTTCTGGAAAAACTAACCCTGTCCTGGCCAAAACAGGACAATTATATACACTTCTATAAACCTAGATTAAATGCCAAACACAAGTGCAAGTTTTCATTAGGGTTCAAAGAAATAGCTCACTAGAACTGTTCACCTTCCCATCATTCAACTTGTAAAAACCAAGAAAAATATTTTGCATGTTTACTGTACAGCTTTCCCTTTTTATCCAGAGCCTCACAGTTTCCTCACTTGTACTCCAAGAGATGTTGCAATAAGAACTTTTGGTGTGGAGTGAGTTAGGATAATGGGAGAATGACACCATGTGTTGAAATTATTTTTAAAGTTGACTAAGAACTTGGATGATGTAACATTTTCTATAGTGCTGAGGAAAAGAAAAAGTGAATGTAAATGGATGCAACATAACGTGAAGCACTGTAATTCTGGACACCACTTTTCCCACTGAATAGAATTTAATTTGCTACATCTCTATTTCCAGTGCAGTGGCCTTATCTGATCAGTTGCACATAATAAATCTGCAATTTGAAAAAAACAAAAACCCAAACAACTAAAGATTTCTTTGTGCTTTAAGAATGAAATTATCATTAATATGTCTGATAGAGATGTATAGGACAGTAGTCTTTGCATCTGTAAAAGCTTTTCTTTTACAATCAAGGGTCATTACTATACAGTACTTTTTAACATACATGTAATCTCCAGTGCAATCTTTCAAGATTCTGCTTTTTTCATGTGACTTAAATACACTTATCCATTTAAAATGCACATTTTTGTTGTTGTTTCCACAAGAGCTTCTTATGTATTAAGTTTTGCAGTAGACAAACCTCAAGTTTTTAATTTAGGAGATTAATTTAACTTTTTGTGTAGGAATTACATTTCCCATCCAAACATTTTTACTTTTCCCAGGATACTATACACATCTACTTCCCTTGTTATTTACCAGCATTTCATTAGTAAACACTTGATGAAGGGAGCAGAGAAAAATAGTATGTGAAACATTTTTTTTTGCTTAGTAGAGCTAACTGTTTTATTTTAACTGGAGGAACCAAGCCAAGCATGCAGGGGAAAAAAAAACAACAACAAAAAAGACATAAGAAGAGCAAGATGGTGTTTTAGAAAAATTAAAATAGAAGGAGAAAAAAAAAAAAAAAAAGAGGAAAAGATATCAATGATGGAGCTGACTTTACTACCTTAGGGCATTAATTACTGTTTTAACAGATCATCTTCTGCTTTCAGATAGGAGATGCAGTAGTATCAAAAATTTATTGACAATTTCTTCACAATCAAAAGTTTCTACCTCAGCTTAATAATGAGAAGGTTACCCTGAGGAGTTAAATTCAACTGAAAGAACAAGGAAGCACCTTTTTAAAAAGAGGAAGAACCAATGTTTTTCTCTGACTCAGACAAATCCTGTCTCTTAGTAACATATGTCTTGTTTTTTTAAGCAACAGAGTTGTTTAAAAAAATAAAGCAAAAAATGGAATCAATAAAAATATCCTTAGATGATGGAACTTGGCCATAACATGAAATATTTGCTCTTCACCTGCTCGTAAAGGTCAGGATTGAGATGGGAGTAAGTTTTCACTTCTCCTCTCTAGGCTCTGTCTGGTCTGTGGATAAATATATTCTCCAGAGCTGTCAATCAGGAATTTCTCATGCATTCTGAATTCACTCAAAAATCACCAAGCAGCTCTGGAGGACACAGGAGAAAAGATGCTTTGCTCAGATGTACTATTTTCAAATGCACCACCTAAGATGATAAAATCATCAGATATAGCGGATTATTAAACCAGATGTATTCAGTTGTCCCATTTTCTCTGTAGATTATTACATAGTGTGTGCTTTTATAGTGATTTTTTTTCTCTTTTTTTTTCGAGCAAAAATGGCCTTAGTATTAATCATTTAAAGGGCAAACAGGATAAAAAATTGACCTGGTATTTGTCATCTTGGGCTTTCCACTTGCAAGAGTCACAATGTGCTACTGCAGCCCATTGATTCAACTTCCCTTGTTTTACACTTCCTTTTTTTTTTTTCCATGGGAAGGGAAATATTCCAGTGGTTGTTTGAACAACTTGAGTTTTGTTGAGCTGGGACCTATTTTTTTTTGATCAAAACATTATTTTAGAGTTTTAACACTTCTGCAGTTTCAGATTCAACAGCCCTTGTAGACTTGCAAGGCTTTGTCTTCATCAGTTACACCTGTTAGACACTTGGCTATTAAAAGGGCTTTTGCATGTTATTCAATTACAGTAAAAATAAAAATGGGAAGAAAGAATTAATGTTAGTGAATTGTACTCCACAGTGGCACATGGAGTACAACATATCCCTAAATATTCTACCCACAAGGTCTGCTAATGTTTCTACTACAAACATTCTGTCAAATAGAGACCATTTTTTAAAATTTATCTTTGTGGTTATTGGTATTGGTTGTTTGTTGAGTTGGTTTGTCCCTTTGTATATAATTTGATACCTTGATAGTAGAAAGTATTCTTATTTTGTCATCAGTTTATACAAAGCAAGGTTTGGGGGAAAGGAAAATTAGTGGCAGAAGTAACAAATACTGCTAAACTATTGATTATCACATGTTTGCATGGGTATTAATTAATTATTTCTACATACAATGTAATTCAAATCACCTGCTCCTTGCCAAATACCTGCCAAGACCAAGAACTCAAGCAAAGCCCTTATGAATAGATATCAGTCACCAGGAATCTGGTAAATTATTAAGCTGCATGGTACCTAATATGTTAAACCAGCTTGGAATCCTCTTGGGAGTAAAAATTTGAGGTTTTTTTCATTTCTTTCCTTTTTATTTGAAGTGTGAGTCTCTTGTTCAGTCAAGACTTCATTGTTTTCACTTTGTCGGTTCCTACAGGGTTGATTCAGCAGAGACTCAAAGATGCTATAGGCAGAACCAGGCCCAGAAGCTTCTGTTTTCCAGGTTATTTTTAATTCTTATTGTGATTTGTGTGCAAAAAAGTTCAAGGAGTTTTCTATGTCTTTTTTGTAAATGTAAATCGAAGAAGACCAGTCAGCTTTTTTGCCTCTGCCTGACAAAAATCTGATGCCATTAAGGAGCAATAAAAGCTTCAAAAGAAAATTATTCTTTGGGACCAGACATAGCAGCAAAGCTACGAGATGGAATACTCTTTAGAGGAATGAATAGCAAATTTATAATTTTTGTGGCCTTCTGTGGCAAATGTGGTGAAGGATGTTGTCACTCCATTGTCATTCATATAAATTCCTCTGACATATGGGATGACATGGATTACCTCATATTAGAAATCACATCACTGAAATGAGCCAGGTAAAATAAATTATAAAATAAATAAATATTTTTGGAAGGATAATTTGGGGTCATTTCATCAGTGTGATTTACTGAGAGGTCTCACACAGCTGTATCAGCATGGTCCAGGGGCCAAGAGAAGAAGAGAACCAAAGCTTGGCCTGGAAGTAGACAGGTTTGAGTTGGCTGCTGAAATTCTCCTGTTTTCTGACCAACTATTTTCTTTCAAAGGGTAAGCTGCCTGAGCATGTTCATGGCAGGCTCAGTTAATCCAACTGCATGCTGAAGGAGTTCAAGGAAAACAAGAGTTTATGGAAGGATGAAAGCAAGACTGGGAAATCTGAGTTCTGCTCACAATTCTGCTGTGGGTTTTGCCCATGATCTTTAGAAAATCAGTTGTAATTAAGCCTCAACTCCATAAAATGGCACAGTAGGGGAAAAGAATAAGGCAGATGCTTCCTTTGTTCAATATGGTAGTTAAAGGGGAGTAGAGCTTCATGCTGAATGCGAATGGAGGTTAAAAAATAAAAGAAGAAAAAAAAAGCAAGGAAAGATTTAAAATGGGTCACAGTTGTCATTGATTATTTTTTTATAAGAAAGATTCAAGAGCTTGCCCCAGTAAGATAATATTAGTATGACTAATATGCACCTACACCCTAACTTTTGCTTATCAAAAGTTTTTGCCTCAGCAATTCAGTGGCTTTTGCATTGCTAAATGAGATGAGAACAGCTTTTCCTTTTATTATTTTATTGGATTATGACAAAGCTTAAGAGAGGTTGGAGGACAAGGTAGCTCAGTTTAATAAAGAATAAATGTAGGCTATTTTTGATTTGCTATCCAAACCCACACATTCTCTCTCTGATGTGCTTTTCAATCAACATAATATTGATAAAGAAGAATCAATGTGCGGTCTGAATGTCTCTTAAGACTAAAAACAAGAAATAAAATGGAAAGGAAAAAACCTACATATGTTATAAAAATGCACAGTGGGTGAACAAAGAAACATAGGTTAACCTTGTAGAAAAAAGAATCAGACAGAAAGGAAAGATAAACATTCTAATGAAAATGTAGATGCTATACATATGCATGCCACCTAGTTGTGCCAGTTTAGATTTGGTAGGTGTGTTGTTTCTTCTAGTCTCTACAGACATTATGGACTTCCTTTTCACTAGATAAATCATGGGTTTAATTAAACCTGCCTCAGGCAACAAATAACCAAAACAATAGCTTTAATTAGAATTTAAAAAAGGACAAAAAACAGGCAAGGCCAAAGAACAGTGGAGAAGTTCTAATGTCTACAATCTCTGTAGCATGGAGAAGATGAACAAAATTTAAATAAAAGTACTAATCTATATGTTGTAATAGTTTTTAAATTTTCCTATTAACACGTGAAGAATCAGGGTACTGAGACTGTGGACATCATTGTATATAACAACCTATACTTATATAGTACTTATGCCTCAAAATGTCCCATGTTTGTGTGCTTTGTGGGCCTTTGGCTCACATTTTATATTTAAGTTTTTCTTTTATGACAGGTTTTTGTTTACACTGACTTTTCAGCTGCAGGAATATACTTTGTCCTCTTGCCTGAATACCAAAATCTCAGTATTGGCTTGCTACCTGCTTGGTATTATCAGCATTTGTAAAGATGGGACTTTTCTTAAAAGTCCACTTTCCTGGATTCATGTTATTAAAGAAGCAGTACAGTTTACAATAAAAATAAATAAATAAATATATTTTTAAAAATCCTTAAGCCAGTCTTGGAGCTTTAAAGTGTTGGAATTGTGTTATGTCTTCCACAAGAGCTCAGCATTGTGGACATTTTGGTGGGATTTATTTTTATTTTACATCTGAAATATCACAGTGAGTATTCTGGAGTACTCTAAAGTGTTTTTCTGAAGGGCAATGTCACTGTCACGTAACAACCTTTAAATTAATTTGGGCTCTGACCATTTTTGAAAAATCCACAGCTTTAAAATCTTCTACAAAACAGTTAATTACATGTGATAACTGGCAATTTACCTTGACTTATTTGAGTCATGCCTAATTATGCAAGTAAAATTATGAGGATAGATCTTTAGAGTACCATTGATCTCAGCAGATTACTGCTACACCAAAGATTATTTTTTAAAATTATTTATTGACTTTTGGAATACTAGATTTTTTTCTTAGTTCTCCCCACTTCTATTTGATTTTATTTTGGGCCTAAGAACTCTTATTTATACCCATATTGGTGTAAATAATTATTATCTCTCACAAGACAGGCTTAATGCATTTAAGGCAGAATCAGATAAGATTAAATCTGCACTGAATCTTCATGAACCTCAGATCTCTGAGTATGTCAAATTTGATCACAGAACTCATTATCAGTAGAATAATATATCATTGGTAGATTGGTTTTATGTTGGTTTTCTGAGTTGTGAAAGACTCCAAGAGTTCACATATTTCAAGGTTAATTTACAGCCATGCTGTTTCTTTTTAGGCAAATCTTTTAGATTTAGTATAGTCCAAGCTGTTAGAAGAAAGATTGCCACTCCTGTATTTTTCTCCTTTTTTTCTTTTTTTTTTTTTTTTCTATCAACACAATTGTTTCTGCTCACTGGTGTCTCCCTCCCACTCTTTCAGCAGCTGCTTTACTGTGACATCTTACCTCCAGCAAAGTGGGAAGTTGAGCAGCTGCTTGCAGAACTAAAGCCAATCTTCTGCCTGGGATCAGTTGGCAAGGATTTCTGTGAAAGAAGCAAGGATGCAGTAAAGGATATGTACTGAATTAATTGTACCTGCTTCTAGCCTGTCTCCAAAATTTGCTGGAAAATGTATCCATCCATTTGTGCAACAGCAGCAACAACATCCCTAATCATCTTTGAAGGTTAAAGAGATTTAACAAATCAGATCTGTTTATTCATGGGAACCATAGCAGCGCTGATGAGTTTTTTAAAAAATCAAATTGCATTTATTTCTTTTCAAATTACTCTCAATCATGTTTTTCAGTAAGGCTGTGTGTATGAATGCAATTCCTTAGTGTGAGGGAAGGGCTTTATTTATCTACTGTTATAATGGTGTTTTGGAGATTGAGTCATCTGATGATTCACTCTGTTCAGCTGCATAAGTAATATTGCAAATACTGAGAGAGAACTAAGCTGACATCCTGTAATATTTGTTGGTTTGGACTTCCAGGTACTGGAAGACTATTGAGGATTATAGGGTTGTTGAAAATACTTTATTTTCTATAGTACAAAATGGTTAGTGTTGCTTCCACTCAGGAGGCAAGAATAAAAAGATTCTTTTCCTGATGCTCTGTCATTTGGTCCAAACTTAAATACGTCATGTTTACCAAAACCAGAAGTGCTTCTGTGTGCACTGTAATATACACACAGTGTTGGTAAGAAGGATCAGGGCTTTAGATGGGTTTTAGCTAAATGCAGACTAAGAAAGAGATGAATTTTCTTCTTTATCAGAATAATTTTGAACTTAATAGAATAGCATATCAGAAGAATACAGTGGAAGTATAACAATCTAGGGAAAGGTAATAAAGTGGAGGAGCATACAAGAGACTTTCTATAAACTGTTGAGAAAACTAATTACTTTGTGTGGGCAATGATCTTGGCAATGCTGTCTGCCATAAAATAGACATTGTTTTATTGGTATTCTTGCCCTTTCTAACTCAGGAGTCACCACATGAAAATGGTACAGGTTGTGCCTTCCTGAAGTTGAAGGTGGATATGATGGTTCAGGAAACCCTTCTTGGTAATGTTTGCCCCACTTACATTTCCAGCCAAGGAGATGAGGAAGATCAGTAAAAAGACATAATATCACCAAAGTAGGGAGAGACCTTCAATGAGTGGACATCCATCAGTGTGATAATATGCTGTGAAATCACTGATTCTCTACCCAGACTCTGAAGAAGTATCTATTTGATATCTTCAAGTTTACTTTGGATTAAATCTCCCAGCCCAAGCCTTAAAGGCATCTCTGTCTTACTACTAGTTTGTTGAGGGGGAGGGGTTTGTTGTTTTGTTTGTTTTTTTGAGGGTTTTGGGTGTTTTTTTTTTTTTTGGGTGGGGGGGGGTGGTTTTTGTTTTTTGGGGTTTTTTTGGGGTTTTTTTGTGTGTGTGTGTTTTTGGGTTTTTTTGTTTGTTTGTTTGTTTGTTTTTGTTTTTATTCCTGCTGCATGATAGATAAAACATTTTCCTATAATCTTAATGTGCAAAAGCAGCATGGTTAAATTGCCCTCATGGCCATTTTGTGAATGGACCGCAGGACAATCAATCCTTGAAGATCTGGAAACAGATTAAGTGAGAGCTATCAGATCATTTCTTCTTACATAAAATCCTCAGCTAGATCCAGATCAAGGTTTGAGCTGGTTTATTTCCCCTTTTTTTTTTTTTTTCTGGTAAACTATATAGTGCTATGAGGCAATTATGCTGTCTTTCAAAGCTGCATGATCCAGTTACATCATTGACACAATGGGGTTGTCTTTTGGCTCCTCAGGAGCTCAGAAGGTGGGCTGGAAGAAACTTGTACCCCTCTGACTTGTGCTTGGAAGCAGGAGGCAGTGGTCTGCAGGCCAGGTAGAGCAGCTGCTATTACAGAAGTTGGCAGCAGTCACGGTGTTTGATTTACATGTTCAACCATGCAAAATCAGATGAAAATTATGTAGCTGAATTCAGATGGCCAAATAATGAGGGTGTTTGTGTTGCTCAGCACTTTCTTTTCATTCCAGTCTTTACTGTCTAGCTGCAAAATATCCTGTGGGTTAGTGGATGGCACACAGAAGACTGGGTTTCAGAAACAACAACAAAATAGGATGTTCTTAAAATAGTGGGCTAGAAGTAACTTGTCACAAATGGAATTTGAAATGAATTTTCAAAGAGGCTTCTATTTGAGCCACAAAATTCCTCACATGATTCTGGCATTCCTACATGATATTTCAAGAAAAAAAATATTTTGTAATTTCTGAAATTTGGGGGGAAAAAAGATAGAAATTTGGAATTGATTTTGTAACCTTTTTTTGATTTTTGATTTTGTCAGTTCACTAAAATATTTTTTTGTCAACCATAATTTTTTTTTTGTATTTGCATAAAATATAATCCTTTCCAAAAAATGCAGTATAGCAGTGCCATGCCATTTTTAATTCTCCATGGCTATGTTGGCCTTGAGAGTGGATAAACATGCCACTTCCATTATGTGACCACTATTTTTGACAGTGAAGTATCATCAAATGTTAATGCCTCTCATGTTCTCTTCATTATACATGCTCATTTTCATGACAAAGACTGTAAAGGGAACAGAAAATGGTACAGAAAATTATTATGTTCTCCTGACAATCTGGAGACAGCATTGCATGATCTTATACAGAAGGCACAGCTGGGGACTTTGACAACTGCAAGTACACAGCTGCTTCTTCTACTAAGTTCAAAATATTTTTTCATACAGTTTTGTTCGTAAACCCATGGATACATGTGTATTCATGGGTTTATGTTTGTGTCTGTGTGGACATCCTTCATAAGGTAACCAGGATAATATTTCATGTGTAAACTACATTTTATTTTTGAGCCTAAACAAAATTAATTTCTCTTATCAAGGTTTTGGCTAGTAAAATTTTCTAAACCTTAGTGAGCCTGAGGGAAGAGGTAGACAGTTCTGATGGTTTGTTGATAGCTGTCATGCAGAAAAAAGGTGATCATCATATTGCTAGAGTCAGGTAGCCACTGTTTCTCCATGGTGTTCCACCTTCTTGAGTGCACCAGTAGATCATCTTTGAGAGAACACCATTCAGACTGACCTTCAGAGGTCGAGTTTCTGTCCTCTTTCCACATCCTGGGACAGAGATCCTTGCTGCTAGGGTTCACTACCATCAAGTTTCATACCTTGGGCAATGATCTCCCACCATTGGAGCAGCCAGGTCAGTAGGGGATGATTATCCTTGGCCCTGCTTCTTCCTCCTGTAGTGAGGGTTCTGCTTCCTCTTCATTCCTCACTATGCAAATTGATTTGGTCTTAAGCTTCCTCTTCTGTATAGAGCAACTGCTACCAGAGTGGATCGTTCCTCTGGTTTAGCTGAGTTTGGGTGGCCATAGTGCCTGTTTGTCTAATTTCCTCTTCCTTCCCCTGAGGGTACTGCCTAGTATTGAACTGTTCTAGTAAAAAGTGGCCAGGGCTCAGTACAGTACACTGAGTTGCTCCTGTCTGGAGTTGCCACAGCATTCCCCTTGCATTTATGAGGGTCCTGTAAGCTGCAACAAAACTAATACAAGAGAGTACAAGAAACAAACAATTCACATGGAGTTCTGACTTCCAACATTATCTAACTGCTCTTTTTGCCCTCTTACCTGATATAGAAAGGACCTTCTTCTCCATCCCCAATAGATGACATGAGATGGTAAAGAATAATCTCAAGGTCCCAGCCATGCCCCTTCCTGGCTATTGTAAAAATTAACCTTGTCCTGGCCAGAAGCAGGACAACAGTGTCAGCTATTATCCAATCCTTGTATTTAAAACTGCATTGGGTCATATTGTTATTATCATCATCATTATCCATGGGCAGCTGATGTTTGTATTGTTAAGGTATTTTTTAACCTATATTTTAAATGAGAAAAAAAAAGTCTTGATTGGGTGGCTGACATATTATGATTTGCCACCAGTTTTGCATCCTCAAATTTTGTCTGCACAAAAATTTACTTGGGAGAAAGCCAGAAACAAAAGAAATTTAGAGTGTTGTATTTACCCTTTGGAAATTAGGACCCTGTTTTGCAGATGTACTTCTGATTCACGTATTTTCCCATTCAAAACCTGCATCTGCATTTCTAGATAAAAAGCAATATGAAGTACATAGCAGACTTATTGCAAGAAAACTTCCTTCATAATTTCCATTTCAGAAATTTCCTGGTCCATGTATACCTGTGGGAAAAAATCAAACCCAAAACTAATTTAAACCCCAAAATAATCCTAAATTTTTGTTGCTGAGATATACCAGTAGAAGTTCTGTTGCACTGGGCAGATATTTAAGGAATGTTTTTGAAAATAAAAGATTGGAGAAACAAGAATCCTTCATATTTTCAGAACCTTACATCTCTGGTGCAGATCTGAAAAATAGCTAATCCATAACATCTGAATGGATGTATGCAGTCAGCTGAGCTTGAGATTTCCCCAGAATAACTTACTATATGCTTCTCTCAATGTAACTGCCTTCTCTTGAGGTAATATTACCATCAAATTTATAGAAAAATCCCCCAAATAATTACTGCAAAATTAAATATATATTCTTAATTTTAAGGATGTTTAAGATTTTTTTGGGAAAAAAAAATATTATCAAACACCTTCAAAGATTTTTGATATTGTCTGATTTTTCTAAAGAAGAAAAATGGTGCTGAGTTCCAGAACATAAACTATTTTTTATGATTGTGGTAAGTTTTCAGTTTTGATCAAGAGTACGCTTTAAATGTGTATAAATTCAGCTAAGAATGTGATAAACAGTAAAAACACCAGTCTAGACTGTAGTTTATCTAGAGCACCTCTATAATCTTAAACAGAAGTGGATGGACAACAACTCTAGAGTGAAATACAGTTTTAGCTTAAATGAAGTAATTCTGCAGCTGTAAATGACTGTGTTTTAACTTCTCTGCATCACCTAGCAATGCAACATTTTATGAAGACCTTAGAGAATAGTGTAGATATCACATTCAGAATGTCAGAGGGAACTGAGTAGATGATGCTCTGAAATAGTTGTTGCTACTCTCCAAACACTGGGAATCTTTCCTTTAAAGTAAGAAGAATATGAGTGACAAAGAGCTTCTGTGAGTATAGAGTACAGCACCAGAGAAAAAAAAAGATGTACATTGAGTAAGATTAGGACTTGTCAGAAATGCTTCAGGGGAGAGTTAAAATGAAGAAATAAAAGAATTTCTGGGTTGGGTGAATATCCAAGTGTCAAGGAAAAAATTTGGGCTATTGGGAAAAATCTTAATTACACTGTCCTTTCTTTTATTTCTGACACCAAACACCTCTTAAGAAGATATTAAGGTGTAGATAAATTGCAGTGTATTTGGGTGTCCTAATTTATAATGCTCTCCAGCAAAAGGTGAATTTGTTAAAAGTAATGAAGTCCAAGACACAAGATTTAAATTGCCTCAGAGGCAAATGAAGACAAAAATTATTCTTTTTGAGACCTGAAAGGACAAGCATTAGATCAAAGAGGTGTTTTGCATAGAATTGAAAGGAAAGGGGAGAGCTGGCTTAGAGCTTGTGATCAGTTAACCAAGAATATGATGAGTCATAATGCTGCAGCAGACTTCATATAGTGACACCTATAGAAAATGAAAGCCAAAGTAAGAAAAATGGCAAGCAAAAATAAAGAACCAGGACTCAACGTGATAGTTCTGAAAAGACAAGTGTTACACTGTGGCCTTACACAACAAGAAGAATGAAAGATGGAAAAGTATTATAGTAATATAATGCATTGCAAAATACATCTTCAGCCTATTTATAAACCAGAAAAACACAGATAAGTTGTCTTAAGGGACTAATAAAAAGATCCACTTTGATTTTACAAATCTTGCAAAACTCTTTTCTAAAAGCTTTTGGTTTTATGGTTAGTCAGGTGAGAAAAAGGAGTGTGTGTGAGGGGTCATTGCTTTTTTTAATACTCTAATCATGGCTTTGGTCTTTCTGGATGAATGTGCTACCACAGAAACATATGATGTGTGTTCTGTTTAATGTCATACATTATGTGTATGGGTTGTGGCTATTGTTTGAGTTCCCATGATTATTTAGTGAGCAAGCGGTGTATAATTCCTGACAATGTGGTAGTTTATGTAGTTACTTTAAAAAAACTGGTATTTCAAAATGTTTCTCCTAAGATCATTACAAAAACAAAAAAAATTGGCAAGGATATCAGTTCTTGTTACCAGTTGCCCAGCAAATGTAAAAACACTAAAAATTGCCACAGGAAGCAATAACTTCAATGACAAATTTTAAAGCTGTTTATTTGGTGTGTTAAGTAATATATTTTTGATCAAAGATAAACAGATCTAAAGTTCCATTTGTTTTGTTGCAGAGGAAAAAGGGAATTGCTATTCCCTAGAGGCTGACATACCTTGTAGAGCAATCTGTCTTCAAACCTGGAATGAAAGAGAGCCAAAAAAAATCTCTGAGTTATGTGACAAGTCCCTTGAGATGCTGCTAGTTCTCTACTGTTGAGGACCACAGATGTCTCATATTGTGGGTCATACTGAGAATTTTCTGGGGTTCACTGAGGGGGTGGTTATAAGTATTATGAAAAAGAATTTATGTTGTCAGATGGTTACAACTATTTGAAAATTCAATACTGTAAACTCCCTGCAGCTCCTTTTCAGTAAAACGTATTTCTCAAAAAATCTTCATTTGGTCTTAAGCATGTGCCCAGGTTCCATACTGCACAAAAAGTGATAGATATTAACACATATTTTACTGAACTTGCATTCCAAAGATAATTCTGGCTTCATGGAAATCCTTGGAATCAGAATTGCAAGGAAGTTTGAACTGCTGAATTTGAATCATAGGAAAAAATCCAGTAGTCCCACTTCACTGGAGACAGCAATATAATTATTTTGAATTTTCAGGGAAGCTTCCGTATGATAGTTTGGCCACACAGCACAGAACCTGCAGAACAGGTAAAGGGGAAGCAAAGGTGTCTTTCAGTATCTTTGTTCCTTCTTTGCCCTAGATTTCTTCTCTCTCAGGGCTGCTTAAAATAAAATCCATAGCTCAAGGTGTTTGTGCCCTAGAATTTCAGGATCCTTTCACAATATCTTTCCTTTGTCCCATTCTGCTTATCAGCCCATCCAGCAGAAATAAATATTGAAAGATATGTTTTTAGAGTATTTTTACACTTGTCTTCTACAAGAGCTATGCTGAGAAATGGTGCCATGTCTCCTGGGAAAGAATTTTAGAGCATTGTTACAATTTTTTCTCTCTTTTTAAAGCATAACATTAAAATTACTTCTGTAATTCTAATTCTCAAACTACAAATGTGGTCAATAAAAAATTATTACATATAAAGACTACTGAAGAATAGAAGGAACTTGAGATTTTTGAAGGCACATGATACAGCCACAGTGAGCACACTGACCACAACAAATTAGAACCTTTCCCAAAAGAAAATTAATCCCTGTTAATTAAACACTGCTTGCTTCAACTGTACTGGGAAATGCAGGATTCGAGGCTTAGACTGAGGTCATACATTATAGCAGTAAAGAAGAAGTATTCCATTTTATTAATTTTGAAAAATATGTCATTTTGCCTTGGGAGGTATTACAATATTTTAGTAATCAGCTGCAATGCTCATTAGTCTGCCTATATATCTGAAGCACTTGTATTTGTTGATGTAGCAGCAGCAGAGATAAAAGAAATTTGAAAGTGAAATCATTACAAATTTGACTCAGTACCTTTTTCAAACTGGAGGCTTGCAATATTACCCTTAATGAGATGATGCCCCAAACTCCAAAAATGGATTTTTGTTTTCTAACCTCTTTTGAACTTATTAGAAATTACTTTATGATCTGAATTTATGAAGAGACAGAATCTTCTGTTTACTGACCTCTTTTCTTCTCAGAAGAAAGGGGGGCAAAAGGAGGCTTGCTAACTAGTTCACAAACTTCATTTCTCAAAGTAAAATACGAATCACTTGACACAGTAGAAACTAAGCTAAGGTAGATTTATACTGATGCAAACAGAACCGTAGTTTTATGGCCAAACAAATTTAAATTAATGTCTGTCGGCTGAAGCTATATGCATCCTCAGAGTGTTATACTTTAAAATGAACTAAGAATTTGATTATTTAAAAATAGCAATTGGAAGTGAAAAGGTGGAGACTTCCATATCTTATGAACTAATCCTGGGAGGAGTGCAGATGGAAGACTGCTTAAGGCAAAGCAGCTCATCTGCATATGGCAGATTTCAAGAACTGGGCCTGGATTACTTCAGGGCCAAACACAGAAGGAACTTTAATAGAAATTTTTTATATTCACAGACCTTCAAATTTTCTTTCAAACAAATTGAGCAAGTAATTCTAAAAAGGAGATTGCTATTAGTTTAATTATGAATTAATATATATATTTTTTTTTTTACTTACAAATGAATTGATTCCCTGTGTGCACACAATGAGCAGAAATCCACAACAGGCAAACACTTGCATTTTAGATCTGGAGTAGAAGGAAAGCATCATTCTTAATCAGGCGATTCAAAGGTGATACGTAGTGCTGTAGGAAAAGTACCAGATAACAAGAAATGAAAACACTTATATGTTGTTTTAAAAGTTTCCTTCTGGTGACCTTATCTATTCTTGCTTGTATTTGCTGAATTAGGACAGGTACTGTCCTGTTAAATGGTCAACATATTCATTATTTAAAGAATAACATTTTTCAGCAATAATCTTGGATGTGTTCAAAAAAATAATCTTGTTCACGCAAGTCTTTCAGGTTTTGTGTTTTTTGGTCCAAAGTCTAGGATTAAATAATGAGAATTTCAGTAAAATAACTATGCAACTTTTTCTAAATGTATTTGCATGTGCAGTAATATTTTAGAATGTATGTCTACATTTTTATCACCATGTTATTTATGTTTGATAGAATGTACTTAATCCTTGCACCAGATTGGTGTTTTATCCTGGACAGAAACCTGTAGAAGAGTCTACTAAAGGCCATAGAATGCAATGTTGAAGAAAATTGCCCATCCACAGCTGTTCAGCTGAAAATTTAAAAAAAATAAAATTTTTGTTGTTGTTGTTGTTTTTAACAAAGAAAATTCTCACTAGTTTTTACAAGCACAGAAATAATCTCCATCTTAAAAAAAAAGAAAATTAAAAAAGGCAAAATGCCAACCAGAAAAACAACAGACCAAAATCCGATTAATCCAAAACAATTTATGGTTTTGGAAATGAGCAAGCTATGGAAGGTCTGTATTGGCACACAGCTTTGTAAAGAACTGTGAGACTGTACAGCTGGACTTCATCTAAGAGTTCACCATTTGACCTCAGCTGATTATCTGAGTTCTTTAGTCATAAGTATAGAGAAACCAGCCCTTAAAGACAGTCTCTCTCCTATATGTCCAGAGGTTTATATTTCTCTTCAGCAGCCATGAAACTGAAATAAACACTTCAGATTAAAGACAGGGAAAACAAGTCCTATTGCAGGTCAGAGTCTTTTACTGGAATTATAAGTGACATTTCCATTTTAACTTTGGTAACGTTAGCATTTACTTCTATACTTAGAGATTACGGCACATTTTAACAGAACAGATTTTGCTTTTGTTAATAGATTAAGAGAGCTTTAGCATCAAGTTTGGCAGACTGTGATAGAAGCTTTATTTTGACATGAATGTCCACTTTAACTGATTCCAATCTCTGCACAAAAACTCCCTGTGACCTCTCTATATGTGAAAAAAATCCCACTGGCCTCATGCCTTCTCATAGTTTTGGAAGAGAGATCTTCCTGCTAAAAGGAAGGTCATTGTTTCAGGTACAGTTCATATTGTTTCTTCTCTGTGAAATCTTCCTTTTGCTTCAGCAAATCAGAAATGAAGCTTCAAAACCTAATAAAGTATCTCTTCTGGTAGTTTTTAATAAATACCATCTTCTTAACAACATCTATCATATAATAGATATTGTTCTTACTAATATAAAAATTATTTGATCTTCTTTTCCATCTAATTGAAATATTGACTTGACTAAAAATGTCTGCATATTGTTTCTCTTGGCAATTACTGACGTGTTTCAGCATACATTTTTGGCCAATGATGATTATGTTTTCAAGAGTTTATATTCTGTTCTAACACAAGTGTTTTCTGGATGGAAAATAAATTTTTATTTCATTTAAGTTACTTTGCTTTTATTAAGCTTACTCATTGTGAAGGAATCCATAATTACAGATTTTTTCAGTTACTACACTCAATTTTCTTGCTGCTCTCTTTGCCATGTTTTTTTCTTCAAAGTATAATACCTGCCAGGAAGATCACATGAGAGGAGGAATTTTTTCTTTTTTTAATCTGCCCCTAAATAAAATCAAATACAAAATAATTCATCAAATAATCTCTTCTTATTTGAAGGTTTGTGTTAAAATATTTAAAAAACAGGCAAATTTCCTATCACAAGGTTAGGATTTCTTTTTCCTAACATCTTGTGTCAAGAAATGTAGCCATATATGAAGAGTAGGCTTTTTCACGAATAACTGGTGTTGGTAATAAGGACTGAGCTGACAGCCAGCTGTGCTACTGCCCTCAGTCCTGCAGTGAGAAAAGGGAAAGAAGTCTGCAAATGATTACCAACTTCAAGTATTTCTGGCAGTCAAGGTTTTATTAAAAAAATTAATAAAATACCTTTATACTTCTAAAATTTTAACTAAGTTGAAAAAAAAAAGGTCTGTATAAAGACATTAGAAGAGAACAGCTGTGAACTGCACAAATCTGTCTGCACAAAGAGTACTGCCCAGTTGGGCTGCCGGCCTACATTGTAGACCTGTCTTTAGTAAAAACTCTTCTCCTCCCAATTAAAGAATAAAGGTTGAGGAGCCTGCAGGCCTTTTCAGTATGTTTGGTGTGACTTTTAACCCCTCATTTTACCCTCTTCATATGGCTGTCCTTTATACCATGGTCTCTGATATGTCAGTGACACCCAGTAGTGTTGCTGTGGGTCAGACTGGGTTAGCATTTTTGTTGCAGACTTTACTTCCTGGGGATTTGTCAATCACCTGTAGGAATTAATCACAAATTAGAGTTTTACATACACACAGACTATTTTCCCCCATTTGCCCTCCTGCAATGTGCAATCCTAAAAGTCAACACATTGAGAGGTCTAGAAAAAGACAAGCAAGCAATATGAGATTGAAAAAAGCATGACCAGCAAGAGCCTTCACTACACCCCCAGATACTGGTTCTGTCAGCAATGGGTTTTGCTTATATTTTTTGCCTATTACATCTTCCAGGCAATTATCTTCTAAGTATGGCACAACTGCTACTTTCCTGCTAAGCCATCATAGGACTGTGGATTTTTCATATTCGTTCTGATGTATAAGCCAAAGTCAGGGAGGCTCACGTAGTCTACCCATGCAGTCATTAGACTCAAGTTACTTGTTTTCCTATCACTCTTTTTAATCAAGAAATTTTCTGTCTGTGCTGGCTTTCCTCACTGTGGCTGTCTGGTATGGGCTATGTTTTGATTTTGCGCTGAACACAGCTGATAATATGGAGATGTTTTTGTTATTGCTGCTGAGAGCTTAACAAAGCCAAGGCTTTGCTGTTTCTGTTGTTTGCACACTTGTGAGGAAGTTGGGTGTGTATGGGAGGAGACAAGCCATGATGGGTGGCCCAAAATGACCAGAGGGCTATTCAGACCATATGACGTCATGCTTTGTGGTTGTAGAGATGGCCATGACACTCAGAGTGCTTCAGTAAAATCTCAGGTGGCTTCAAGCATCAGCTCCTTGTTATCTAAAAGTCTATCACACCTGTTCTATGTAGCCTCCCATGGGCAGCTCCGCACCAATCTGGCTCCTTCTCTCCTTCTTCTCTCTTCCCTCTGCAGTTCCAAGTCACTCCTTCCTGTCCCCAGCACAGCCACCTAACCCTGTCTGTCCCTTGTACAATGTTTTACCCTTCCTGTCCCTCGCATAACCTCCTTTCCCTTCTTCCTCACAGCATGGCTAGAAGACTCCAACCAACCAATTCACTCTTTTATCCCACCCATAGCTGGGAGAGCTGTTCCCACCCTTGAGTAATTAACACAGCTGCAACATATCAGAGGCAAGATTGCCTTTAGCACTATCTGTCTCCCCACAATGCTTAGTATATTAAGTAGAGAGAAGAAAGAGGATAGGGTAACATTTGATGGTGTGTGTCTTCAAAAGTAACCATAATGCATTATGGGACCCTGCGGTCCTGGAGATGGCTGAAGACCTGCCCTCCCATCAGTAGCACTGAATTAATTTATTGTTTTGCTTTGTGTGTGTAGATTTGCTTTCCTTATTAAACTGTCTTTATCTTGAATCCCAAGTTTTCTGACTTTTACTCTTCCAGTTCTCTCCCTGATCTTGCTGGTGACAGAGTAAAAGAACTTTCCTGGGGCTTGGCTGACAGCTGGAGTTAAACCACAACAGTCCCTTTTGATGCCTAACTGGGTACACAAAGGGTTCAGGATAACATCAGATTTGATTGGGGTGTTCTAGATTGAATTTATAGCTGTTACTGCTGTTTAGTTAGTAATGAGCAATGCTTGCCATGGGGGCCTTTCTCCTCACTCTATATTAGAGTCTAGTGCTCATTAGTGCCTGCTTTTTACTGCTGATCACCTCCCTGTATTGTGCTTGGGAACACTCTGATAACAGCCATGGTAATGCTCCTGGGCTGGAAGATGGCCAGGATATTGCTGCTGTTTTCTGTGCTGCTGTACTGGACAGGCTGAAGCTTCTGTCTGAACTTGAGTCAAAGGGACTGTGATGTATGATGTATCCATGACAGAGCAGAGATCCATCTGCAGCCCATGGAGGACCCCATGCCAAAGCAGGTGAATGCCAGGAGGAGGATGTGATGTGTGAGATGCCTCTGCTAGAGCAGGTTTGCTGGCAGGACTTGTGATCTCATGGGGGACCCACACTGGAGCAGTTTGTGGAGAGCTACAGCCCATGGGAAGGACCCACGTGGGAGAAGTTCGAGGAGGGCTGCCTCCCATGGGTGGGACCCCACCCTATGGGACCCCACCCTGAAGCAGGGGAAGCCAAGCTTCCCTTGCAGCCCATGGTGAGGACCATGATGAAGCAGACTGTCCCCCTGCAATCAACGGAGGACTAAAACGTCTACTGCATCAATGGTGGACTACAGCAGGAGCCGCTTGTTGCAGACAAGCTGGGGACAAGGGGAGGAGTTAAATACCATGTTAAACCCAGTGACCTGGCCCAAAACAACCAAGGCTGGAAACTGTAAAGAATATGCCTTTACATTGTTTATATAGCTCCTGAGGCAAGTGGAAGTTAGTGAAATTTTCTCACCTTTGAATAGAAATAGTTTTTATTTATTAGCAATTGTTTCTGATAAGCTATTCCTGCAATTATGTGGGGGGAGGGAAATGGATTTTTTTTCTGACTGTTCATTGCACGATGAAAGAAGTTATGCTGTGTTAGAAAAATAGATTACATTTTACATCTGTCTACTTAATCTGTTATTTATTGTTGAGTGGGAGATCTTATGTAATATCTTTCTCCAGCAAATCCAGTTTTCTTTGTTGTGGTTATGGAGGAATACTAGACTCTAAGAACTGTGCAATTTAATAACAGAAGAAAGAGCTGAAGTGGTGCTACTGTCCTTCTTGTCATATATCTGACTGGGAGGGAGAAAGAAACAGCACATGCACGGGGCACAGCTAAAATGAAATATGGAATGCAGCTCCAATACACAATACAGACAGAGCTGTACACAAGAAGTTGGAGAGGAGGGATTTATGAAGTTCTCTTGATTCATTTGGATTATGATGGATTATTATTTGGAACAGTAAAAAAACTTTTTTTCTAGAGTTAAATGAGAAAATAGATAAAAATACTGGGGAGTAGAGGATAATTGAATAACTGGTAGAGATACAGAAAGATCCTTGATGGAGAAACAGACAGGAAACTAATTCTGCTACTTAGTTTAAAAACTGAACAAAAATAAGATTGGGAAAACAATGAAAACACCAAAAATTTATAAGAGGAGTCCATTAACATTATTTATAGAATGTATTTTGTTAATTTCTCTAAGCTGCATCTTCAAGCTAAAGAACATTGCAGAGAAAAGCTACAGCTGGCAAAAAAAAAATTGAAACATTATTTTAAGAGGTATTTAAATAAATATTGGTTTTACTGGAAACAGAGGTCATGAAAAACAAATATTAAAAAAACATTTTCTCTTACAATAGTTAAAATCAGAAATTTTTGTTCAGTATTCTTAAGACAAACAGACATCCTTGGGTTTTTTCAGGATGAATTGATTGAATATAATTTTGTTCAGCAAAACTGGAAAGGACAGACTTACATTAATCTCTCTGGATCTGTAAATGCAAAAAATGTTAAAAAAGTGTACACCAAATGGTTAGAAAAATAGGAGTAGAAAAAATAGTGCTACATAACAGTTTTGTATGATTTTTGGTTTTATTTGAGACTTATTTCATATATGAAAATAATTTCTGTGGTAATTAAAAAATTACAGCTTATCTGGATTAAAAAATTAAAAAAGAAGACTCCAAACCTCCAACTTCAAGTTACCGTGTTACAAAGTGAATTGTTCTACAGCTGCAAAATCAAGTGCCTTAGCTGAGTTAATGATTTTCATTTCTTTTGCATGTGTCAGCATTAATGGAGGCAGGCTTCTATAAAGCCTTGAGTGTGAAGATGGTGCTGAGCAGACTAGATTCAGTTCTGTTGAATGCTTTTTGCATTTTTTTTAATAACGCACAAAGGGAGACTTCAAATCAGGCTGAACTTCAAGCAAAAGTTAATGCTATTCTCTTTTGGGTTCAACCACCCACTTTGCTTAAGGTCACTAGCTGAGGCTAATGCTGCACAGAGGGGCTGCAGCAAACTTGGCATCTCCTTGATTAGGCTCCCTGCTGATCCAATACACATACCAACTCACTTGCCAAGTCAAATAACACATTTAGTGAATTGGAAATAAGATTTAAGTGAGCCAGCACAATGCGGCTTGCCCTCTCATCTTTTTACCGAATCCTTCTCTTTGTATGCTATGCTGTGAAAACTGCTCTTGTTAGAGGACTTAATCTTCATTTTTTCCTGTAGATTATTTGGAAACAGGTCAATTGAGTGTTGGGACTTCTAACTCCTCCTACCAAAGAAAGACATGGCTTGCGGCATACTGATTGCATCATTTAATTGAAAGGCTGTTGTTATTAAAAAGAAAATATTGTAGTATAAGATTATCTTAGAGTGAAAAAAATTCTAGGATTAAATGCACCCCCTTTTTAAAATAATATGTTTACCCCTTTGTCTTTAAATCTCATCTCAAGAGTACTTTACATTAATTGCTGGTGAGCAGTAATTGATAGGGTTGATCATAGTACATATATTCATCTCTTCTGGCTGCACTGCAGTAGTTAATTCTTAAATACAGTAAGATACAATAGAGTGACATTTCTATAATGCCTTTCATAAAAGCAAAGTAAATCACTTCACGTAGTGCTTGACTTTGAACTATTTCAATGAAAGAAAATCAGGACTGAAGTTAAAGCCTTCAAAGTTTGTTCACTGTTTTTATTAATTTTAGGAGAAAAGTTACAGCATATAGTATACCTTGAGATTTAGCATAGATTTGTCTCATACTTTAATGTCATTTATGCTGTAATAAACTGCATCCTTCTCCTATCTCCATTTTTGGTGTTCAGGGTTATGATGTGTATTGACTTTTAATTATCTTCTTATCTCTTGTGGTTGTACATATCTATGAGCACCTCTTCCTTGTTTAACTCCTGAAATAAGAATTTGCTTCCTGAGGTACTTTTGTTCTTTTCTTTCTTTTTTTCCTTTTTTTTTTTTTTAAACAAATACAGGGGTACGATAATACAGAGCAGAAAGTTGAAAAAAAACCCTGACATTTATAGCATCCCATCAAAGACAGGAGATTTTAAGTACTACATTAAAAAGGAAAAATTTATCTGTGTGACCTACAGCTGCAAGATAAAATGACTCTTATTCTTCCAGAGTAATGGCCAGTGCACTTGACTTCTAATGAATTCACTTACTACATTTTAATCCTCAGTAAGGGATTTTGAGGTATCAGCAAAACATCTTGGAATATATTTTTTTGTGACCATCTGTGTATTTTCAGTCTAGCTTTAAAGACAAGCATTTGTTGATGTTGTAGCAGACCTTTGATGGGAGCTCAGGCAAATGGGATAACATATAGAGTACATTTGTCTTGCTAACTCATTCAAGCAAAGCAGCAAGGAGGAAATCTCTTCTGCTCTCAGATCTTCCTGTGCTTCAGGTTCTCCTGTGATCCATTCTGCAAAGGATTAGAAGAACAGATGCCCTCCCTTGCCATTTGCCCCCAGAAAGGAGAAAATCCTGCTATCCTCATAAGGTCCACGTACAATTGGGGCAGGAACAAGGTCTGCACTCCCAGGGAAGCATTAATAGCCTTCAGGTCAAATGGGAAAAAAATGCATTATTACAGAAAAGAGATACTTGTTGTTTTTCTGAAGCATTCACAAGTCAAAGCAATATTTATCATTCCAAAACCTGATTTTCAATTTCATAGTAGCCTGTCCAATCTAAACCATCTAAGTGGAAAATCATATGCTTCAGGCCTCATGCTAAACACTGTCAAGTTTCAGTTAAAGTATATAGCATTTTCTAAGATCAAACATGAAAAAATGTAGCAGTTTGTCAGTAGCTCAAACATTTAATTAGGAATAATTAGGAATCATTTAATTAGGAAACATTTAATTAGGAATCTTTGATATTTGAGGAAATAACTAGAAACATGTTTAAGAACAGTCCTGAAATCAGAAAGACATATCCTGTTTCTATTACGAAAATCCTCCAGCAGCAGATCAAGACATTTTGTGTCTGAGAAGATGAGGCAGCACATGCTTAGGTAACAGTTGGTAGAAGTATAGATAAATGCTTGGAAAATTGCATCTGTAACAGTGGAGTGTACAAAGGCAAAACAAGATTTCCTTAATTGCTTCCTTCCAAGATTCTCTCAGTGATCCAGCGTCACAGGAAGAGAGAAGCTTCACACAAAGTTTATTAAAGAAACCCGACTGCTGAGCCACAAGGTGCAGAGGGGACCTCCATGCTTTCTGAACTCTTTCTTGGAGAGGAGTGAAGGTGCAGTTGGATCCCAGCTTAGGCCTAGACTTTGTCAATGGTGTGAGGGGCCAAATTATTTCTGTCTCAACACTGTCTGAGACATGTGGGGGGGGAGCTTGCACACGTCCGCTTGCAGGAGTGGACTTAGGAGAAAGCAAGCCCTGTCTCCGGGGAGACTTTGCCTGGCAACCAGTTCATGTTGACATGGGACAGGCAGGCAGCAGGAGATCACCAGGGACACTGTAGCCTCCAGAGGGGTTCTCCAGTCAGATGGGGAAAGGTCTCCACCCGTGGACTGCGGTGGAACATTGCACTGGGCCAGTGGTCTCCTCACAGCAGGCAGGCCTTGGGAGACAGGGGTATGAAAAGTAACTGTATCACAGGCTCTGGGGCTCTTTTAGCCTGTGCTTTTTGGGTGTTTCTTTTTTGTCTTTTGGTCAGCTTCTTGTCCTGGCTCTAGCCTGCTTTTGCGCTCACTCGCCCTCCTCTCGCTGGCGCTGGGCTGAAACCGCCTCACTCCGAGCCTTCTGTGCAGCCGTGTCCCGCCCTA
>VXBR01001549.1:373407-453860 GCA_013400215.1 Cisticola juncidis | reverse complement strand
CGGCGGACACTGCTGGGAACGCTCGGCGGACACTGCTGGGAAGGCCCGGCGGACACTGCTGGGAACACCCGGCGGACACTGCGGAAATGAACAGCGGGCACGGCCGGGAACGCCCGCCGGGGCTGGCTGCCCTCTGTCTGCCCGCGTTCTTTCTCATCTTCCCTCCTCCTTTCTGTCTTTTCCAGTCCTCTTTAGTAGGGCAGCTTCCTGTTTGTTACCAAAAAACGTTTCTTAAACACTGATTAGGCCTTGTTTGACTTAATTTTGTCCTAGACCCTCTGTTTTAAAAGAACTCCTCGCAGTTAGTTCCCCATAGTGGAGTGCGACAAATGGTTATTGTGCAAAGAATTAGAGTTAATTGAACCTTTTGACACTTTCTCCCACATCATGAGGGATACCAAACCAGATATAATTCTATAAATTATTTATTATGATAATGATTAGACAAACAGATTCAATCAGAATTGTTTACCACAAAGAATAGGAGCTATAATTACAATAGTACAATGCACTATATAAATTGAAGCAATTATATTGAAGCAATTGTATTAAAGCCAATAAACCCAATTATTAAATAGAGATTGATGTTACTTACTTATACCAACAATCATGGGCAAGTGTCTTTTGCTCAGCCTCCAGAAGTAACCTCAAGCATTAACCCCACTCAAGGGAAGGATCTCCACAAATATTCCAAGCAGTCATATATATTAGAAGACTCTTCTATTAAAGGGTAGAACTAGGCTATTATAGTTTGAAATTATTCATGGTCAGTCATATGTCACCAGGACAATTGTTTCAGCTCATCAGCTTTAGATAAATTATTAGTGGTGCCACTCGTTTGTTCCTTTGTCAGGGTGCTTTATCTAGCGCATCTTCACCTCAGTCTCCAGTTGTTTAACTTTGGGATTGATGGGTCAGACTGGTTTCAGCATTATTTAACACCAAAGCAGAATAACATCTCTCTCCACTCACCACTGGTAGTTTTGCAAATAGGACATTGTTAGAGTTGGTTTATCTCATTCTAGGCAGAGCATCCTGCTACACCCACAAATCTAGGGGACCTGATGGGTACATCCAAGAATCCTCAGAGTACCTGATGTCATTGTAGAACTGTTTTTGAGGTCTTGGGAACCTGGAGACATCCCAGCTGACAGGAAGCTAGCTAACTTTGTCCCAGTTTTCAAGAAGGGCAAGGAGGACCCTGGAAACTACAGGCTTATCAGTCTCAGTTCATGCCTGGTAAAGTTATGGAGAAGATTATTCAGGGAGGTATAAAAACACGTGAAAGACAACACAGTCATCAGTCACAACCAGCAGAGCTTAATGAAAGTCCTGCTTATCAAACCTGATTTCTTTTTATGACAACATTTAGGAAAGCCAGTAAATATAATGTTTCTAGACTTCAGAAAAATTCTATATTTTCTCTCCCGTTATCCTTCTGGACAAAATAGTTGTCATAAATCTCAATAATCATGTTACATCATGGGTGAGCAACCAACTCATGGATTGGCCACAAGGGTTTATAGTGAATGGGATGACATCAGACTGGTGACCTGTCACGGGTGGAGCTTCACAGGGCTTCATTCTCAGCCCAGTTCTCTTCAACATCATCATTAACAACTTGACAAAGGACTTGGAATTCTCAGTAATGCTTGCTGACGACTATAAACAGGGATGAGCTGTTGACAAAGGTAGATCCTGCAGAGAGACCTCAGCACATCAGAGGAATGGGCAATCACTGACCACATGAAGTTCAACAAGGAAAAGTGCCAGATTCTGCTCCTGGGATGGGGCAACCCTGGATGTATGGACAGACTGGGGAATGAGAGGCTGGAAAGCAGTGCCGTGGACAGGGACCTGGGGGTCCTGGTCAGTGGCAAGTTGAACACGAGGCAGCAGTGCCCTGGCAGCCAGGAAGGCCAAGCCTGTCCTGGGGGGCATCAGGGACAGCATCACCAGCTGGGCAAGGGAGGGGATTGTCCCACTCTGCTCTGAGCTGGGACAGCCTCACTTTGAGTATTGCGTGTGGTTTTGGGCACCGCAGTGTAACAGACATTAAGTTATTACACAGAGTCTGAAGGAGGGCTACAAAGATAGTGAAAACTCTGAAGGGAAAGCCAGCTGAGGTCACTTGGTCTGATCAGCCCAGAAAAGAGGAGACTGAGGGGAGAGCTTATTGTGGTCTTCAACATGTTCATGAGGGGAAGCAGGGAGCAGATGCTGATTCTCTACTGTGAGATCAGTGACAAGACTCACTTTTGACCTGTGACAGGACTCAAAGAAATTGTATGAAGCTCAGTCAGGAGAAGTTTAGGTTTGATATCAGGTAAAAGGTTTTCATCCGGAGGGTGGTTGAGCAACAGGCTTGCCACTGAAGTGGGGAGTCACAGCACCAACCCTGTCTGAATTCAAGAAGTATTTGGACAATGCTCTCAGGCCCAGGGTGTGATTCTTGGGGTGTCTTATGCAGGGCAAGGAGATGGACTTGATGATCATGATAGACCCAACTCTGCTTATTCTATGGTTCTAGGAAATTGTAAAGTTTGTTGGTTTATAGTCCAGTTTTTGGTTAAGTTCTGAGGTGAAATGCAGATCCCTGGATTTTTAACACAAAGTTCAAATTTCCATTTCTCTTATGACATTGGAGGATTCACAATTAAAAGCCACCTTGGAAGAGTGGTTTAAGTGTCTTGGCTCAGCATCACATGAAATGTATTTTGTAGCATGAGACTCAACTCTGGAGCATGGCATATGTCTTTCTTCTTCCTTGTCTGTTTTCCAATCTGTACATGAAGTACCACAGAGACCCTAGGTCAAGTACACTTATTTGTGAAGTGAGACTCTTCTCATACCTGATAACATCATCTCTTCTTCCTCCCTCTGAGCCTAAATAAGAGCTAGTAGTGTCTTCAGATGGTCAAGAAGGCCATCATCATCCTGGCCTTGATCAGGAATAGTGTGGGCAGCAGGAGCAGGGAGGTTATTCTTCCCCTGTTCTCAGCACTGGTGAGACCCACTTTGAGTGCTGTGCCCATTTCTGGGCCCCTCAGTTCAGGAAGGACATTGAGGTGCTGGAGTATGTCTAGAAAATGGCAACAGAGCTGGTGAGGGGTCTGGAACACAAGTCCTATTAGGAGCAGCTGAGGGATCTGGAGATGTTTAGTCTGGAGAAAACGAGGCTCAGAGGAGACCTTGTCACTCTCTGTAACTGCCTAAAGAAGGGTGCAGCTAGGTGGGGGTCGGTCACTTCTCCTGGGCAACAGCAACAGGACAAGAGGACACAGTCTTCAGTGCACAGTCTAGTGCAGTCTTAAGCTGCACTAGAGGAGTTTAAGGTAGGACGTTGGGAAGAGTTTCTTCACAAAGTAATGGGGCATTGGAATGGGCTGTCCAGGTAGGTGATGGAGTCCCTGGAGTCCCTTGGGAGTCACCATCCTTGAAGGTGTTTAAGAAAAGACTGGGTGTTGGATTAGTGCCATGGTCTAGTGACAGGACAGTGCTAGGTTATAGGTTGGACTTGATGATGGTCAAGATCTTTTCCCACCTAAATGATTCTGTGAAATTTCCACAGGGAAGTAAAATCTATATTCACTATTAAATGACTATAATAAACATGAATCACAGTTCCCCACGTGCAAGGATTTATGGTATGTCCTNCTGTTCCTCAATTATACTTTTGCCCTTCAGGTACCAGAAGAGGATTTATGCAATTAGCTCCTATTCCGAGGCAATCAAGCTGCATCATAGATCCCATCCCATCCTCAAACATTAGGATTATTAAAAATACTGTTTTGCAATATATATATATATATACACATACATGTTTGCATCTTTTATCTTTTGATAGATGTTAATCCATTTTTTTGCTCCTCTATGTGGATACATTAGTCCACTATTTTTATTTAATTGCACTGTTATGAAGCCCAAAGAGATTAACATCTAACCCTTCGTGGAAAAAACAAAGTCAAACAGTTTGCAAGGTACATGGGAATGACTGACCAAAATATTCAAATTTTGCATAAATTTATGTCTTGTTTGTTCTGTGATGCCATGCCACAGCACAGCTAGTCCAACTATAAGGTGTTAGGGCAGTGAGGCATTTTCACCTTGCTGTACTCTGTCAGCAAAGGAACATAAAAGCAGCATATTAATGTTTCTGCAGTTGGTGCAGTTTCTCCACCTTGATGAATTTCCTCTTGTCTTGCAACTCTGTGGAACGACTCTTACCACATTAAGATTCTAATAACAGACAAGTTTTAATATTGATGATCCTAAAAGGACAGCATGTGATCTGGGAGCAACTGATGTCCAAGAGCTATTTATGAGACTCAGATGCAAAATAAGAAGATATCCGTGTTGGGAGATCACTACTTAGTATTTTTCAGGTTTGGATCATTTAATTCCATCTGCCAAAATTCCCACAGTACTTTTCATCAGACTGCTAGTACTTCTTTTTTTCACAATGCATCTCTTTGCTGTGCATACCGCTGCCATAGATACTGACTTTAATGACTTCCAATGGATTTCTGATACGGTGGTAAATACAGATGCAGAACACTCCAAACACAGTGCTAATGGTACAGACAATAATGTGGTTTCTGTTCAAATCAAAACCATCTACAAAAGAGATCATCAAATTGTTTTTCTGACGAAATGATGTGTTTGTGTGATTTTCCTTTCATTAGGAAGATTATTTAAAAATTATTCTATAATTTGCTCCCAAATTTCATGTAAAAATATGAAATGGCACAAAATTTTACACTAGCATAAAACACTCTGGTATAATTATTTTTTCCCTCTGACTGATATTTTAGATCCATGGCTTGTGCTCTAATATTTTGAAGAAGCTTTATAAATACCACTGTCAGCTGCCTAGATGAGTACTTTTATGAAGAAAGAAGAGGAAAACCAATACCATTTTCTGTGTGAGTTGTGTGAAAAGACTTCATTAGCTCAAAAATGTGTGAGTTAAATCTCAATAAATCCTTAGTGGTTTATTAATTAAATTGGACATATTTCTTATATAAGAGATGCAGATCTCATATCCACAGTAGATCTGTACATATTTACATCTAAGTAGAAAATAATTGTTTCTAAATAAAATTGACCCTCAAATTACTTTTTCAAGCTATCATTTTTCTCCATTATGTACTTGTTGTGATATTGTTACAGCCAAATATTTTCAAAATAAAGGAAGTGTACTTTGATAGGAAATAGATATCTTGTGGTGAATCCTAAAAACACTGTATGAATAAAGTACCTTAAATGTATGGTTACACTGCACCAAGATCAAAGAAAAGAGTAATAGATCATATAGTCTCAATGTATGCCTACCATCTTGTCCCTGTGAAATATGGATATCCATATGTGAGTCCTTGTAGGCTGCAGCATTACTAAAAAAAGTCAAGGCTCTGAGATCTTTATGATTTTTTTGAAACAATAATCATGGGACTTTTCAAGATATCATAATTTTAATTGTCTCATGTGTTTAGCTCTGTAAGGGTTTTCTGTGTTATTCCTCATGACACAAAATAACGATAGCTCATCTAGCAGAAGCAGCACAGGGCTGAAATTGATAATTGGTTTTGACAATTTGCTGTAATGCAGTTATTTTTCCACTGCTGAAAAAGTCTATCATGCATCAATAGAACATATTTTCCATCTGTCAAACAACATATATTCAACTTTTTGCAGCAACCTATGGGAATACAGGTAATATTCTTTATCCTACTGCTAACTTTGAAGGTTTATCTTGATCAATAATGTGATGTAGGTCTATATGTCATATTGATGCATTTTGACATTAAAAAATGCCATTGTTAAAATAAAAAGCCTTGTAGTTTGGTCATATGATCTTAATAGCTGGCCAAACACTTCACACAGAAAGATTAGTCATAAAAAGGACAGAATTTGCTGGATTGACAAGTAAAGCTGCAGTGTTTATTCCCAGTGGGGCTGAGAACTGAGCTCAGTTTTTCTGTTCTGGCTTCCACAGTAGTCATAGAACATTATGGTTGGAAAGAAGAAAATAAGACAGATCTCCACAGTAAGAGTAGGTAGGAGTACAACTTCCAGAGTGGTTTCCCATATTTCCCATACTCTGAAAGACTGTATGTTAAGTAACTTAAATTTTAAAAAGCTTATTTGCGAATGTTAAGCTTCAGTTCAAACTTCACTATAAAAATTTCATTTACACTCAGGGTAAAAATTCTCACTTGAAATAACAGGTATGTTTCAACACGTTTAAATGCACATCATCATTAGGAAGAACACATTTTACTATTCCACTCCTCTGTGACAGTTAATTCTTTTTTTCCTGTTCAAGATATTTCTTTTACACTATATTAACCACAGAAAAGATGTAAAGATATGAAAGTTCTGCTTTTTGAAGAGTTCCCATAATCTAGAACTATAATCAAACAAAGAAAACAAGCAAACAAAATAACCCCAACCACAAAATATGAAAATAACCACCTACACTCAAATAACAAGAAATACAGGAACAGCTCCATGGCAACTAATTCCACAGCACACTGTCTTCGGAATATATCTTTTCTGATATAAAAGGAATAGAATAAAATTGCAAAGGAAAATTTGGGATTCTAAACATAAAAAGAAAGTGGAACATAAAATGCAGGATTATAACTTACTGTATTTACTTTCTGTCATAGTGAATTGTGAATTTGCCTTTGATTCTCCTAAAGGAGACTGAAAATTCTGTAAAAATTGGAAGTAAACAAAAACCACAAGAAAATACTATTTTTAGAGGGCTTATAGTTCTGAACTTTTGTGAACAATAGTTTTAAGCTTTTCCAGGACCAATTATTTGTATCGGTTTATTGACATAAGAAATACTGCCTGAAGTTGCTGAAAGAACATTATTAAAACAGTAGATTTGTAACTTAAGACAAACAGAAGCTCTCTAGTACTCCTTAAATAACTTATTTTGTATTGGGTTTAAATTCTGTTTGATTGTTTTACATTAATTTGATTTGTGCTCTCTCACTAGGCTTTCCTAAGACATACATGCAACAATATCAAACTCATTTCAATTTTTACAACTCTGTGAAATTGTTCCTGCATTTTCTTGTTATCTGAGTTGATGGACTAATTAGAAGCAGTCAAGGGTATGTCTAGGTGTTCCAATAAAAATATTTTTAATTGCCCTGGGACTGAGGATAATTCAATTACAAATCTTTTCAGTTTGATTCATTCCTTTCTTCCTAAGGAAGGATTATCTTGATGGGTTTCAGGTAATGGAACTTGGTGGCTTAGGAGGGGCATTAAAACATCCTTACAGCTTTAACTAATGTGATTAAGTTTTATGAAGTTTGTTTGTCTTCTTAAAATCTTACAGAGGTCAAGTACTCATGTGATTCCCTTGGAGCAGTGGTTGAGAAGTTAGATGAATTGAGGACACAGTAGTAATCTCTTGAAATGTGTTCATTAGTTCTAAAAAAGATTTGGAAAAGTTATTTTCCACCTCACACAACTTTAGTTAATAAATGGGGGGAGCAGGGGCAAGAGGGGAAAACACCATGCTTTTGAAGTCCTTAATTAGCAATTTTTAGTACAGGATCTCTTCTTAGATCTGTTATTGGTTCACACTTCTGTGATCATTACTTAGTAGATACGGTTAATAAATATTTTGAAGTTGACTTGTTGAGTTCAAAACTTTTCCCTGTCAGGAATCTAAACTGAACTAGATACTTACTAAGCTTGCAGGAAATATATATCATCAACAAGGACAAGAGAGGGGAATTTTAATTTTTTTTTGAGATTTCCTCTACTTTTAGAGAAGTGTGGCAATTAACATCTTTTCATTTCTTATTTTAACAGTTTCATGTGCCTGCATGCCCTAAAAACCAAAATAGTAATTAGTATTAAAAATACAGTAATTTAGAACTTTGAAATATTGCTAAAATATGTTTATTATTGTTAATCTGGTGCTTGACACACCAGGAAAAGTGCCAAGTGGTGATTCAGTGTACAAATAAATTACACTAGGTCATGAGATATATTTTGGAATATGAGTGGTATTAATAATGCCCTTGAGAACGCCTATGCCAATAGTGGACAGATTCTTAACTCCATTTTTAAAGCTGGACTAGCCNATGTCTTGTTTGTTCTGTGATGCCATGCCACAGCACAGCTAGTCCAACTATAAGGTGTTAGGGCAGTGAGGCATTTTCACCTTGCTGTACTCTGTCAGCAAAGGAACATAAAAGCAGCATATTAATGTTTCTGCAGTTGGTGCAGTTTCTCCACCTTGATGAATTTCCTCTTGTCTTGCAACTCTGTGGAACGACTCTTACCACATTAAGATTCTAATAACAGACAAGTTTTAATATTGATGATCCTAAAAGGACAGCATGTGATCTGGGAGCAACTGATGTCCAAGAGCTATTTATGAGACTCAGATGCAAAATAAGAAGATATCCGTGTTGGGAGATCACTACTTAGTATTTTTCAGGTTTGGATCATTTAATTCCATCTGCCAAAATTCCCACAGTACTTTTCATCAGACTGCTAGTACTTCTTTTTTTCACAATGCATCTCTTTGCTGTGCATACCGCTGCCATAGATACTGACTTTAATGACTTCCAATGGATTTCTGATACGGTGGTAAATACAGATGCAGAACACTCCAAACACAGTGCTAATGGTACAGACAATAATGTGGTTTCTGTTCAAATCAAAACCATCTACAAAAGAGATCATCAAATTGTTTTTCTGACGAAATGATGTGTTTGTGTGATTTTCCTTTCATTAGGAAGATTATTTAAAAATTATTCTATAATTTGCTCCCAAATTTCATGTAAAAATATGAAATGGCACAAAATTTTACACTAGCATAAAACACTCTGGTATAATTATTTTTTCCCTCTGACTGATATTTTAGATCCATGGCTTGTGCTCTAATATTTTGAAGAAGCTTTATAAATACCACTGTCAGCTGCCTAGATGAGTACTTTTATGAAGAAAGAAGAGGAAAACCAATACCATTTTCTGTGTGAGTTGTGTGAAAAGACTTCATTAGCTCAAAAATGTGTGAGTTAAATCTCAATAAATCCTTAGTGGTTTATTAATTAAATTGGACATATTTCTTATATAAGAGATGCAGATCTCATATCCACAGTAGATCTGTACATATTTACATCTAAGTAGAAAATAATTGTTTCTAAATAAAATTGACCCTCAAATTACTTTTTCAAGCTATCATTTTTCTCCATTATGTACTTGTTGTGATATTGTTACAGCCAAATATTTTCAAAATAAAGGAAGTGTACTTTGATAGGAAATAGATATCTTGTGGTGAATCCTAAAAACACTGTATGAATAAAGTACCTTAAATGTATGGTTACACTGCACCAAGATCAAAGAAAAGAGTAATAGATCATATAGTCTCAATGTATGCCTACCATCTTGTCCCTGTGAAATATGGATATCCATATGTGAGTCCTTGTAGGCTGCAGCATTACTAAAAAAAGTCAAGGCTCTGAGATCTTTATGATTTTTTTGAAACAATAATCATGGGACTTTTCAAGATATCATAATTTTAATTGTCTCATGTGTTTAGCTCTGTAAGGGTTTTCTGTGTTATTCCTCATGACACAAAATAACGATAGCTCATCTAGCAGAAGCAGCACAGGGCTGAAATTGATAATTGGTTTTGACAATTTGCTGTAATGCAGTTATTTTTCCACTGCTGAAAAAGTCTATCATGCATCAATAGAACATATTTTCCATCTGTCAAACAACATATATTCAACTTTTTGCAGCAACCTATGGGAATACAGGTAATATTCTTTATCCTACTGCTAACTTTGAAGGTTTATCTTGATCAATAATGTGATGTAGGTCTATATGTCATATTGATGCATTTTGACATTAAAAAATGCCATTGTTAAAATAAAAAGCCTTGTAGTTTGGTCATATGATCTTAATAGCTGGCCAAACACTTCACACAGAAAGATTAGTCATAAAAAGGACAGAATTTGCTGGATTGACAAGTAAAGCTGCAGTGTTTATTCCCAGTGGGGCTGAGAACTGAGCTCAGTTTTTCTGTTCTGGCTTCCACAGTAGTCATAGAACATTATGGTTGGAAAGAAGAAAATAAGACAGATCTCCACAGTAAGAGTAGGTAGGAGTACAACTTCCAGAGTGGTTTCCCATATTTCCCATACTCTGAAAGACTGTATGTTAAGTAACTTAAATTTTAAAAAGCTTATTTGCGAATGTTAAGCTTCAGTTCAAACTTCACTATAAAAATTTCATTTACACTCAGGGTAAAAATTCTCACTTGAAATAACAGGTATGTTTCAACACGTTTAAATGCACATCATCATTAGGAAGAACACATTTTACTATTCCACTCCTCTGTGACAGTTAATTCTTTTTTTCCTGTTCAAGATATTTCTTTTACACTATATTAACCACAGAAAAGATGTAAAGATATGAAAGTTCTGCTTTTTGAAGAGTTCCCATAATCTAGAACTATAATCAAACAAAGAAAACAAGCAAACAAAATAACCCCAACCACAAAATATGAAAATAACCACCTACACTCAAATAACAAGAAATACAGGAACAGCTCCATGGCAACTAATTCCACAGCACACTGTCTTCGGAATATATCTTTTCTGATATAAAAGGAATAGAATAAAATTGCAAAGGAAAATTTGGGATTCTAAACATAAAAAGAAAGTGGAACATAAAATGCAGGATTATAACTTACTGTATTTACTTTCTGTCATAGTGAATTGTGAATTTGCCTTTGATTCTCCTAAAGGAGACTGAAAATTCTGTAAAAATTGGAAGTAAACAAAAACCACAAGAAAATACTATTTTTAGAGGGCTTATAGTTCTGAACTTTTGTGAACAATAGTTTTAAGCTTTTCCAGGACCAATTATTTGTATCGGTTTATTGACATAAGAAATACTGCCTGAAGTTGCTGAAAGAACATTATTAAAACAGTAGATTTGTAACTTAAGACAAACAGAAGCTCTCTAGTACTCCTTAAATAACTTATTTTGTATTGGGTTTAAATTCTGTTTGATTGTTTTACATTAATTTGATTTGTGCTCTCTCACTAGGCTTTCCTAAGACATACATGCAACAATATCAAACTCATTTCAATTTTTACAACTCTGTGAAATTGTTCCTGCATTTTCTTGTTATCTGAGTTGATGGACTAATTAGAAGCAGTCAAGGGTATGTCTAGGTGTTCCAATAAAAATATTTTTAATTGCCCTGGGACTGAGGATAATTCAATTACAAATCTTTTCAGTTTGATTCATTCCTTTCTTCCTAAGGAAGGATTATCTTGATGGGTTTCAGGTAATGGAACTTGGTGGCTTAGGAGGGGCATTAAAACATCCTTACAGCTTTAACTAATGTGATTAAGTTTTATGAAGTTTGTTTGTCTTCTTAAAATCTTACAGAGGTCAAGTACTCATGTGATTCCCTTGGAGCAGTGGTTGAGAAGTTAGATGAATTGAGGACACAGTAGTAATCTCTTGAAATGTGTTCATTAGTTCTAAAAAAGATTTGGAAAAGTTATTTTCCACCTCACACAACTTTAGTTAATAAATGGGGGGAGCAGGGGCAAGAGGGGAAAACACCATGCTTTTGAAGTCCTTAATTAGCAATTTTTAGTACAGGATCTCTTCTTAGATCTGTTATTGGTTCACACTTCTGTGATCATTACTTAGTAGATACGGTTAATAAATATTTTGAAGTTGACTTGTTGAGTTCAAAACTTTTCCCTGTCAGGAATCTAAACTGAACTAGATACTTACTAAGCTTGCAGGAAATATATATCATCAACAAGGACAAGAGAGGGGAATTTTAATTTTTTTTTGAGATTTCCTCTACTTTTAGAGAAGTGTGGCAATTAACATCTTTTCATTTCTTATTTTAACAGTTTCATGTGCCTGCATGCCCTAAAAACCAAAATAGTAATTAGTATTAAAAATACAGTAATTTAGAACTTTGAAATATTGCTAAAATATGTTTATTATTGTTAATCTGGTGCTTGACACACCAGGAAAAGTGCCAAGTGGTGATTCANTTTTTTTTTGAGATTTCCTCTACTTTTAGAGAAGTGTGGCAATTAACATCTTTTCATTTCTTATTTTAACAGTTTCATGTGCCTGCATGCCCTAAAAACCAAAATAGTAATTAGTATTAAAAATACAGTAATTTAGAACTTTGAAATATTGCTAAAATATGTTTATTATTGTTAATCTGGTGCTTGACACACCAGGAAAAGTGCCAAGTGGTGATTCAGTGTACAAATAAATTACACTAGGTCATGAGATATATTTTGGAATATGAGTGGTATTAATAATGCCCTTGAGAACGCCTATGCCAATAGTGGACAGATTCTTAACTCCATTTTTAAAGCTGGACTAGCCATTACTCACCCTGTACCAGGTTACACACTTGAGGAAGAGACCTCTGTAAATTTCACAAATGAAAACATGTTCCATTTGTGATTCATTGATGGGATATGGTCCACATTTCCTTGGTTAATGTGAACTTGGTTAATTTTTTTAGTTCCCAAAAATTTTAATGAGTGTAATTTTTACAAATGAATGAGCATATATTGATAAAAAATGCTTGTCTTGATACCAATTAAGTGCTGATTTTAAATGTTTAGATCCAGAGACTGTATTTTTTTTTTAATGTGGTGGTATTCAGGATGAATGAAAAGCGTGTTAACTTCCATGAAAGTTCATGGAAGCAGATGTCAAAATATCAGGAGCTCACTGTGTAGAGAAACTTCATCCTCTCTGCCATAACCGCATGACAGGGGGTGACAAAGATTTTTTACTGCATGAGTTGTCAGGATGCAAGCCGCTCTGACACAGAGGTCCTGTGGGAGGGCCTCAAGCAGTGATATATCTATCCCTCAGCAGCACAGCCGTGTTATGTTCCTGAGCTTATTCTGAAGTCTACCCTATAGAATCAGTTTTACAAGAAAAAAACAAACTAACTAACTAACTAACTAACCAAAAAAACCAAAAAAAAACAAACAAACAAACAACAACAACAACAACAAAAAAAAAAAAAAAAAACACAAAAAAAACCCCTGAACAACACGACAGAGGAGAGAGAATTCAGCAGCCCTTAATAAATATTAAAAATAAACTAAAATTAAAAATTCTGAAGTTTCAAAAATGCCAGGAAAAGAGCACAAAAATTAAATGATATCAGATTTTCTTCTCATAACCTTTTCCCAGTTCAGTATTGAAGCCCATTTTATTTGTGGACTATTTGAAAATATTAAACAATTTGTCAGATTTTGTTAATGTTTTAAAACTTTGAATTGATGAAGTAAATATAGACCCAATTTCATTCATTCTTAGACTCTTAGTATATCCTGTCTGTAATGTTCAGAAGATTTTTTTAACACAATGGCACGATATTTTTCATTGACACATTATTGTGTTAAAACCAATATTAATGTTATTAGGTAATGTTAGTAAGTAAGTACAACTTGTTTGTTAGAGATTATTTCTTTGTCTTTGAGCAAGAAGCACAAGCAGATATTTCATGTCTGGTAACACATAATTTTTAAAGTTGTTGTGACCGTTACACCTATGAGTACAGTTAAACACATATTCGTGTCTGCTCACTGTTAATGAATTCTCTCTGGAACTTCTAAAATTTTTGTCTTGCAGTATTAACAATCTGAATGTCAAAACGGAATGATTTGGTGTGGAACAAGACATTTTTTCTGCCTTCTGTAAAGTCAAAACAATAAGATTTTTTTACAATAAAAATTAAAAATATATTTAAGTTTCTTCAATACAAGATCCAGTGTAAAACCAGATATTTCACTATCAGAGTTTTCTCTTGGAGCAAAGCATGAGATATCAAAACAGTTTAAGGGCAGTGTTGTGGTTTTGGAAGTACATAATATGTGGTGTAATAACTTGATGATGTTCAGAAATAACTATGTAAGTAGCACTTTAATTTTTCTTTTTTGTGGTCAAATATCTCAGACTAAAAAATTTGGTTCATGTAGTTTAAACAAAATCATTATCAAAGGGATTAATTGGTATATTAGCAATACTTAATTCCCATGCAATCATTAAATTATGCATTTATTATCAATGTCAATTAAAAAAAAAGAAAAGCTTCTAAGGGAGGATGGTAATAGTAGTGGTGGAAAAAATATTTTTGCCCAAATAAGCAGTTTGATGTAAGCCCTTCTTGTTGATTTCTTACTAATGCAATTTTCTAAATTTTTTACAGATTTTGGGTTGCTTGTTTTGTTGGTGGGGGGTTGCATTGTTCTCTTTAAATGTTTTCATTCCCCATTCCATTGCAAATACAGAAAACCTGGGAAGTGTATTATCCCCATACAACCACTGATGCTCTCTGATGCATTTTTCTTTTTCTTTTGTGACACTCCAAAGTTTTTCAGTTCAACTAAAGTGAAAGTGCTAATAAAAACATATTGTAATTAAGTTATGTGCTTTCCTTTTTGATCTGAACAAAAACTTGTGTTTAAGAAGCACTTATTTCTAAAATAAATATGGTTTTGTTGAAGAAAATAATGTAATTTTAGATAATATGTAAAAGTAAAATTAATAGATCTACTTATGAGATAGTTTGTTTTTTTTATAGTAGTACCTTATTACTTGTCTACTAAGGGAGTTTTAAAAGGTTGTGAAACCTGCTTGCAAAGCAGGTTTTTTTATTTTCCATTGCTTGAAAATAGTCTCAATATAAGTCTTCAAAATAAACATTTTAGAGGCCTTGATCTTGTTTTGTGAAACTCCTTTTTGCCACGTCTGATTTTGAAGTGAAGATGTAAGAGAAGACCAATGAGATAGCCTTCTGCATATACTCTCATTTAAAAACTTGGGCTAGGTTCACTCAAAATTTTCATTAGAATGGATCATTTCCATGAGTATGTTAAACATCTTTGTTCTGATCATGGGCTTAAACTCAGGATTAAGACAAGGACACAAAAATGATAATTTTTTTTTGTAATAATTTTTGGACCCTAGCTAAAATGCATCTCATTGTACTGTAAACATGTTCTGCCATCTTACCATGTGCATTTTCATTTTTATCTAGAAATTTGGTATCTCATTGTAATGATCAAACCAGCCAAGTATTGCTATCTTTGCTTTATTATTCCTATCTAAGGAATTCCTGCTTATGATCCATTTTGACTTTATATAGCGTCTTTGTACCAATTAAATTCACTTCAAACTAAAGTTATTGTACTTGACTGCATAAATGTGCCTTAATTACATGTATAGAACTATAGCCAGATCCCTGAATCAGTGCGAATTAAAACATCATTTCACAGCCAAACAGAAACATGTTCCCAATCACTGCACTTGAATTACTGTTATATAGCTTGGGGCTTGTATTAAAATCACTGAATAATTGCAATCAGATTATTATAATCAAGTAAGGAGTAGTAATTACAGGTTACAGTCATTTTAAGCTGCCCTAAAAGTCCCATATACTGATCATATGCATATTAAAAGTTTATGTTAGTGATAAAATTAATGAACAGCATTGTAGGCTCCTGTCTGTGAGATAGGTGTTACATATCTTACCATACAGAGAATTGACTTTGCAAAGCAAGGACACACAGCCTATTTATATTCTTTTTTGTGTGTGTTCTCATCAGAAAGTTGTCAACAAAGACAGGGGAAAATCCCCTCCATCTATTTGCAGCATAATCTGCTGCTTCACTCCATCCAAATTTTAGTACTACTCAAAGATGTTACCATTTGTCATTGTAAGATTTCACCAGGACCATTGTTTACACCTATTTATTACACTCACTAATAAGACAATATTATCTCAAGAAAACTGAGCAGAAGACAGAAAGAATATGAAACTTTGTAAACATTTAGACATTAGAGACATAAAACAGTTTTATTTCTCGTGGCTATTGGAGGACAACATAGAGTAGAAATTAATTTAGGATACAAAGAATAAAATATTAAAACTTTTCCAACCTGCCTCGTGCTTCTTTTAAAGAGGCAATAAAGTAATAGGTGCTTCTGATTTCCTGAGAACTTCATTAAAAACAGAAATCCATGCCATATTAATATTCTGATTGAAAGAGTAAAAGAAGAAAGGACAAAAATCTTTCCATTTTAATTATAATCATCTTGGGTTTTGAATCAAATTATGAATATGGAATAAGAGATATGAACTGTATTGTCATGGTCTAAAAATAGATCCTGAACCAAAATAATCATGAGGCCTCTTATTACAGAGAAATATCTTATGGACATGCATGCTAACCACAAAATCATTTCATTGGTTTTACAAGAGGAAGGAAACAGAAGTGTGAGGGAAGGCTAGCAGGTGCAAACACAGTGAACATGCAGAGGGACCACATGAAGAAAGACAATGTTGAGTGTTTCGTATCACACCAAGGTCTCAAGGAGCATTTTCTCAGGGCCTTTATTCAGACAGTTTGCAGGGAATAAATGTATGATATTAAATGTGAATTAATAAGAAAAACCTTGCAAAGATAGACCACAAGCTTTTCTTGCTTCAGACTTCTTCCAGCTACCACAACAGCCAGCATAAGCCAGAAAAAAGGCCAACCAAACACTCAGATGGCGCTGCTGGAAAATTACATGCTATGTTTCAGTATCTGGGTTGCAGAGAAGACAAGTTCACTCTTTGGTTGACTAGAGTGGTTGACTCAATATACTGGACAAGGCAAAAGGAGAGTGAGCAACATGAATGAGGCTGAAAGACAGGCCCCAGAAGAAGGAAGTTTGGTCCAATGGAATAACAAAATCTCAGGACCTGCCAGTGAGCTTTGGAGTTTATAAAATATCTGCTGTAATTTATGAACACGATTTTTATAAATACACTTCACAAAAAATAGATACCTGTTTAATTACTGAAGTATAATATCTGCAATGAGATCCAATCATATCTTCTGAGAGCTCAGAGGAGGTTCAGGAGTCTGGGGAGCTTGGTTCTCACTCACTACAGGATTGTAGCTTCTTGGAGTGAACAGGTCAGCTTGGGTGCTAGGAAGGATGGTCCTTCTAATCAGTATGTAATGAGAGGACTTAAACAGATAAATGGACATACTTCAGAGAATTCTTCTTTAAAAACAGTGTCTACCAAATGATCAGTGGTTTGCAATATCACCATTAATAACACATATGTCAGTGAAAAGGACGGATGAATGGATTTTCACTTACAAAGCATAGTAAGGTCAATTATTTCCAAAAAGTTGCTGACACGTGCTTCACCTCATCCCCATAACACACATAAAGTATTATATTTTTCTCCAAGAGTCTCACTTAGGAAGAATTATGACTGTAAAAACAGTTTATGGGAAAAAAGAAAGGGTAAACCTAAAAGTTTAAACTGCCTGCAGAGGTGAGGAACATTCCCATAGTGTAAATAATCATGGTTTAATTGGTATTGAAGTGTATCTACAGCTGCAGAGAAAAAGTATTTCTCTCTTCTCAAGTAGCAGGAATAGCCCTTCTGGTCTCTCTTGTTCCATCTTGTAGATGCACAAATCTATGCATTTTGAAATGTTTTTAGCAAGAACATTGCACTTACTGGATTTAGATCTGACATGTCCCAACTAAGAGCAAAATCCAAAGGGCTTCATGTATCATGAACTATTCAAAAATTAGTTTGTTCAAAATACTTCAGTGCCTTTCTGTGAGGAGACTTGCTGGATTAGCTGAAATTCTAAAAGCAAACTGCTGAACAAGAAAAACTCACTGATAGATACTGGGCAAATAATTACTCCAGTATTCCCTACAGAAGTTTTAAAAAAATTATATTAATTTCTCCTTCTCTAACACACACTTTGCAGATATTTGCCAGATATTGCCATCCTTTAAATCTTCCTTTAGCATTGCGCTCAAGACTTCAGCCCACATGTATTTTTAAGAATTCTTGCAACGATCAAAGCATGGACTCGGACCAGCAGGGATGTTGAGAGGTTTATTCAGACAAAGGAGCTGGTTTTATACACTTCTTCAAGACACGATGATTCCTTAGGTGGTGTTTTTCACCAGGTGACCACACATTGCTATTGCAGCAACACACTTTCCCAGTGTCCTTCTGTGGGGTGATTCTCTCCGTGGGGTGTTTGCCTTGTCACATCTCCTCCCTCCAAGGTCAGGCAGAGACAAACCTCTCTGTGCTGCCATGGTGTTCTGCAGGCACATCCCACAGCCTGAAATCCAATTCTATCTCATCTCTCACTACAATTTCTTTGTTATTTTCAGTGTCTTACAGCTTTCCATAGGTCCGAGGATGGTCAGTTTTCCAAGTGGAATTTCATACAAGGAAAATTTAGGCAAATAAATTTGTTCTGATCTTTGTGATTCTGTGTATAACATAGAATGTTCCTAGAATTGTAACATCTAAGCTTAATATTTGTCATATGAAAGAAAAACAGATGGAAAACTGCAAAACTAATATGACTCTTCAGTCTGAAATGGTTTTACATCTCTGTCAGTCAGAGATGAATTTGGTGGTCCACTAAAAGAATTTTCTGTACCATTATTTCAGGTGTCTGCACAACAGTGTCCCTTGTTTTCTTGAGTCTTCATGGGGCATTTTCATACTTTTAGTCAGAAAAGCATAGTGAAAAACATACAAGGGACAATTGTTTTCAGATGCAAGAAAAAAATCACTATAGTTAACCTATTCAAACCTGCTGATTGGAGAGAAATCTCTCTGATGCTGGTTTGGGTTTTTTAGAATAAATTAAAAGGTAAATATCCCAGAATTAATTCCCTCTAGTGAACTTCATATATAAGGAATTGTTTTATATGCACCTTCCTGGGAATCATTGATTTGTACTGAGCCAATATTGCAGTTACTTTGTATTATAGTTGTGTGTTTTAATGAGTGCTGTGTGGGTAAATGTATCCACAATAACCACAGTCATCTGGTTGTGCATTTACAATGAAATTAAGCACAGCTTCACTGGAATTGCAAAGGAATCTGAGCTTCAAAAACTTCACTGCATTATATTTCATGAGAAAACAGCCTTCAATGCCTTTCCACCTGAATTTTAGAAAAATTTCCTCATGCACTCCCTCTTCAGATTTGGAGGTTCAGACTGATCGAATTATGACACTAAGTGTGTTGACAAAACAGAAGTTTCCACTAATGTTTGTAGAATCTTTAACTTAATGAATCTTAATGGATTAAAATGTGGTAAACTCAAAGTATAATCTACAGAGAAGACAAAAGTGTCAGAGAGTCCAGGTCCTGGGAGCAGACAGCATCTATTCTACTCAGTCTGGGATATGAACTTGCCTAAAATGTCTGCTGTTGATTAGAGATGGAATTCTTTTGGGTTTAGAAAAATAATTTAAGACTGATTTGTATTTATAATGCCATTACTTACTTTGAGAAAGGTTTTTTATTACCAAGTAGTTGACAAGAGCGTGAATATTGACATGCAATGTAGTGACATACTTTTGCTGAAAGTTACATAGTGATATACTTGAATCAATGACATAGTGCTCTACATTGTACAGCTTTCAATTTAACACTGAATAGTCAAAACAAATTAAATAAATATTATTGTTTTTTCAGATGTGCACATAAACACATTTTCCTTTAGGCCTACTGCCTATACATTAATATTCCTTTTGTGAACCATTATGCAAACAGGATGCAATGGAAATTAAAGATCCAAAACTGTAAGACTAATAGAAATTATGTGAATGGTTGGACTATATCTGAGGTGAATCCCAGTGTTTAGAAGGATGAACAATACTCTTAGGTGTCCTTAAAGCCAGCATGATGAGTATGTTATTCAAGGTTAATCTCTCCACAATCTCTCTCCTGGCTCCAAGCCACTATGCCAGTTGTGCTGCAGATGTATGAGCTCACCTGTGGACCCACAAAAAGATAGTGGGTCCTACACTGAGCTTTAGGTCTCAGCCAGTGACAGCCTCAGAAATACAGTTCAAAAAACACTGGGATTCCCATGGGATGGGCATGGACCAATATGACTCTTGTCTTCACAGCAGGTAATTCCTTGTCCCTATCAAGGTCTGGTTTGGGGAGAGGTTCTACTAATCAAGTTTGTCCATTATGTCTGCATTGGTGTATAACAATTGAAATACAAGGCTTGCTGCATTCCTCTGGAAACGGAGTCTCTGTTTCCTCCATAGAGCTGTAGAAATTATAGCATTTCAGTGAATTCACCTGATAACTGAGGCTGGAGGAGTATGTTCCTCTGATTTAGGAATTAGCTCTAAATCCTAATAAATCTGAATTTTAGTTACTTTGATTATTTCATTCCGCCCTCAAGTCTCTCAGGCCTACAGCTTTAAACCTTGCTTACATTCCCTGTAAACTTCAGGATTTTGATTATTACACAGTTGATAGCAGTAATGTTTTAGAGGAAATTTAACAGCAATTTTAAAATTTCTACTGCAAATTACTAAATATGAGAAAAGATGGGATGCTTTCTTCACAGTAAATTTTTGTTCACAGCAACACAATAAATATACATTCCACTCTTTCCAGCACAAAGCTAGTGAAAACAGACCACATAAGTCAGCTTGTGGTCAACTCCTTTTTTTTGGTGCTCAAAAATGCCAAGACAAAATACCCACATTTACAGTATTGAAGACTTCATTGGCATCCTCCTTCACCTTTCTCAATTTTTCACTAATATATAGTTGTCAGATGTTGTCATCTTGGTAATGAGAACATAGTATTGAATTTATGGATTGTTGATAATGTTTCGATACCATCTGGTTTATCAGAAGCAAAAGTGTTCTACCATTTAGATCATATCCAAATGAATATTAGCAACAATAGGCCTAAGCAATCAGGTTTCTCTAAAAAGAAAATTTCCCTAGTTTCTATGTGTTGGAATTATGGTTATTCTTCCTCCAAAATGGGAAACGCAAAAATAACAAACTTTTTAATTCTCTCCAACATAAAAAAACCTACCATGCAAACAGACATTTAAGAGGGGTCTAATTTAGATTTCACCAGCATTCTCCTGATAGGTGATGATGATAAATTGTTATCCTAAATATAATGTGTCATTTAGTACAAAATAAAATCGAATGAAAATCAGGTCTGCCACTCAGCAGAATGATGGGGGAGGGATGGAGGAGGAACAGCAGAATAAATAACTAGAGTTTAGTAGAGATATGAAAAAAAATAGCAGTGATGTATTTCTAGTGACTTCAGTCTTTTAATGTTTCACCATGTACTCAATCCAGCAAACAAATCTAAAACTAGCACAATAATTTGAAATAGATGGTATAAAAAAATCAAGCAGAAAAACTTGACAAAGCAAGTCTCAGGATGAAGCTGTGTACTATTGATTAACACTAGTTTTTCAAATGTTAATTAGTTTTACTCTTAGGCTTGTCATTGTCTAAAAGGGCATAGGAACAAAGCCTTCAAGAGTGAAGGCTGAGAAGTTTTTAACTCCTTCATGACAGGAATTGGTGCACATTCCTTTCCTTTCAATAGCATCAGGAGCAGACAAGAATTAATTAGCTTTGGTGATCAGTAAGATAAAGGAATGTATCTGAATTAGTTAGCAATGACAAGAGGGTAAAAGAAATATGAAGTAAATTAAGATGTACAAAGTAGTAACTGTCCATGAGCTAATTTGATCCTCTTTATCAGGACACACAGCTTAGCCAAAATATGAAATCTTTTCCCCATGAGAATGATGTCTAACAATGTTTGCAATTGCTTTGTTCATTTGAGTGTGAGTTGATGGTGCATTGAAGACTGCAATGTATGGAAAACTGCAGGAAATAGAAGGCTTACAAAGGTGATGTAAGAATATGTTTTTTCATTATACATTTCAATTTAAGTCTTTACCTTGAAATATTTGAAGAAATGGGGAGAGTAAGGGTGGCCTTAAATATATTTTCCTCATATTTTTCTGTGCTTCTAATGAACTAAAATCTGGAACAAAATAAAAGGGTTTGTAACTTGGTAATTCCTTCTCTGCACATAGATACATAGACAATCTAGCTGATAATGTCTCAAATGTTAAGCTAAGGATTTATAGGGCAGACATGAAAAATCAAAGGTGCAGCCACCTCTGCTGACTTATCACATAGTCCAGTGACAAACAGAACATAAAGCACTGTTCTACCTCACCCCCCAAAGGTCACATCCCTGTAGCTGGGAGGGGAATAAGGCTGTGTTGTTCCCTGTTTAGAATTTGTTTCAGCAGGCTTGGTTCTCCCAGCCTGTAAGTAAAGCATGTTTCTTGCACAGTAAGATCATGTCTACATTTTCAGTTACCAGAGAAGTGCAGAAATGTGATGCTAAATTTGAATTAGACATACCCATAAACACTCCATTAAGGTTTCAGATTGGCCACAAAGCTCAGAGGACTTGGCAAAGCAAACAGAGGCACTTCCCACTATCTGTGCTAAGGGAGTGGTATCCTATCATGAGGAAATAGTCTTGGCTTATCCCTGTAGTTTGTGGAACACCTTTCTATATTATTGCAATTTGCGGCATTTGACGGATTTCATCAAAAACATAAATTCTTTTAATGGTTCAACTTTCTGTGTGAAGACTTCAACCAGTTTCACTTTGCAAGCAAGCCAAATTGTTTCCAAATGCAGAATTTGTGGTGTAGAGGATTTTTTTTCCCCCTCAAGGGGGGTTCCCTGGTAGTGGTTACTCTGTGGAAAACATTGTCTATCCCGTGAAATATTTTACTTCTTTTTTTCATGTGTCTTTTCTCCCCTTCACACGAGGTTCTAAAATTGGTACATTCCAAGGAAATTTTGGCTAAATTTAGAAGGTTTAACTATGAAACATGATATGTTAGAAAATCCCCTTATATCAATTCATAATTTTCCCAGAAAAAAGTCACTTTGTGGAAATATGGCATGTAAATTAAATAAAATCTAAAGACAAAACTGTTTTATTGAAAAAAAATAACCTTATTGTTTCCACAAGTATAAAAATTTCAAGTCTTTATTCTGTTCCCTGTATGTTTTCTAGAGAAACAAAAAAGCTGGAATGTTTTTAGAAACTACATAAGCTGCATTATCTGTGCACTCTGTAGGTATAATACTAGATTGATCAGCAACTATAATGTAAAAGGTAATGTATCAGAGGTTTTTATGCTTCTCAGTACTATAAAGGAGTCTGAGTGGATTTGAAACATTTTGATTAGCACCACAAAGATTTTAATGCTTTATTTTAACAGTTTGCTATAGGGCAAACACATTCAGTAGACAAGTAAAATGAAAGTGTGGGCATCAGGTTCCCTGTTTTCTATTAAGTAATGTTGCGAAGTAAGCAGAAGTTGGATTCAGATATCAGATAATTATCTCCACACTATGTGTCACAGTAAATAATTTTAATTGGTTTAACTTCAGGGACCATTACTGGCCTAATTAGAAACATGAAAAGGCTACAAGTATTAGGAAATATCCTGAAGGAATGAGAACATTAGCAATTCTGTCAAGCCTTTTTTTAAGACAGTACACAGTAGCAGTCACATTTCACTAAAAGGCAGCTTACTTGAAAGGTGTTTTTTACAGTACTTGTGGTTTTGTAATGTGAGAAGTTGATGGGCAAGCATAGAGAATTTGTAGTGCTTGACATACACTAATCTGATCCTGAATTCTGTTTAAAAAGCCATGGGTTAACTTTGTGCAGCACAGGAATTATGAGAGTTTGGGGCCAGTGAGGAAGTTCATTTGGTTAAAAGAAAAAGAAAATAAAAGAAGGTAAAGCATGCAGGTTGTGTGGAGTTTATAAGAATGGGAGGTTAGGAAATTTATCAGCAAAATTTTGTCTCAGCCTCTTAATGCTTTGGTGAAGCTTTGTAAAAATTTCTTTTGAGCTTTTCACTCTCCAATTATGCCTCAAGGTTTTGGATAACTATCCACATCAGTATCCATACTCCAAATGAGATCACAAGCTGTGCTGAATGACACCTTCTGGTTTAAACCCATCTCAGTGTTACATTTCAAAACTTCCTAGTCTCTAAGAAAAGACCCTATTGGCTTAGAGATCTGCTCATTGACTCCTCTGTAACTGAAAGCCAATGAGAACGCAGGATTACCTCAAGCAGGAATTATTTAACACAGCTCAGATCTCTGTGCTACCATCTTACTCTTGCAAAAACCCAGACACAGAGCCTTCCTTTATTTGCAATCAGCTGATTCCTGTAAATATTAAGAAAAATTCTAAATGCCTTTGCTTTAATGGGCATGTGGTTGACGTTGGATTTACTCTGTCGCTGTGTTTGATTTGTCTACTTCTGCTTTCTAAGGGTTTATTTGTTACTTAACTCTTTTACAGATGTTGCTCGCTCTTGGGATGTTACTGAGCACCACTAGATGAGTTACAATTGTGCGTGTTTAGAGACTGCAGTTGAAGAAAGGAAGCAAAATATGATAGTGAATAAAAAACTCATTTGCTGCCTTATCTGGATGTGTTTCTCAATTTGGTCCCCAATCTCTCTTCTGTGGTATTTTATATAATATGCCTGAGAAATACTACAGAGCAAAATTTTTGTGACAACCTTAAGCGAATGAGTATTTGATTAGTGTTATGCTCTATGTTTGCCAATAGAGGCAGGATAAAATCTTGTGTGAGAGGATCAATGATGGGGACTGCCAAACACCTACAGTGTTTTACTGCTGGAGAAGAGGATCAAAGATTTAAGCAGGTCGTGTTGCTTGAAGAGTTGATCAATACCTGCCACCATGTAGTATAGATATTTTTGTTGATAATGAATTCCTTAAAGCTATGCATATGTAAAATATATTCATAATCTATTAATTTTTAATCTCTATTCTTTTTTAACCACTGGGAATTCCAATATGCACAGGACTTTCTTGTCCCTTAATAAACAAAATAGATCCAATTCTTACAGGGTGTCTGCACAATATAGCCTTATTCTGTCTGACCTTTCCTTTGTCTATGTCTAAATATGCCTTAGTAAGGCATGATCTGAAAGCCAAATATACTATATAAAAAATATAATTTTTTAGAAAATATTACTTTCAGACATTTTCTTTTCCTCTTCTAGTATCCCCTGGTTTACATTTTTGAAGACCATTACCTACTGAACAAAAGTTCCCATTGATTTAGCAAAGGTTTTTCTGATACAAGAGTGCTTACAATGCTTAAAATGTGAAAAAGACCAATAGATCACGCATGAGATTCAAAAATATCTTTACCTAGTCCATTGGTGTAAATACAAGAAAGCAGTGAAAGTGGTGAAAGTGCTGAAACTTAGACATGCATTAGATAATGAATGAATACGTAAAGCTTTGATTTTGTCAAACTAATGAATATATACCAGCATAGTCACATAAGACTTAAAATGAAGTGTTTCAGCAAAATGGGTTTTTTGTGACTGCTTAGTTTTCCTGTTATATATTGTGAGAGGTTTTTATGGTACCTGGTATCTTTTTGTACTTAATTTGAAAAGGTGTTGCAGCAGCGGGATATACAAGATAGTGGCTTGTGATATGTAGTGAGAGTTTTCCCTTGATGACTTCAGTGAAAATTTCCAGAGGCAGAGTGCAGAACACTCAGCTGTGAACAAAAAATGACCTCATAGTGAGGTTTGCATGGAGCCCCATGTACCACATGCATGGTCAGCCATGTACCACAGGCTGACCTCCCTCTCTGCCCTCATCCAGCTGACAAAGGACATGGCTTTTGGCACACATCCATGCATTTTCATACTCTCAGTGATCATCTGGGTTCCATATTCTGAAACCACATACCCACATGATCTCAGAGCATCCTCTGAATGTCTCCTTGTTTCCTTCATGTAAGGAGGATGAAGATATATTGTACATGTTTATATTACATATTAAGATAAATATATCTTTGCACATAATTAAAGATTGCATGTAATATGGTCAATAAGAAAAAGTTCCAGGAGGTTTCCACAAAACAAACACACAAACTAAAAGGACAGGCCAATGGTTCATGAAACAAAAAATGTAATTCCAGTAATGTCAAGGACATAAAAGGCCAGTGGCATGGAGCTCCAGTTTCCCACAGTGTGAGGAGACTTCTGCTACCTGTGGGACCAGAGAAACACAGAATCATAAGGGTTGGAAGGGACCTTCAAGATCGTCTGCTTCATCCATCAACTTAGCACCACTACAATCACCCCTAAACCATATCCCTAGGCCCCACACAGACACCTCTTGAACACCTCTGGAGACAGTGACTCCACCACCTCCCTGCACCACTTATCCCAATGCCTAACCACACTTGCTACATTTCCAGTGGCAGGTATTCTTTTTTTAAAATATGTAATCTGAACCTCCCCTGGCACTTCTCCAGGGTCATTTCCTCTCATTCTTTCACTTTAGCTAGGGCAGAAGAGGTAGATATCCACCTCAATAAAACCTCCTTTCACACAGTTGTAAAGACCATGGGACAGTGCATCCTGGAAATGTGTATTCTTCCTTCACCTTAGTGAAGAAAGCAGCAGAAATCTATCTGAATGACACCAGAGGGATGAAACAAGACCAGAACCTTGTTCTTGACCTCTTTCTGTGGATTTACAGCTCTAAACAGCAGAACAACAAAATATTGGGCAGTAACCCTCGATCACCTTGGCCAAAACCCTGTCCAAGGCTCTGCCAGACTCAGGTCAAGGCTGTCAGGAAACACCTGTCCCAGAGTCTATGGGTCACAGATGGCCTTTGGCCCCCTGTGACAGGGCACATCGCTGAGTCTGGAGCCAAGAGCTGGTATCAATTTTAACTCTGTAACTTTCAGTCAGCATCGTTGCAGAAGGGGTCTAATATCCAGGTGTGTGACTGAGGACAAGAACCTTTCATTTTATAGTCTTGGCCCTGCCTGGATCTGCAGCTATGAAAGGCAGGATATGTCAATAACCAATGGGACAGGCACTAAATTACCACAGGAAATCTTGGACAACAGCTCTGTCCGATGTTTCATCACTATGTAGAATTTAGTGAATCTCTGGCTGTGTTGCTGAGGACAGGAGAGCACCATGCTCTGGTCCTCTCCTTCTCTGGGTTTGCAGCAGAAAAAGCAGGATAAGTTCAACAAATATTAGGACAGACAACATCATTTTTTGAGGAACAGAACATTCTCCGCACAGATAAGCACATGTCCTTGCAGTGAGGTCTGTGGTACACTTCAGGTATACTAGCCATTTGTGGACAAAATCCTTAGGCCTATTCCAAAGACCACTTCAAGATCTTCCAAAGATTCTGTGTCCTACAGAGCAGCTCTAAGTGGATGTCTCTGGGAATCAGCAGTGTGGCTCTGCATAAATATTTAGACTTTTCTTAAACAGAGGAGTTACTAAGTGTCAGTTTTCCTCCTATAAGAAGATAGGAAATTTTCTTTAGGAAATGTCCAATCTGTCCTTGGCTGGAAACATTTTCAAATGAGAGAGAATTTCCTTTATTTGTAGCAAGCTACTGCTTCACCCTCAAGAAATGGGTGTTTTCATCCTGTATATACTTAGAAGTTGAAGATAAAGGGTTTCATAAAAGAAGGTCCAATGGGAAACCTGACTTAGGAGACCAGTTAAATTCAGTGTTTAATCTATGCTCTGTCTTTGTTTTGTCATCTGTGAAAAAAAAAAAATAGATCCTCTTGAGAAAAGATCCTTCTACTAAGTTAGAATAATCCTTGAAGTCCACTGTAGACCACTGTGTGGTGGTTGTGGGAAGTGTTAAGGTATGATGAAACACAGAAAAAGGAATATGGGAGAATGTGATATCTATCTATCCCTGTTAGATAACTGCAAAGTATCGTGGACTATAATCTGCAGGAACATGCTGGCCCCACCTTTAATTTTACTATATTATTCAGAGATGCTGCTGCCTAAATGAAGATTTTAAAACAAAATTCTTTCCCGTCAAAGATGAAAGTACAATTCCACCATCTTCATAAATCTAGAATTATACAAATCACTTTAGCTCAACTTCTTTGTCTTTTCCTTCTTTCTGAAAATGCTGTAAGAGTTTGCAGACATTATTTTCTATTCTTCTTTCCTGTCTAAGTCATATTAATGTGACATTTATTGTTTCACTTCTGTATGGCTGGTTTGCATTGGAAAGTGATTCTGCATTTCTGGCTAAGTTTTTTCTAAACATAATAGAGATGCATCAGGGTTTATATCTGTGAATGTCTCCAAGTTTCTTTATCTGTCCAAGGCAGCAGGTTTCTTATCTGACAGCCTCATAATTATGAAAGTAGCTGCATATTAATGATTCGGTGCTTACATAAACAACTGGCCTCAGAGAAATCTAATGAACTAACTTGCAGGATTTGATTTTGCCTAATTAAATGTAAATAATGTTTAATGTTGTATGTGACAGGATTTCTCCAGAAACTTAGGGAGGTTTTTATGTAACCAAAGTGCTATTATGAATGCAGAGTGAATGCCATACTGAACATCATGAAACTGCATGTTGTGTTTTGTTTTCAGTAGTTATCCATCTATGTTTTTAAATAGAAAACAAAGATATTTAAGATCTGGTGCAGCTCATGATATTGGGTATCAGAAGATACTTGTGCTATCCTAATTACATGAACTGAACTGCTTCATCTCTTTGTCTCAAAGCAGGCTACTAGCCTGAAAAGCTTTTCAGTTAATTAGGATCATTTTGGTATCCATCAAAACATTTTTTAAAATGCTTATCTGTTTTCTTCCTTTCTATTGGGTTATGTATCAGCAATTTGAAATGTTTTTGTTCATTAGATATAACCCATACAGAGCTGAATCATCAGATCTTGTGTCCTTTTTTTCATTGCAGGGGAATATTTTGTAAAGAAAACCCAGAATAAAATGGATTTACAGCTTTTCATATGTGTGTGCATGAAGTTGTTTGTGCTATGATTAAGAATCCAAGAAGGATGGACATACTGACGTTTGGGAAAAGACTACAGCAGCTATTTTTATTCCACTCTGCATTTCTCCATGTGGTGTTAGGGTAATTCAGGTAACTAAAGCATTACAGTCCTGCCAGACTGACCGTGAATGTGCACACCTCAATTTCTTGATTTCTACAGGTACTTTTAGAGGTAGAGAGGATTTAAAAATTTTTCCCTGGGATCAGTGCTCTGAAGAGGGCTAGTCATTGTTCAGACACCTGAACGAGCTATCAGTAATTAAACAATGGCATTACTTGAGGAAGACACCTTGGATAAAGTAATGTGAAACACCACAAGTGGGCATTCTCTTTTACTGATTAAATGCTACCTCACCTCAATACCCCATCTTTCCACTCTTCAGGAATTTTGAGAGAAGACCATGCAATCAAACCATGGGAAGGTACTAAGTGGACAGACAGACGTAGTCAGCCAGAAAACAAAAAGTTACGGTTTGTAGTGTGTTTCTCATGCTTTTGTGGGATGTGAAGACATTTATCCTAAGATTTTTTTCTTACATATCCTGATAAATAAAATTGGATTTGAATATACTATTCTACAGCTGTAAAATTGTCAGTATTTTCCTTACATAGATAAGTCCTCATATAATTGTACCTGAAGCCAGATAAATAAAAAATGAGCTGTTATTCCACGGACAATATTTAAGAGTTTAAATCAAGCAAAAAGTCTTTGCTTTGCTCTCATATAGAACTTAGACAACAACAAATCTTTAGAGTTTTTCCAGGAATGCTCACAAATATAACTATTAGTAGAAAACCATTTTCTAATTCAAACCATGCTGCTTCTCAGCCAGGCCCAATGAGGAACAAGTACTCTAAATTTTGGTCCTGTCTTCTGCCCATATGTCAGTGTGGCCCAAACATGTACTTTCAAATGGATGCAGAGTTCATTTGCAATGTGTTTACAACTGAGATAAAAACAGATTTTACTGTACTGTCGTACTGATATACATACATGAGACCAAGGCCAGGCTCAATATACCTTTGTTTGATATGTTCTCTCAAATGATGGAATTTCTTAGGCATGATTGTTGAGGCTGAGAATGGTAGTGCTGGCTTTTTTTTTAATCTTTCAGCTGTTATGGCTGCTGAAACCTTTGCTCATTTCTGTTCTTTCCTTTTACCTTGTCTTCCTGAAGGCTTATCACGTGATCCTGCAATCAAAAGAAAAATTATGACTAAATGATACTAAAAAGAAAATATTAATGAATGTATATTATTATATATTTTTGATAAAGAAAACTGCCAAAATAATGTGGGATGTGTTCATCTCTCATCACTGTTTTCTCTCTCTATTTTTTTGTTATTATTTTACTGGTTATTTTTATCATCCAATTTTTAACATTTATATTGTTGTACATACATTTCTGCATAGACTTTCAAAATGAGATGTTGCCTGCTGAGATCTATTCTGACCTAGTTTGGGTGATTTGGTTTTATTTATTTTTGTGTTTTCCTCCTCATTCCCACTTGACTACACTGACTTTCCATTAACTTTCCATTCTAAGTGAAAGTGCTGATGAGTACATGAGTAAGATTGAGCTACAGATTCAATGAGGTGGAAAGCTGAATTAGATCTTCACTAACACCCTCAAACATGCACATGAGTGAGACACATTTACTTTGGCTGTGGGTACAAAGCAGGCAAAGCCACAGAGAACTTTAATTCCTTTTTGTTTTTTAAGCAAAGAAAAAAAATCAGTATTTTTCTAGTTTGTGTTTATCTTCTCTGTCCTGCTGAGAATTCTCTTCAGTGAAAAAAGGCTTTGTTTGCTTTTATATTGTATGTATAAATATCATTGTATAATTGTGATTCAAGGACTTGCAAGTGATACTTGAGACAGGACAAATACTGTAGGCAGATGAACTGGTTAAAACCTGTCAAAGTATTGCAACTAGGTCTAGACATTCTTTTAGTTTTCAAGGTGTTATTTGCTGTATTGCATTTCAAAAATATGTTAAAGTATAAAAATATATGTTTTCCAAAGCAAAGATATTTTTTAAACCATGATTTTTATGTGCTTTCCAGTATTTCTGGCATGCACTATAACATTTTTATCTTTCTTACCAACCATACTCAGTGATTTTATTTTAATAAAATCTTTCATGTCTTAGTTTTAGATTCACAAGAACACACTGCAATTTTAACATCTACAGACATAAATAAAACCGACAGTACAATGCATAATAATGTCTTCGATTTGGTGGAATTTGGTAAATGCTCTGCAAGGGAATTCTGGTATGAAATAGCTATTCCATGTGAATCCACATTGAGACACACAACAGAATACTGTTCAGACACTGCAAGTCATTTCAAATCAGCTTAGACCTCTCTCAAATCCCTTAAATAGTAATGAAATTGAACATGCATGCAAGGCACCGTGCTTTGCCCTACGGCAACTGTAGTCACAGGTCTGCTTTTTGCCATTTGTTCCCTATTTAACCAGAATAACACATCACTGGTGAACATATATGTGAACATACTGGTAAAAAAAAACCCAGAAGAACTAGCTGCTTTAGTTATCCTAACACCCTAACCTCATCAGGCCCATCTCATTGCAAGAGTTTTTTGTCTGAAGTTCAGTTTAGCATCAGGATCTGAGGTTGCACTCTAGTAAGTATGGTTATATTCATTTTAACAAGGTGAGACTGAAAAGATAAATTGAAGGTAGCAGGTTTGGAAAACTAATTATTTATTTATTGTATCCAGTGCTTTGGATTCTTAATTTCTTTTCTCCTTTAAGTAAAACTTTGTAGCCCAAACATTATGAACTGGTCCCAAAGTCAAAGCAACCTGTATAAATCCAGAGTCTCATCAGTTGCTTCAGTAAAATTATCCCAGATTTACACCTGTGTTGGTGAGAACAGAGGGTGTCCAATTAAGCTTAAGCCAATTAATAAAAACAATCTTGCTTCAGTTTTCTACTGATTGAGTGGTTAATAAGTTTTCATTGTGTTGATATTGCCTACTTTCACTTTGCAATGCATATCGACTCAGAGTAGAAATGGTTAAATATGAAGAAGCCAGGTTATTACGCATTTCAATTCCAGAGTCAAATATAAAAATTTCTATTATAGGGACAATTAATTATATCTCAAAATGGCAAATGTGCATCCTTGTCAGGTAGAGTGTACTCTGATGGCCTTTCCTCAAACACTGAATGTGGAGATTTGATCTCTTCTAATGGTGCTGAGAAAAGGGTAATTACGCTATGGTCAAAGCTAATTTGCTTTCTGCCAGATGAACTGTTGTATTTTATTGTACGCTGACATTTTAAAGTAATTACGGCACTGTTGACCTTAGACAATTCCAGTTGTATCGCTGTCTACAGCTGCAGCGTTCTACCTTTGGCTGGCAGACAGCGGCTGTAACGAGGTAATGACACGGACAAAGAGCACCATATGGGGCTCCTTTGAGATACACAAAGCCCAGTGAAAGGAAACAAGAAAATTTTAACATCATCATTTCAGTCACCCATTTCTACAGCCATAAAAGATCCCATCCCCCCTGTACACAGAATACCCTGAATACTTTACTTGGTCATATACTGTATATCTCTGTGTTTTCCTTCTGTAAATGGCAGTGTGCATTAAGAAGAAAGAGGTCAGGTAGAACTGATTGTGACGGACTGGTCTTTCTCTGACATGAGTTCAAAGGCTAAAGACTATTGATTGAGATAAAAGCCTAGGTTCTTATCTAATGTTAAAGACACTCCTTGTTGTCTGAAAGCTGTGCACATAATTAGGCTGAAAGAAAAGCACTTCATCCAGAAAATCACTATAAACTGAGCTTCATTAAACGTAGATATTAGTTAATTTAAGGAAAGATGTTATTTTTCATTGATACATTTTAATGGTTGTCTGTTCTAAGCTAAGAAATATAATCCTGTGTAGAGAGCTTCCTGGTTAATGTATTCCTGCAAAGACAGAAAAACAGATTGCTATCACTCACAGCAAGTAATGCTTTATTCTTTCAGAGAAAAAAATGTAGGCTTTTGAAGACAAAAATTTATTGTTTCAAAGAGCTGGTAGAAAACTCAACTTTACTGTTGCATTAAATATTTTCCTACTGTTTTGTGGCATGGGCAATAGAAATGTTCACTAGTTCAAAGCAGGCAACAGGATTTTACCTGTGTCATGCTCTACAACTTACATGACAAATGTAAAGAGATAGTGGAAACGATTCTATGATTGTAAATCAGTTAATCTCCATTGGAGTTACTTTTCCACAATGAGGTCTTGTTAGAAACAGTAAGAAAAAGGAGATTACAGTTGGCATGTGTCAGAAAAATTACATCTGAAGAAACAGGTTAGTCACAGTGTTCAGTGTTGCTCTCGGCTCTGAACTGATAATATCATTTCTTAGAAATCTAGTTTTCAATTTTGCACAGCTCATCCAGTTGTGGCTGAATATTACACCGAGAAATAACCTGTGCATGCTAAAAGCCTGTGTTTTGAGAATACTATCTCTTTATGAGAGGTTCTGAAATGGGAATGGTGTTTTAAAAGTTAAACTATGATTGAATATAGAATTCTGTAACTCTGACTACTTGCTGAAGTTAGACTTCTGGCCCAGAATTTACATCTGAGATGCATATGTTTCTAATAATTGTCCATCCTAATGTTTCAGTTCCAAACTCTGGTTATATTTTTGTGGGTGGGGGGAAATACTCTGAAAGCAATCTTCTTGTTTTGTTTTTCCTCTTTAAATACTTCTGTTATTCCATACAAAAACATGCCCTGGCGGTGAGTGAAACAAGGGTCATCACTCTGTAGATAAAAGACCTGTGTTTCCAACCACCCAGAAAAACACCATCCTTGTGCCTGAAAGGCAGAGTGACAGAAAGCACAAGCTGTGCCAGCTGCTTTATGGCCATGCTTTCCATAGTGGTATTTTGCAAGAGGGCATAAAAAGAAGCCAAAATGGAAAATATTATAAACAACCTGGAATTAAAAACAAAACAAAAAGTCTATCTGTAGCATTGTAGCATAATAATGTAGAGTTCTAACAGTGAGATAGAGAGGTACAATATATTTTAATAGAAGACAAACCCATGCCTTTAACACACTGCAAAGGTGACACAAAGGAGAAATAAATTGTATTCCAGATGTTTATATTCACACTGCTAGCCTGAAAGTAGAGATTCAAGGATGTGTGATGGCACAGATGATCTTTTTCTTTACAACAAATGCAGAACAAAAGCAAAGCATATGACAGGTCTCACTAAATCCAGTCCTACAATAAAGTTGTTAGTCTCTGGCGTCTACTCGTCAAGAACAGTGACAAAAATATCTATGTGGCAAAAGAGTAATTTAAGATTCATAAACATATAGATATTTCCCCAAGGAATAAGGTTAGATAGAATCAAGGAAAATGAATTGTCTTAATACTGTTTTCAAATTTGTTTATAATTTGTCCTGTGGCTGTGCTGCGAAGCAGAAGGAATTTGAGGCTAAAACATCTCTGTTAAAATCTGAGGTTAGATGCTGCAGATATTTTTTTATCACAATGCATGCTTGCTCTACGTCCTGTACATCTTTGTGTTTGCTCTGTATGCTGCAACAGCTAAAGCTCACAATAGGACTCTGCTTCATGCATAGGCAGCAGCTTGAGCCAGACCGGGTTTATCTTCCTAGCCAAGCTAAGCTTGTCTCAGCTGGAAATTGCACTTTACGTGTTGGATAGTTCACAGGTAAAGAATTACAAATTGCACCCTATTATTCTTGTTTTATGCAGATTCCAAATGGGACATGCATGGATTGCTATTCATGCAGTTTCACTGGAAAATGGCTTGGAATAGGGAAAGAGTAAATTGTAATCTTTTAAACCAGAAATGGGAATACATTTTTCTGAATTATTAGCACAGTTTTTATTTGTAGGTTGAAATTGTTGGTGATGCCACCTGCATTCCTTGGTGGAGGTCATAACGCAGTACCTGGGCAACAGCAGAGAGACATGCTCTACTTTGATCTTTGTGATCTACTATTGATCTTTATGCTTCAAATTGGCTTCCATTTAATGTGAATTCTTATGAAAACTAACAAAAGGAGAGCTACATTTCCTGATGGAAAAATAGATTTAGGGAATAAGCAACCTATGACAGGAGAGAGAAAATTTAACAGAAAGGAATTTTGAGAATGAAGACAACTTTGAAAACAGGATCTTGAAATGGAAAACTGACAACTGGTATCAAAGATGAGAAAGGGGGAATTTTGAGAGATTCATGAATCAGGGGCATTGTAGGTGAAGAAGTACTCATGTAAAACAATTGAGAAGACAGGGTGGTAAAAAAAAGAAAAGAATCTGATAAGAAGAAGAAGAAAACTAGTAGAGTGGAGATTTCAGGCTAAATAAATCCAGAAAGTTTCCACAATATTTTGTGTCATACTTCACAAAGGATTTCCTATTTGGATACATTCTTTGTCTTTTGCAATATTTATATTCAGTCTTCCTCTTTGCATATGAAGATACTGGAAGTAGTTCACAAGAAGAAGATTTCCAGAAGTTGTTTTCTTTTAGAACAGAACAGCTCTCTTAACTCTGTTTCAAATTAACTAGCTTCCCATGAAAAGCTGTTTAGTGTTATAAAAGATAGTAACTTTAATCAAGTATATAGATTCATTAAGGGCCACAGTAGATCTGTGTCAAATATGTGACCCTCCAATCTGTGTGCAGCTAGCTGTGGCAGTACTATCCCCTCATTACTATCTTGAATTTATTGTCCATGAAATAGTCTGTTGTCTGCTTTTCTATCAAAACAAATATCTTTTCTATCAAAGACACATATCTGGCACATATCTGGCACATAAAGATATAACTCAGAATACTGATACTGAGATTTTTTGAGATATAATGGAGCAAAAAATATATTGTCTAAAAAACAACACTTTCTTTTATTCTGTTTTAAACATTCTTTTCCAATATCAACAGTTTTTTTGGTTTTTTTTTTTTTGTTTTTTTAATTTAAATTTAAAACTTTACTCTGGAAAGTAGAATGGTTTCTTAGCATCCCTTCAAAAGTAATGAAATTTAAAATGTGGCAACAACAACAAATTCAAATGGTTTTTAAAAGGGATACCTTATTTTTTTTTCCTAGGTTACAGGTTATCACAGGCTATTTGATTACACAGCAGACATTTCCACACTATCTGCTTTGAATGAAACCCTGATCCTTCAGAGAAGTTAAAATTTCTTTCAACATGGAAATCAATAAGGAGGTAATGACACTTTCATTGAAGAGTATAGATATATTTATTTCAAGGCAAATGTTGTTCACTTCACTTGACTTATAATTCCTGTCAATTAGGTTTGTTGCTTGGATTCCTATATCAGTGGTTTGTTGTTTTTGTTGGTTTTTATTATGTTGTTGTTTTTTACAAAAAGATAGTAGTAGCAATTTTTCTACACAGAGCTCTAAAAGGCTTATTATGCCTTCCAGAACTTTGGTGTACATATACAAACCTTTCATCTCAGTTTTAGATTTAGAAAAAAAGCAATAAAATTATTTTTAAAAGCTTGGCTTTGACAGCTGATTATTCCTTTACTGACGACGTCCTGGGCTTTTTCTCTCTTTAACAAGTCCCAACCTGTTTCTTCTGAATCACGAATAAAAAAGTCTTTCAAAGGGTCTGGGTCAGTCCTTGGTCACAAAATGTCCATATTCAGAGTATCTAGTGTGTCCCTTCTTCACCTTCCAAAATACCACAGGTTTTGTGGAAGTGTTACTTCTGTAATACTTCTTTGGGCAACCCTTTGTTTCTTGGAAGCCATCATGCCTCTGTTGCTCTCTGCAGCAACCACAGAGTCAGAGGTGGAAAATCATTCCTATTTCAGTGCTGAATTTTAAACATTTTTATTTTAAATGCATGATTTCAATAGTAGTGAAAAAGCCTGGCACTATGAATAACTACCATTTCATAATTTTATAAAATGGTCTACTTTTTAGGCTTCACTGTGTCCTAATCTGGGCATTCTGCAGTGTTTCTGTTGTGCATTAGCTCTCTTTTTTTTCTTCTATACTATTAATTTTAATTGCACTAATGAAAGAATTGTTGTCTACATATAATTCTAAATAGAACAGTTTGAGCTGCAAAGTTTAGATTATATCAGTATTTAGAAGTTTCATAAGGGGTGTGAACTTTCTGTGACATTTAACCCAATATAGCATAAGTTGCTCTATTTATTCAGTAAAAGTTTATTATTGATTGCATCAAAACAGAGTGCCTCAGAGTTACTTGTGACTCAGTTCATGTCAGTTCAGGAGCTCAAGGGCACAGGTCTTCACATGTTAAGGCAGCTGAAATATATGGGTTTTAACTAATCATTATTCTCTCATTGAGTTAAATATGGTTCTGTTTCAATGAGCTAGAATAAAACTTTCTTGGGGGCTATGGCCAGGGAAGTTTGCTACAGTCTGTTCTTTAGGGACTGTACTGCAGGGTACTGAACTCATTGATCATGAATATAGGGCATTAAAGGAACAATGCTTTTAAAAGATGTTCTCTGGAGGTGTGTTATCTCTGGCTGAAGCGGTCATGCACAGTTTTTGAGTGAGATAATTCACAGCACTGTGCTTCCTTCCCAGGTCCATACATGAGAGCAAACTGGTGAAAGTGCATCCGTAATATTTTTGTAGACATCCTTCAGATGTTTGATATGGGCAAAAGTTAAAAATCTTGTGTACATTTAGTTAACTGTGTACTAGTGGATTTTTATGTTCTAAAGGTTTAAACTCATATTTCTACTAGCTGTAGAGGAGGTAGTAGAATTATCACCTGGTAATTTACTTTTTTTATGTCTGACAGGGCATGGTTCTTCTTCAGAGTAAAGAAACTAACACCTTTACAGAGGGTGTCATGCCTGCCAAGAGAAATAGAGGTTTGTTTTTTTTGGAAATGTGTAGGAGAGAGGTTAGTAAAAGAGGAGGACAGGACCTCTGACAAATGACAAGTATTAAAGTTTCACAGAGAGATGGAAAAAAGTGAACAAGCATTGCCTATGTAAAACAGCAATTCTGTTTGGCTTTTGTTTAAAGGAAAAATAAAATGGGTCAAACTTAACAGTGTATATTTGAGCTGTTCATGTTTTTTTCTCCTTACTTTTCATATCTTTTGCCTTCTCTTATTTTTTTATAGTACTTGAAATATTTTGAAAGACCCCTTTAAGAAGATGGTTCTGTAAACTTTCCCACCCTTCACTGTTTCGCGGGTGAGTACAGCTGTGTGTTGTTCCCTAAACTTCAGGATGAAAACTGAGTCCACTTATTTTGATTTTGCTGCCCATTAACTTCAGGTGGAAGACAGGAATTCTAACCTGAAAACAGCGTGCATCTCCAACTGGTGCAGAAGTCTGTTTTTGCAGATTATGGCTGGTTTAAGAAACCTCTGAACTGTCACGTACCATCTGAATTAATGAGGCCATACAGGTCTAAGGTCTCTAAAAGGCCCATCTAGATTAGAATTGATTAATCCTGTGGTGGGCTGCAGAGTATTATTAGAGTGACAACAGATTTAGGTTTTGTGTAAGCATAATTTCATAAACATCATCAGCTGTATTCTTTAATTAGTGATGATCACCTATAACTTGACTGTAGTGAAAATCTCTCCAAAACCATCAACGCACATTTGCTGAGAAGTAACTTTATGAAGAGAAATGAAAGTTAAAGACATGATTTATAAGTAAGAAAAATGTGTTCAGAAAAATTCAATGTGAAATACAAATCCCTTCAAATTCTTGAATTTCTGACAGAATTCGTATTTCTATATCATGCATGAATTTCCACCTTCCTACTGAAGTAATTACTTTTACATTTTTATGAATAAAATTAACTGTAAAAATCAAGCAGTGACTGAAAGATAATGTGACTATCATATAGATATACCTAAAACCAAAACTGTAGTTTTGAACTCCATTTAGCATTGAAGAACTCAAAAATATTCTGATTCAAATTTGACAGCTGTTGTTTCTGTAATCAGTTAATATAAAGCCTGTGACCTGAATACTAATAAGATTTATTTCTTTTTAACATAAACACTAAATGCTAAGCCCAATGGAGTGCTGAAGACAATGGAATTTTTAAGATATAAATGTGGAAAAGTAAAAAAACAAGCTTAAGGAATCTTTGCGGTATGATAAATATCTCCCATTCCATAATTCTACAGGAATAATTCCATAGAAGAAATTGCTTCCTAAAACACCATCTAAACGATTTGTCAACTGTTTGCATGATGTTTTTGGTAACATTTAAAAAATATTCTCTAGATGTCCAAGGGATATTATTTTGTTAACAGACCTTTCTATTTTTTTGTTTTGTGGTTTTGAATCCCAGTTACAGTCAATTGAATATCACAAAGCCTATAAGGTATCTAGCCTTTAATTTCCTACCCTTCAGTACTAAATGGTCAAAATAAGTGATTGTTTTTGAGTGATTATGATGACCATAATGAGGCCTGACACTTGTGACACTTCAGACACGCAACCACCAGCAGCTCCATCACAACAAAGGAGCTCCGAGCGCAACACATAGTAGTGGTGGGGAGAGTTGTGAGTTCGCGGCTTTGCACAGCAGATGTGGCCGCGCATCTTTGCACCCCTAAACACACATGCTCATCCAGTCTGACAGATCACACAATGGCACAGAAAACCCTTCACTGGTGCTTAAACAAAGACTTCCTCTCCAAAGAGACAAAGCTGAGAGCGGAACATGTTGCCACTAGTAAATTTTCCAAATGGAAAACAATGTATATTTTATTAATGAAAAATAAATTGAAACAGGGATGACAAATGCATTAGTGCTCTTTTTTAATGTTTTATGAATGTGTATTTTCTTTATTTCTAATATTTACCTTCACACCATCATGCAAATGATTTTGTTAATTAGTTATATATGCTTCACACAACAAATGCAAGGAAACTAGGGAAAAGGAAGCTAGGGGACTACACTAAGAGATATAAAAAATTCATCAATCAAGTGAAATATGATTTAGCAGTCTTTACTGTATAAATTGCATTTTTTTCTTTACTATTTATTTAAAAAAATAAATGTATGAACTAGATTCTTTAAAGTCAACTCTACATGGGTAATTGAAAAAATTATTTTTGAAGGAGGAAATCAAAAGCCCTATTTTCTATTCAACTTAACAACAACAGGACATTAAAAAGTGAAGCTAGATATGTGCATATTTACCATAAGGGAGGGAACTGGGCATTAATGGGCTCTGGAGGCTTATTTGGAGACAGCTGCACTTATCATGAATCAGGAAAGTGAAATAGCAGCCCTGGTGTGCTGTAGGTCAGTCACAAATGTCGACTTCAGAGAGCTATAGATCTCCAGCATTACTTCAGCTGCCAAATCTCAGAACTCCCTTCTAGCATTTTCCTATAATTTAAAGATTATGTAAGGTGTATAGTGAGAGTGTTAGATGAAAATACTAATTTGGAGATAAATCCTCTAAATGCTCTAAAGCAGCCTTCTGCTGAGCAGGATCATCTTCTGGTACACTTCAAATAGGAATTGCCACTAGTTTTGTCAACAGTAGGAGGTCATGGATGACTGCCAAACAAAATAAGGACTTTTTTCAATAAAATGCTTTCAATTCTAAGTAATCACAGAATATCTTCCTATGCCATTTTATTAGTAATATTTATACCTTAATATATTGTTTCATACTGACAATTCCTTGACAGAAATCATAATTTTTAAATGAGCTGGAGTAAAAAGCAGTTAATCACAGTTAACTCCTTCCGGCAAGTCCAAACAAGATATTTTGTTGTCACTTCTGAATGTTTTAAAGGTATTATCCAGGCTCACAGATTTTGTATCCCACTGTGAGGCTGCTGATCTTCAAAAATCTGATATTTACTTGTTAAAATCCAAAGCTTTCAGGAAAAGTGGTAACATTTCGTAGCAAATTAACATTTTAATTACTGTGAAATAGAAAAGGGGGTTATATTATTTTAACTTCATCAGCATGAGCTACAGGAACAGACCTTTTAGCTCTTGATAATTGAATCTTGTAGTTAGGTAAGCAGATTTTTTAGTTTCTGCCCCGTTGGTAGAATTTTTGTAAATATCAGGACAGTGAGGAAATAAAAATGTTGAAATTCCAGGGTTTGGATTTTATTTTGCAGTGAAATCAATGATAAGTGACATGGTTGCCTCTGATAACATGAGCTCATCTTACAAAATTCCAAGTTCTGTATTCTAGTTTAAATACCAATTTTGCAGCCACATATTATGCAATACATCTACACTTCATCAGTATGCAGTACACATAAGCTACATAGGCAATATTCATGAGCTGATTTTAGCTGACCAGGTGAGTGTTCAAATGAATGAATTAGAGTGTCAGACACTACTGTATTTCATAAGTTCCTGAATATGAAGTTGATGATGAAACTTTGTTCATTCTGATGATGAAGTATATTAGGTCTCTTATTATCTGGAAAATGAACGTAGCCCTTTATATGCAAAAGGGTCACAACTTTTTTATCTGAAGTGTTCAGCTATTACAGTCTACTTTTAATTGCATATCACAGTGGACTTTGAGGCATATGTATTAACAAAGGCTACACAGTTTACAATGTGTCAACTGTTCAGGATCTCTTTTATCATTTTGGTTGAGTATCATTCAATCTCTAAAAAGTCCAGAAAGTGGTCTTCTTGTCCTTGTGAAAATTGGACAAGTGCTTAAATATATTTCTTTAATATATATACATTATTTTTCTTTTAGCTTTAGGGATATATGAAGAATGCTCTCTAAACAGCTGTCTAGTTATGATATATTTTCCATAGCATTTCAGAGTATTTCAGTATGAAAGCTTCATTTACAATTTCAGTTTTCTGTTCTTTTTTTTTTTTAGTTGTTGTCTAAGGGATTGATCTAAGGATATGTAAATATATTACATGTCATAGAAGATTATTTCTTTCCCATCTTAGTACACTGTAAAGGTTTAACAGCCCAAAAAAACTTTTCAAGTTTTAGTTTTGCAAGTAAAGTGGAGCGTGATGTTGAGTGCACCCCCAGCAGGTCTGGTGGCCACACCAGGCTCTGTGTTGCATTTGACACGCCGGAGGGAAGCGATGCCATCCAGAGGGACCATGACATGCTTGAGATGTGGGTGCACACCAACCTCATGGAGTTCAGCAAAGCAAAGTGCAGTGTCCTGCACTTGGGTTGTGGCAATCTCAAACACCTACAGGGTGGGCAGAGAAGTGACTGAGAGCAGCTGTGAGGAGAAAGGCTTGGTGGTGAGGGCTGATGAAAAGCTCAGTGCAAGCCAGCAGAGTGCACGTGCAGCCCGGGGAGCCAAACGCGTTCTGGGCTGCATCCAAAGCAGCGTGGCCAGCAGGGAGAAGGAGGTGATTCTGCCTCTCTGCCCTGCTCTTGTGGGACCCACCCACAGTGCTGTGTGTAGTTCTGGTGTCCCAACAGAAGGAGGACATGGAACTGTTGGGACAAGTCCAGACATGGGCCAAGAAGTTGATAAGAGGACTGGAGCATCTCCCCTGAGAAGACAGGTTGAGAAAGTTGAGGCTGTTTAGACTGTAGAGAAGGGAAAGTTGAGTGGAAAACTTATAGCAACTTTCTAGTAACAGAAGAGGGCCTAGTGGAAAGCTGGGAAGAGATGCTTTATCAGATAGTAATGTGACAAGGAATAATTGGTACAAACTGAAAGAGGAGAAATTTAGGCCTGTGATTAGGAAAAAAATCTTTACCGTGAGGATGGTACAATACTGGAACAGGTTTCTGAGGAAGGTTGTGGATGCCCCAAGCCTGAAAGTGTTCAAGGCCAGGTTGAGCAAACAAGTCTAGTGAGAGATATCCCTGCAAATGGTATGGGGGATTGGGATTAGAGGCTGTTTAAGGATCCCTTCCAACCCTTAATATTTTATGATTCTGTGGTTTTTCTTTTTCGTTTATTTCATTCAACCACTTAGAGACACAGAAGGCTATTGTTTCATTATTTCCCTGTATCAGTTACCAATAACATCTCAATATTTTGCATCCTAGCTTTGTACCTGAAATACAAAGGCAGAGTATTTCTCTCTTCCGTGTGCTGAAAGCATAAAGGGATCTGAATGTAACACAGACATGATCTTAAAAATCTTTTATAACCTTAGTTCACCCTGGTTCTGTGAAACAAAATGTGCATTCTCCTCAGATCAAGCCAGTGTAAAACACATTATAGTATTAAATACAGACTGTATCACAGAGGGGAGATCATACTCTGGGATCCGGATGTTTTGCCTGCCAAGGGAGTTGGAAGGCTCTGTGGCACACTGGGGTAAGGTCTTTTTTGTCGGTGACCGTCAATTCTCCATACAGTACGGCTGCCTGCAGTGTTCAACACTTCTCCCCTCATCTCTGTTGCACCAGTGTATCTCCTTTAGACCACAGCTTTTCTCAAAAGGAATTAAAATTAACATAAGCTGGTTTTCAGACCTAAAGTATCTGCAAATTCCTCCACTAGGTTTCCCTATCCAAACCAGCCTGTGACCAGGTAACAACCTGGAATTTCTCCCCAGAAATGTGCCGGTTTCCTGTGAACAACGCAGCAAGACTTCACAGCTCATATTTTTCATTAAGAACACTGATAAAACACAACCAGTTGCATTTCAAATGGGAAAGTTTTGAAGTCAATGAACCTGACACATCCCTACAGATCACCTGCTTCAGAGCACATCATTGTAATAAGAACCAACCTGTTTGCCAGTTTAGAGAGAGGTGGATACTCTCAAATATAAAGCGGATATCCAATATCCTTTTATCCAATAAAAGGTGGATACTTTTGTACTCTCCAGTACAAAAATACTTTGGGAATTATCCTGTCTTGTTTCCCATGCTCTGAGAGTCCTTTGTCTAGTCTTCAGTGGGTTAGATCAGAATTCTGTAAAATGTAATACTATCTCAGAGACATGTAAAATAGGTAGACAGAACGTCACGTAAAGAAATACTAAAATATAATAACCTGCATGAGGCTAGTCTTAACTGCCAAAGTAAATTCTGTTTCTGGAAAAAATACAGTGAATTTTGATAACTTTTAAAATAAATATAAAAGATTTTTTTAAATTAAATGCATGCAGAAAATTGCTTTGCATGTTACCTCAGTAAAGTAACATCTCATGTAATTTTTCTCTACTATTTTCAGTCATTTTGTGAAATGACTGGTTTCACAATCTGACTAGAGCATAAATTTAGATCTCTGTGATACTCAGCTATTTTTTATGTTCACTGCCTGTTTTTTATTTTTGATACAAAAATTACAGGGTATTTGTTCTCTAGATACGAGGATAGATATGTGATTTTCAAGCATATGTTGACATCAGTTATTCATAGCCAGTGTCTACAGTATTTTCAGTATATACCATCATTGCTGGGAGAAGGTGCAAAAAGTCCTTTTATTTCCTTATGCAAAAATGCATAAAGATTTATTTCTTTATGCAAAAATAAGGAGATTAAGCAAAGGGAACCCATGAAGTTCCTTTAGGGTTTTATCATTAAGTGTGAACAATGCTGTGGTCTCCTGGATAAGCCATAAGTATGGTAACTACAAATTCCATTAAGTATATCTTTCTAGTTGTACAATGACCGAGTAATATGAGACCATTGTAACAATGTGGTAGCTATTCAGTCTGGTTTTATTTCAGGATTTCTGTGTTATAAAATTAAGGTTATAAATAATGTTGTAGTGATTATGGTGGTAACTTATTTAGGGGTGGATTGTTTGTTTGTTTATGCTGTTTTGCTTTTTTTTTCCTTTTTTTTCCAGAAACTTTTTTTTGGAAATGCTTCCTTTAGGACATGGACTATTTAACTTTTTTTTCAAAGAGAAATTAGGAACTGCACAGCTTAAGCATTCAGTTTTGTGTCCTTCCTACTGCTTTCCAGCTAAATCAGTTTTATGGGCAAAACCAGTTTTAACACTGAGGTTTTGAGGAGAAAGTTCCGGCATAGCTGAACTTGTGCACTGCTTCTGTTTAGATGATATCTGTAAAAGCATCTCTTTTGATATTTTCTGTTTGGCATAACTGTTTACTGACTTCATACTTAATTTACCAACCTTACCATAGCAAGAAGAATAATTCTTTCTGCATAAATGTTTTGCAAAAGCAGTGCTTTACCAAAGCACCTCTCTTGGCAGAGGCTTCTGTGACAAACTCCAGCCATGGCTGGAGCAGCAAAGATTTCATGAGAAGCCCTTAGGACAGATGAGCTCAAATGGGTAATGGGGGAAAACTGTAACATGCTTTATGGTCTCAGTGCTCTCCTGAAGCAGTATCTGATCCACAAATCTGAAAAATAAGGCTGTTATCTTCCACATGGGATAAGCCCAAGGCAGTTGTTGTAAGGTGTCCTGCCTTTGGTTGTATGGAATGTCTTTTGAGGTCAAGGATCACAGTGAGTGCAGGAAGGGCTACCTTACTCATATAAGTCTTATTAAAGAACTTCATACTGTATGGAAGAATTTTTGTTATTTGTTACCTCTACACAGCATGCAAAGTGAGACTTTATTGCTACTATTCATAAGTACCACTGGGGTTGCTTTGATGTATTTAGCAAATTACAAATAAACATGGTGAGGGAAGGGGCCAAGACAGCTCTGTGAGTTTTGTTTTGCAAAGATCATTTGTAATAAACTATAGACTTGTGTTTGCAAAACTGAAATCCAACTTTTGGTCAGGTATCCAAACAAATTTCTGTGACTTCTGAAGAGGAAATTCTTTAACTTGTTTAGAAAATGTAAATCTGGTAATAGGTCTCCTTAATAATATTCATTTGTTTTGATTAATGGGTTTTGACAGGAATATATGTAAAATCATGATTACATCATTGTAACAAGAACCAACCTGTTTGTCAAAGTAGAGAGAAGTGGAAACACACTACAAAAATACTTTGAGAATTATCCTGTCTCGTTCCCCATGCTCTAAGGGTTCTTTTTCTAATCTTCAATGGCTAGAGATCAGGATTCTGTAAAATGTAATAGTAGCTCAGAGTCATGTAAAATAGATAGACCGGACATCACTAAAAGAAAAGCTAAAATATAATAGTCTGCCATGATCCTTCCTATCAGTGGTTTTCTTTGGTATAGTCTTTGTAAAGACTTTAGTGTCATAATGTATTGTTGCAGTTTGAACTGGTATTCATAACTCATAATTAATGCTGTAATCATTTCTATTATATGCTGAAATATTTCTATTTTTGACTATTGTGTCTATGTGACCATTTCTCACAAAACTTTTATCATTTTTTCCATGACTTGCATACCTATAAGTTTATGTGTTCATTATTATTGATACAGATGTCTTTCAATCATACCAAGAGAAAAAGAGCATGTGTTCTCTATTTCCAAACACTTCATGACAAAATAATTTTGAACAGCACAGTAAATGTAGATACATTAAAAAAAAAATCTCTAAACATAATCAATGTCCAGTATTTTTCAGTACCTTTAAATTATTCTGATTTAGAGTAGTCAGTTGGAGGTACTTTACAAAATGACAAAGTTTTTTGAGGACTGTTCCACAAAATCTCAAGTCTCTTGGATATGCCTTTCAGAGGATACAAATTAAGATACTAAAATTCATCTTTTGATGTCTCTTGAGCAATAGAGCAGAGGAATTCCTAGTCTATATGAATAAGCTACTTAGAAGATCAAAGAAGTGCTATGTAAGGACACAGAAAATTTTGGGTGTTTCTGTTAAGCTAGATATAAAGTGTTCTTGGGTTCAAAGACCAGACGACCCAATAGCACAGACATTGACTCTAGTGTGAGTGTAGAAGTTCTCTCTATCTATTTCTTACGAACTTGTGCTTGCTGTGTCAAGAGTATGGATATATTCTTTCTGATGTTGTTTGATGGTTTTTCATGCTCAGTATCTGAGGTCAAATAAGATGTTCTTTGACAGTGACAAAGTTGCTGAGGCATTTCATCTGTCAGTGTGCAGTACTGATCTTTCTGCCTAAGAATGCGAAAAGCTCTGTAATGAATCTAAGAGTTAAATTAAATGAGCTAGAAGTCTCTCCACCCTAGAATTGCTCAAACATGTTAATTTATGTCAATAATAAGCTTAGACTGGGATTTTTATGGCTTATGTGTATAATTTAAAAAAATACAGATCCTCAAAATGAAACCTCTGAGGAATAGTGGGGAGTAGAAAGGAAGAACATGGAAGGTTGAATATGAAAATTTTCTCAGCCTCCAAGAACATTTTATGATCAAAATGAGGATTATTGACTAGTGGGTATTACAGTCATTGGGCAACATGGAAAACAGGCTTGAGATTCATGCCTCAGTGATTCAGAGCGGGTCTAGGCCCATAGTCTCATCAGTTGTGGACATTCTGTTTTCAGAAATTAATAATTATGGTAAGCTTTATCACCATCTCCTCATGCTCCTGTTGTTTACTTGTTGTGCTGTGTGCTTGTTGCTTTGTGTTTGTACTTTTCAAGTCTTCTGACTGCCACAACACAGTATTTCAGTGAAGGGATAGACCACTGGAAAGTGAAAACTGATAGTCAGGAGTAAACCCCAAATCTTCTGTTCCATATGTTCCCTGAGCTCAGTGATCTGTCTGTTACCCTTTTTTCAGCCCCTTTTTCTTTTCAATTTCTTCCCCTTTTCTTTCTAGTAGAAACAAACAATCAAATTCTGCCTCTTACGCTGTTGTGAAATGAAAATTTGAAGAAAATCTTAGAAAACCATGTGACAAAAGAAAATATTTTACTGTCTCGTCTGCATTTTCAAAGTCAGATAAAATTGTCTGGAGATAAATTACCTCTCTAGGTAACAATTTACTAGACACTGGTTAAGTTGTGTGCTCCTGAATTTCCTTCCATGTAAATCAATGTGGCAGAAAATTAAGGTACTGGACCTTTATGGAGATGAATATCATATCTGATATTTTTCTAACAGAAATAAATTAAAAGCATAACCAATTTAAACAAAGCCTTTAATCTGAAAATGCAGAAAGTGATTTTCACACTTGCTTAACTCTTGCCTGAATTATAAGTCTGATGTATCCATCATGTTCTTTTGATTTTATGTTTTACATGCAACTCTTCCTTGCATGATCTTTTTCTTTCTTTCCTTACCAGCTTAGTTGGAAATCCCAGTTGATTCTCTGATGAGTGAGTCAAAATAAACTCTTCTTCCTGCCAACAGCTGTTTTGGCAGTTTTCATTCATTTCAGGACAGCATTACCTTATGAAAGGAGTCAATGGCTAGACATAGTCTAAGACAAAGTCAATCACTACAGCCTGAAAATTGATAGGAACATCACAGGTTTGTGAAACTACCTTATCGAAGGTGCAAGATGAAAGAAACACAGGTCACAGAAGCCTGTAGGGGTGCAGGTTTAGCAGACTTCATGCAGCAGTATTAAGTGACAGGAGTTTTCTACTCATGAAGCTGTTGGTGTACACACTCATTGCACTCATTGCTAAATACTGAAGTGTTACAGGGATTGGACCAACCATCATCCTGTTGTCATAACATTATCAATGTTATATGACTGCAGGAAGTTGTTTGGTGCAATCACCAAGTCATGTAATGCCTACTCTGTTTTCAAAGATCATTATCTAATATAAAGGTCAAGGTATACAGTAGAAAAAAGTTTTTTAATGTATGTGACAATCTATGGAGATTTTAGATATCTAATTGCAGAAATCCCAGCCCCACATAACATTTTTTCATGTTATGAATTAATATATTACTTCATGTATTAATCAGTAACTTACAATAAAAATGATTTTGTAAAACTTTTTTCTCAATGTCCTGACTTATGCTATTTCAATTGAGATTCTAGTTAAGAGAAAAAATATAGATATTAATTTTATTTTGCAACTTCAGCAAGTGTTTGTTTTAAAACATCCTCATGTGCCGTTTTATTACTTTTGACATTTAATGCATAATGCTGCAAATAAAATGTGAGCATATAGGGGTTTTGTTGGGTTTATGATATTTATTTTGAATCACTTTCCAGAATTCAAGATTTGCACTGATTAAATAAAATATTGCAATTTTCCCTTCTCACTTTAATATAGGTTATATTTCTTTTAAGTAAGATCCATAATACAATCTATATCTATATCTATATCATCTATCTCTATCTCTATCTCTGTCTATCTATCTATATCTATATCTATATCTATATCTATATCTATATCTATATCTATATCTATATCTATATCTATCTATATATCTATATTTTTTTAAATTTATTTATTTATCTATATCTATCTAAAGATAGATAAATATGAAAGTTAACATTTTGAAACAAGAACTGAGTTTATGCTGTCTTTACACTAAAAACCCAGGAGCAACACAAGAGATAAGCTGGTGAATGCATCAAAGAAAGAGTTAAAAAGAATGAACATATTTTTAAAATTTCTGTAGATATTAGCTAGCCCTAAAGGAACTGTAGAGATATGTCTAAATCTAACTGACACCAGAGGGTTTTACAGCTGGACTAACTTAGGATTTTGAAAAGTGTTCCTTCACATTGTTTTTATATGACACCAGATATTAAGGTTACTGAAAGTGGCTGTGAAACATATTTTGTTGATTAAAAGTATAGCATTAAATGATGGTCTTCTATAAAATTTTCAAACAGGAATCAATCAAAGATTGTGTGGTAATGTGCAAATTTTCACTCAATTTGAACTGATTTGGCCCTTCAGAAGGTTAAGGTAGTTTAATGGTTGAAAGCACATTGCCGTGCAGCAAGCTGCAAAAGTCAAAGGGTTAGGGGATTAGGATTTCATTTCCTTTTAGCCACGGTCATGTCTGTTTTCTGTCTAAACTACTTCTTGTTCCCATTTAACCCATGCCTTTAAAGACAAAAGGGGTTAGAACTTGCGGGCCTCAGGCTTCATTTTAACAAGATGTCTCTAGCACTTTGGAGCATAATTTGTCATAAATGTCATAGGTCAGAGAATGTTAGAAACCTACAGCCAACAGATGGTCATTATGACAGCAGTTAAGTTTCAGAAGCAAAAGATGCTTTGTGATATTTACTTTGGCATGTGAATGTTACACCTCTGAAGAATATTTTCAAGTTCACTCTTAAAATGGACTCATAGTTTTTACGACCCACTTCTTGACTAGAGCTCACAGAAGCCCCTGAGCCAAATCTTCTTCCCACTTCTTACAGAGTTCGGGGGGTTCCTTCCAGCAGTAACATATATCTGTAGAACAGTCCATTTTGTACACAAAGACCATGTATTTTCCAGAATTAATAGATGCAGACAAATTTTGTTGTTCTGGTAAAGCAGGAAGAATTTATTTTTCATTCTCATGCTATTTTCTGCTCTGTTTTGTTTGTTTGTTTGTTTTTCAAATATACTGGAAATGAAGGGTTCATATAATCACAAAATGGGCTTCTCCTGATAAGGCAATATTTTAATTTGAAATCTGTAATATTTTCAGTCACAAGATACCAACAGACCTAAGAAACTTAAGCTAAGCAGGATACATTATGACAGTATAATACATAATAATTAAGATTTTAAAGAGAGGGAAGAAACTGTTAGGAGCAACCTCAGCCACACAACTCCTGCAGCCCAAAGCAACATTTTGAAAAAAATCTCTTCGATATGCATATGTAGATCACTACAGATCTGCATGGGAGTTGTTTCACAGGAAAAGGGCTGTCTATTCCTTCAAGAGAACCAGCTGACTAGTTGGCTGATCTCTTATAAGCCTTATGACAAATACTAATCTTGAAGACAGAGCAAGGTGATCTTTTTTTACAAATCAGCTCTATGAAAGCATTTAGTGTATAACGGCTGTAGATTCAGATAAGTGCAGGAATATGGATGTAAACTTGTGTGTGACAGGCTGACAGGCAGGCAGATGGGTTTAATATCGCTCATAAGTGAAAGAGGTGGGTGAGCAAAAGGTAAAAGATAAGCCTCTATTTCCAAGATAACTAGCTGAGTTAAGAAACCTCTGCTATATTTAGCAGGAAAAAGCTATGTTCTGCAAATACACTTGAAGCAGCATTCAACAGGTAATCATTCAGAATGAGAGAATTAATTTTCTTGCTAGACACTGAAGAACCTGCTTTACTATGTCTCATCCAAGTCACTTAGTTGAACTTTGTGAAGGTCACTAACTGACATGTTTTATGCATGTGAGGAAATAATTACAGCAACAGTAGATGAAATTTGATGACACAGTCTGCTTTCCAGGAAAATAAGGCTGTCGTCCATCTGTGTGCCTGGCAGTTCCCCTTTAGTTATTGTTGACCAGTTGTCCAGTTTCAGTGAAATTTCAGACAAAAGATAAAAAACCCTGAGATTCTGAAGGTTTCCTGAAAATTAGTGACTGGGTACAAAAGGCAGACCCAACTTATTCCTGTAGCACAAGACTATCAGTATGCAGTGCTCTCAGACTCTCGGTGCAGGATCAGCTCTTTCATTGTATAAAACCCACCAAGATGTTCTTGTTGCCCAGTGGGTAGGTGGTAGGTGAGATTTAGTTCCTAAAGTCATCATCTCAGTATGGGAATAGGAGAGGTGGAGTGGTAATTACTGCTGTAAAAAAGCCTATGAAACTCCTCAAGAAACCACACTCAATTCGTTCCACTGCTAATGGGACACTTTATCTTCTCTTTGCAGTTACAGAATAACTATTTGCAGCAGAAAAGGTTTCTTCCTCCTCCAAGCTCAGGATCTCATGTTCCCAAAAATATGTACTTTATGTGTGCTTCATGCTTGTTCAGAGTGATAAGAATTTTCTCATGGTGATGAGGGTTTTCTCAATGCTTAGAGTGTGAAGGGTAGAATCTGTGGTTCTTGGCACCCTCAATGTTTCCAAATTTTGTATAAAGAGCTGCCAGCTACCAACTTGTGAACCTTGCAGTTAGTTATGTCTTCTTGTTTTCCCTTCCAGAATAAAAAGTCAAATATGTAGGATGCTTATACTGCCTGAAGGTCATGAGAGAATTGTGAGGCAATCATTTCTCCAGGGCCACCATAAATGAAATATGCAATTTTTACTTCACAAAGGCTTCAGATTAAAGAGATGAAAACCTGAAGTCTATTACCGTTTGCAACCTGAATTCTATTTTATGCTCATACAAGGTAGTAGCCTCCAGAGTCCTGGTGACCCCAATAGCTGTCTGTGAGTGAGTGGACTACAATTCCTATCAGTCATTACGACAGATTTGATCAGCAACTAACTTTATTTAAACACTTTATAATTAAAGTCTGTCCCAGTGATTGATACGTATTGGATCCAGCTCTCGCTGAAATAGTTTAGCTACTCCTAGTCTCTGGATTTTGCAGAGCCTGATAGAAACAAAAAACCTTCATGTGGAGGTTATTTTGTTATTTCTTGAATAACTATAAGCAATACTCAACAAAATTGTGAAATTCATACGGAAGGTAGTAAGTGATACTTCAGACACTATTAAAAAGATACTATGCCTTTCCAGATTCAAGTACATGACGCAGCTTGTATTATCAATATGTTCTCTAATTTCAGGCATAGCAGGAGCTATAAATTTCACATGGTAAATTCTCCTGCCTATAGCTTACCTAACTTTTAGAAGGACATCCAATTTGGTACAATATGAACACATTTTTTGAAGCAAATTTTGGTAAAGTCTTCTTTTGTGTTACTCCACCATTTAGAATTGAATATTGCTTGATGCTAATCTTCAAACTAATAAGATCACATGAGTTTTTACAAAAATATGTCATATACCCATAGTCAGTGTTTAATAACTGACAAGTATGTCGGTAGTGTCTTCTTTTGGTTACCAGTTATTGGATGCTATGTTTCCTGCAGTTCCTATTTAGTAATTTAAGGATGGAAAAAGGAAAAGGTCAAAGGAAAGTTAAATTAAGAATTGTTCTGAAAGTTTCCAACATTTATAAGTAGTAACTGAGAAATGTAGATTCTAGATCTACATAGAGGAATATAGATCAAGTGATCATTTTATTTTCATGGCAACTCTCTCAGGTGGAATAAAGACATTACTGGATATAGATGTAAAATGTTTATGTAGAAGTATAGAAAGTGATCATTAGCACTTTTCTATTAAACTTATGAAAAAAAGCAATTTATTTTCTCATGATAAAAATACCCTTTCACACATACCCAGTACCTACCAATTTGTAGGATCCTTCAGAGACTGACCCTTCACACATATAACCATGTGAGTACACTGCATCACAGAGAAGAATGTATTTGACTTAGTACTTTTGCAGCAAATCCACATCTCTGTATGCTCCACACTGAGCAATTTTGCTTACAACTACAGAGCTGTATGCTGATCTTGCAGGGTAGTTATCACCACCTTTCTTGAAGTGTAGCTGCTGTATCAAGAGGAGAAAGAGTATTTATTGACATATGGCACTTGTAATCTTCTATCCTTAAAAAGGGTACAAACCAAAAAGAAATGTCCAAAAGCAATGCTTTCCATGAAGTGAAAACTTCCCCACATCCTTTTAACCTATCTCATATTTTTCTAAGGTCTGTTTTTGAGTGGTGAGATTTCCCCCAGAGTTATGAGGGTATTATGGTAAAAAGAGAACCTGTATTAACAGAATTATTGTCATTGCCTTCACCATAGTAATAAGAAAGTCAGGAAACTGTATCTTGGCAAAAGAAAACATCCTGACATTTTAAAATGTAATCAAAGGGGATTTTCTGAGAGTTTTTCTGTGTGATTTGCTTTAATTATTACATTGTCATCACTGGTTGGNTTTTTTTTTTTATATAGATGCTGTTAGTTCAAAATGTAAAGAAGTATCTTAAGCTTATGCAATCAAGGAAAAATAATTGATGTGTATGCTGTTTAAATCCCATATGCATATGGATTAGAAGTGATGGAATGAAAGCTATCCCTGATATTATTTCCAAGCCTTAACTTTTTGTGATGTGATGTTTAAACAACATGTATATCTTTGCACAAACTGCTTCAAACTCTTCCAAGCACATAACTAGCAATAACTATCTACCCTCTAAAACATCACTTTTCTTCTCTTTTCCATTTGTATTTTCCCTGTTGCTGTTCTATTCACATCAAGTGGCACCAAACACTTTTGCAAGAAATTTAAAAGAAAAAACCCACAAAAATATTTCTTATAATCCAGGTAAGTAATCTGAAACTGTTGTTCTAAATTACTGCTGTGTTGTAAATACGAAAAATAACCGATGTGGTGCTATTTTCCCTCAGTCACTTCTGGGGGGCAGAGTATGCTCATAACAGCTTCAGGAGTGGTGCTCTTAGACTAACGAGCAATTAGTATAACACAAGCATTAAAAAAAATCAAAAAAATTAAACCTCCAAAACTCCTATGTCTTGTAAGCTGAGGTGACCACTAACAGTTAAAATGGAGTAATAAATAGCTATAAATATTTAAGCTTTATGGTTCGATTTGTTTGTAGAGGCAGCTATTAGCCTGCTTGTGAGATGGTAAATTCCTGCCTAGTACAATGCAGCACAAGAGGCAGCTTCAGTGTGCACACAGACAAAGAGCCCCAGGCAGCCCCACCCTCGCCTATTTTGCTTTACGACAACACCCCTTGTTCACGAAACCCCTTTCAATTATAGTCTTTGTTAGCAATGTTTACTTTTTTCTTTCAAATCTCTCCTTCCTTCGGTCTCAGTCTTCCAGACAATCAGCTCGCTGGAGCCAGCTCAGGGAGGCAGAGAAAGAGAAAATGAAATCCAGCAGATGTCCACTGGGATAAAAAACAATGCCAAATCCAGCCAAAAACCATCCTGAGGAAGGGGTGGCAAAGAAATCAGATTATTAATGTTTCTGTTGTTGTTGTTATTGTAGTAACAGTGGTGGTAGCTGATGGTATTATTGTTATCATTATTACTGTTATTATTGCTGCTCTTGTGATGATGATGATGAGGATGATGAATATTATTGTTAAATACATTTTTAATTCTCCTTGCGTTATTATGCAAAACTGTCTCCCACCTCGCACTGAGGATGCGGGGTTGTCACGTGGATTCACAATGACAAGAATGCTGCTTTAATGTGCTCAGTGAATATCTTTAAACTTGTATCCCTGCCTTTTTTCTGCCAAGATGGTAAAAATGTTTTTTATTAAGGAATGACACTTTTCTTTCTTAGGCAAAAATGGCACAAATGAGAATCAATTGTGTGATAATGTCCAGAGCTATTCCTTGATGCTTTCAATTTTTTGCTCTTGTGTTTTTTATTTCTTCCCTAGCTTGTGGGGATTTTTGCTTCTCGACATGGGGAGGTCGTTTGGTTTGGTTTAGATTTTTTGTACAAAAGCATTTGTTTGCTTTCATGCCTGAAGTGCACCACAAAGTGTGTTTTGGAGTATATTACAAAATGTGGCAATCCTGCCTGTACTTGACAGATTGTAACAAAGGAATAAAGCTGTAAAACACTTTCACATAAAGATGTTATAATACCAGCTTGCAACTTTGTAAGGTGGAATACAAAACAAATAAAAAGCAGTAGTTAAAAATGCCTTCTTCCCCTAATGCCGCACCCCCTTCCCCACCCCCCCCGCCTCAATGTCATTGTATCAGATTAATTAAGAACAAAAGATGAATACTTTGATCAGGAGGTGACAGCTGTCACTCAAGTATCTGTAACCAGAATTTCTGGAAGCATGCTCTTCCTGTGCTCTTTACTCCACTGATAAAGACATGCCATGATTCATTTCAACAACTTTGCTATTATAGACTGAATTCTACAGTGTCTCAAAAGAATACAGGTATGTGTACATATATGTGTAAAAGTAACACAAAAGTATGTTTGTCATTAGAGAACATGTTTCTATGTTGTCTTTCTCAAATTCCAGCAAAAAAAGGGTTAACATAAAAATATTAACATTTAATTAAGAAATATTGCTCCTTTTGTTCCTTGTTTTTCTGCACCTAAGAGAGAAAAATAAAAGGTAGATGAAAACATCAAAAGTATCATCTCCACACAAGGGGCAAAAGTTGGCATAGCTCTAGAGTTTAGCAAAACCTAAAATTTTGGTCTGGAAAGTGCTGAAATCATATTGTTTCAAGAAGCTTAGTCAGCTCAATGTAAAGTAACACAAGTGTTGAGAACATTCTCTTTTTTCTCCTTAAAAAACAAATTTTTGTTTCCTAATTTATGATATTAAATGGATCATTACACCTGATTATATATGGTTATACATATATCAGGGTATGTAGGGATATATCTTCTATAATTCAACATATATTTGCATGTTCAATGAGCTTTACCATGTCCTTATAAACACTCTACATAGTGTTTAACTAAGATATTAGTATTTTTTTATAGCCCTTTTTTAAGCAATAATCAAAACAGTTGTATTTTGTCTCTTCTGCCTTGAAATTTTCGTCTCTTGTTATTAACAAAAAATAATCATTTGTGTTGATCATCCAGCCACACAAACCCTCATAACCTGCATGAGGAACACCTGTATTCCAGCTCTTTCAGAAGTTAAAACCAGTCATAAATCCAGTTCCGTGTAAATGAAAAGGATTCATGGACAACTTAATTTGCGGGAAGCCAGGTTTCCTGTAGCCTCCCCATTTCTCAGCCCATGACTTTCAGCGTGTCCACCTGCTGAAAAACCATGTTTGATTTCCAGACTGGCAAGCTGCCTCTCCGCAACAAAATGGTGACTTAGGGGGAAGTGCAGGAATTTCTGTCTCTCTGTCATCATTAAGGGGGTTGCCCTATGTTGAGGAGAATGGAAAGTGCGATTTAATGTGGAAAATAAAAAAAACAATTTAAAAAAAGCCAAGGAATTCAACAAAGGCTGAAAGATTTGCCAAGTGAGCCATTGCAGTTCTTGTGACAAGTGAGATGTCCCTGAGGAATTGACTACAGGCTGAACTGAAAAGGGGATTAAGTCCGTTTAAAGGGAGGAAATGTAACAAAAGGAGCACTTTTATGATGTAGCAGCATAAAATAAGGGACTGCTTTGTGCAGCTGATTGCCAAAGGTCTCCAAGTGGAGCAGCCAGGCCTGCAGGCCCCACTCCCCTTGGAGTGAGCAACTCCCTCTGAAGCCTGTGCCTACACTGGAATAAGACCACACCTCTCATTCAGGAATAAATAAGAGATTATTAGTTTGTTTCTATGTACCTTTTTTTTTTGTTTTGTTTAAATTTTCCACACCTACCAAAAAGTGGCCTGTAGGGAGATTATACTCTAGTGAAAGTTGCTGCTAATTAAAACAAGTAATTAGTGTTCCTCCAGGCTTTGCGATTTCACTCACTTTTGCCCGCCAGACAACATTAGTTTAAAAGCAATCCAATTTCTAGCAATAACAGACCGTAAAAAGTCACTTAACAAGTATATAAGTGTAAGGTTACAGTTCAGGCTTTGATTTATCTCTCCTGGGCTATTTAGACAGCCACAGCAAAGTTGGAGGGAAGGGGGATGGGGGAGTTAAACAGTTTTTAATTCAGGTTAATTTTGTTGTGGTTTTTGAAAAGTCGTGTCTCTGCATTCAGGTGAGCTTCAGATGACAGCTTTCCAAGCCACATTTAAAACAGAACTGGATTTAAGGCAGTTTTCCAAGAGAGCCCTCACTTAGCATTTTGGAAACAGATCATTTCACTAGGACCTTTTGTTTCCACTCCTGATTCTGACAAAAGGAGAACATTTTGTTGACTGTGCCTCTATGAATGAATAGAAGTTTAAAGGTATTGTTGTTTAATATTAATACAGACAAAATGATTATATATCTATTTTCTTACTCTTCAAGAAACTTAAAGAGATTAGTAAAAATTTCAAACATGGTGATGTATCGATTGACAAAAAACATAATTGTAACACTGCTTCTATCTTTGATTAGTTTCCAATGTTCCCATCATCACAAAACTTACAGCTCATGTTATCACCTTATTTTATGTTGACATATGTTGGATTATACTTTCTCTAAGGATATTTCAGCTTGATCTAAACCTCTGGAGGTTCCTTTTGTACAAGTAAATTTTTTTATGCATGGATAACACCTAAACTGCAAATCTAGAAAAGGAGTATATAAAGCTGGTTTTTTTCCTATAAAACAATGTACAGTTTTCTAATGTTCAACCAATGGACGCAGAATTTACTTTTAGTTTGGCTATCTGCTATTTCTGCTGATACATGAACCAGAGAAAGGAAAATAAGATTTTTGATAATTTATAAAATATTTTACACAGAAAAACAGAATGAGCTTGCATAATAGTTGCACTAAAATAGCTGTAATTCAACACTAAACTGTCACTTTAAATATGATTTTTTTTCTATTATATTTTCTATTCTATTATATAGCAAGAAACAAGTCTGTACAGATGAACTGATTTTCTTGTAATCTTAATTTTGAATACACAAAATGTACTGGTTTTCATCACAAGCAGAAAAGGTGGAAATATCCATGAGTTTTCCTCTTTCCCTTCTGCTAAAATCTGACAAGATCCATCAGGTTCTGTTTATATAGATCTTGATAACAATAACTTCATCACACTGAATAATAACAGATTTTTAAATATTTTAAAACAGTTCAATCCTTTCTGAATATCAAGATTTTCCTTTACATTTTAAGCATCTTAGAATTTGGAGTTTTTTAACCTGCTGTTTTCAACTGACATCTTCTTCTATAAGAATAGGCAGAAAGAACCAACCAAGTTATTGTTTTTGTTTTGTGGGTGTATTTTGTTTGTTTGCTTTACTGATAAGGATAAGAACAAATCTCCATCCCTTGAACAGACTGTGGGGCACCAGTGGGCAGGATATTCTGTCTCATGGGCACATAGTAGACTCCTTACAGATTATCATAAAACCATAAGGGGGAGCATAACGGCTCTGATTTTGTGTAGTAAGCCATACTTGCTCAATTCCATTACATTACAAAATTAATTCTTCAGAGGCAAATTAGGAACAACAATAGTGTTCATGTTGAATCCAAGAAATGGAGAACAAATTTTCTCATGCAATCCAGTTTCAATGCCCAGATGTCCTCTATAAATTAATTTAATGGTTATTTGATTCTAATTTAAACACAAACCAGCCTTAAGGTTCAACCCTATCTTATACCTGCTTTCCTTTTGCATTTCTGTTTATTTCAAGTCATGGTTTTTTCTTATATTGCCTCCATAAAACATGGTTTTTTCTCCTTATGACACTTTTTAGAGTAATTTTCAGTTTATTGACAATATTGAAGTGAACAATCTCAACAGCATAATATACAAATCACCTAGAGGAATAACCTAGGAACATCAAGGAACATCAAGGCAGTAAATGGTTCACTGAAGTCACATACTATCAATTAATTGAAAATAATAATTTTCCCTCCCAACAAGTTTAGAAGCCAGTAGTGTTCTTCATTTGTTATCTTTTTTGTGTAATGATAAGTACCAAATAAAATCAATAATTGTTTATAATACTGTTTAGTGAGGTGTTCAGGGAAATGAAATTAATCTGGCATGTTACAAATGATAATGTGCCTATTTATTTCTTACCTCATAAACTTTCTACTGTTTTAGAATTCAAATCAGCAAGTGAATAAGCTTCTCAGGGAGGATAACTTCTCAATTGTGTTGCAACATTATCTACAGTATCTTATCAGTCATTCCACAAAACTCTTTGAAAGAAAATGCAGTAATATGCTTACTGCAAAAAATTGTCAAGTTAACCTTGCTTTGAAAACGTTGATGTTGATATGCCATCTTGCTTCTTGCTCTATTTTAAATTCATCCTATCAAAATATATTCTTGTCATACTTCTCAGAGTTCCTAATCTCAAGATTACATAACATTGGGGTTCAAGATTTCAACCTTGTACTCTTCATGGAAGAAAAACTAGATATACATGCAAAATGTTGTGTATGATTGGGGGTGAGTAATACAGATAAATGAGGGACAATAGATGACTTTCATATTAAATTCTAGCACCAATTTTAGTGGTTGGGTTTTAATTTTTTTTAAATTATACCAGACAAAAAAATTACAAGTTGATGGAAGAATCTAGTAGATTATTTTTGTGTGTTAGGAAATATCATTTCATAATCTTTGCTATGATTTCTAGTGTGCTTTATAAGTTAGGTTGTCAATCTTGCATTTTTTGTAAGCAGACCAGTCAAAAAAGGAGCGAGTGTTAAAACTGGTGGTATTCATTGTTCTTTTATTGGATGGAAACGAGTTAAGTCTTGACAAATTGTGGTTTTGGGGTGTTTTTTTGGGTTATTTTTTGTTTGTTTGTTTGTTTTGGTGCTTTTTGTGGTTGGTTGGTTGGTGGTTGGTTTGGTTTGGTTTGGTTTGGTTTGGTTTGGTTTGGTTTGGTTTGGTTTGGTTTGGTTTGGTTTGGTTTGGTTTGGTTCATTTTGTTTTGTTTTGTTTTTGGGGTTTTGGGGTTTTTTTTTTGGCCAGAGTGTTCATATACCTAAAGCCAAGTGCTGATACAGATTTTGAGCATCCAATTTGTTTCCTGTTAGTCCTGATTATAAAAGTCATTTTCAGCCACAGCTCAATATTTGCAGATATGATGATCTTTGAGAAGCAAAACATTTCAATTACATAACACAAAACCAAGATGTCTACTATCAATATCTCCTTCTGAAAATATGGACAGAAAACACATTAGAAAAGCTTTCAAAAACAGGAGCTGTGAGGTCTTCCTGACAATTCATTTTAAGGATAATAAGGTCTTGTAGTATGCATGAGCAGCATTATAACCATATTATATCTTTCAGATTTTGGAGGTTGCTCAAAAATCTTCCAAATTTTCTGCAGGAAAAGAAAAAAACCTTCATGGTTCCCAGCACATGGGGAAAAGGCTATGGTGGCTACTGTATGAAGAAAGACATAGCTATGGGGCAAGATATGTGCTTCTTATGCTGTGCTTCAAAACAAGTTTGTAAAGGATGTCCTGCTCCCTGTGTGCTCCAAGCCTTGAGAGGTTAAATCAGAGCAAAGTATCTCTCCTGTTTCGTGCCATTTGCTTGTGTTAGTGTGTTTCCTTCATACAGTACAGTCTACATTAACCAAAGTCATGCCCTCAGTTCTGTGTCTGAGGCTGGCTCAAAGCACAGTTATTCTCATCTGGTTTTACCAAACTGTCTCTGTACGTGGAAATCACTAGTAGCTTTGTGCTTCTTGCAGGATGCAGGATGATGGGTAATTTTATACTCTGAATGGGCCAGACTGCATCTGGTGTAAACTAGTGTGAATGTAATGAAATTAAAATGCTGCCTGCAGAACATCAGTCTCTAGCACAGCCCAACACAACACTGCACCTGTTAAAGTGCTGTTGTAAAAATTTTCCTGGTCAGAATAATTAAATGTATGGTGTGCAAAATTCCCTCAGGAGGGTCACTTTTTAATATGTAGGATTAAATGTCAAAGTCAGAAAAACCATCTTAGTTTATTTCAGTGTAGCACCTAACCTCAAATTTTATCATTATCTACAATATGAGGCTGTGCGATATGAAGCACTGTTAGATGGAGTGAAAATAATCAAAAATCTTGAAACGTACAAGACATAGAAAGACAGTGAAACAGAGACTGTTTTGCTGCCCTTGTGCTATGTTTTTAACACTAATGGTAGACCCAGTCTCCTCAGTTAGATATTAAGCATTTTGGTGATTTTAAAAGTCACTACATAATGGCATTGATTTTAAGGCATAGTTAGAATACATTTGCTTTGTCTCATACTGTGAAGACAAGTCAGTATTTTTTTTTAATAATTGAGGGCTTACACTTTTTTTGAGAAAAAAAATCACAAAAATTTTGCACAGAATTAAGTAACCATCACAGTTGCTTTTTCTACATTCATTACTTAGCTGTCCTAAATGGAAGATATTTTTATGATTTTTATTATAGTCTTGAAGATCTCCACATTTGCTGTATTTATCTTTCACTTTGGACATGGCTTCCTTTATTTCATCATTAATCTAGCTTGCTGAGAAATGTTGAATAATATTAATTCCTAGGAGACTGAGAGGTTCTAAAAAAGCTCAGGATATTAAAAGTATAGTGAGGATTACTTTGGTTGGTAGCTTCATTACCAAGAGTTTCAAAAAATATGGGATACTATAGAAAAACATACAAAATAACCTTTTTTTACATTTCAACTCTTTGCACTCAATCGCTTCTTTTCTTAGATTATGAAAAACATTCAATATTTCTGGATTTTTCCCCCCTCTGATTTAGACAAATACCAGGATATTCAATTCCAGGTAAAAGACCTTGTCCTCCCACTATCACTTCTGCAGCCTCCTACAAGTCCTACACTGGGCATATGGGAATGACTGAGAAAAATCATGGTGTTTCTTTGCATTGTCTCTTTGCATGGCCTCTTCACAGGAAATATAATATGGACAAATGTTAAGAGTGCTGTAGCTTTCACTAACATAAGACAAGCCTGTCCAATATTAGAGAAAATGTCAGATTAACTTAATGATAACTGTTGCCATAAATGAGTTATACTCTACATTTTTTAGTTGTCTTTGAGAATCAGAAAGATTAGTTCAAGAATTATCCATTTCAATTACGGGAAACATTTGGATTCATTCAGGGTATTAAGTAAAATCACACCCAAACTACATATTAAAGCGTAGCTATCTTATTTAGCTGACTAAAGTCACAAAACTTGTGGTGCTCCATAATCAACAGGAAATATGGTTGTCTGTGCATTTTTCAGAGTACCCAGTAAAGTTATTGTCACTTTGAAAAGAAGTTTTAAGTACCAAATGGATGTAGAGGATACACTTCCATTTTCAGACGTGGGTCATCTTAAAGGTTAAAAATCCATCCAAAAAAGTAGATGTTAGAAAATTTTCACTTCTGCTACCTGAGCTACTTAAGAGGTCTCAATGGTGGTCAATCCAGTACCTTTAACAGATGCAAAATATACTTCTTTTAAAATTTAAAAGTAAAGGGGAACAAATTTAGAAAACAATTTTTTCCATGTATGTTGTTGGAAAAAAAACCTGCTCTGAACTGAGCATCCATATTTTTGTCAGCCTAATCTATTAACTCTTTAACGGGATGGGTAACAGAAAGGTCAAAACAAAGACAAAAATAGAGACTCATGAAACAATCTTTATCAATTATTAGAATTTTTTTTTAAATTGTCTCCAAATCACAGTATATTTGAGTTAGGAGCATAGGCACTGGTATACACATATTTTGCTCTTTAGCAGATTTGGAGCAATGTTCTTTGCATGTGAGAACTGTGAGAGATGATTTTGGAGATGCACACGTTTTTAAATGTTGTATACCTGTCTCTACTTTCACAAGCAGAAGCCTGTATAAGGAGTTACAGAGAGGCTGCCCATCAAATCTTTTCATCTGACAATAGGCCTAAACTGCACATAGCCCACTAAAATTATTAATAAATCATTAAGTTTTAGAAAACTGAAAAATTTTACTTTTCTTTACATAGAGTAAAGCCCAGAAAAAGTCAGCCACAAGCAGAGGTTGTGCTCTTTCCATACCATTCCCTTCATTCACCTAACCCAAAGATTGAAGAAGGTCAGTCGAGGGTTCATCATCCCTATTCCTCGCCGTCTTCTTCCTCTTGGTGTCAGGCACCCTTGCAAACCAGTAAAAGCTATTTTTCTTTTCAACGTTAGAAAAAGAAGAGAAGGCAATTACTCTAAAACTTTCCATTCTACACCCATCTGTGGTGGTACAGCTTGAATCTGAAAGTAAAGACTGGAGTGTGGAGAATTTTTTTCTCTAAGTACCAGTAGTGTTATGAAAATGTGTATTAAATGTGGTATTTCTGTACAGTTTAATTTTTCCAGCCATTGCTGTGTATGTCAAGGTAGAGAAGGTCATTTAAAGACAGGCCTGATACCAGAACTTCAATAATAGTTGAATAATAGACATGCATTATAGGAGTTAGTAACATAGGTGTCTGTGTATTTGACCTCTAAAGAATTTGGCAATCTCTTTGTGGTAAACAATGGAAAACCTGTTGTTTCCTTAACCTGTTGTTGTTAAGGAAACATAAATGGATGCCTTGTGACCCTATAGTACGTAACAGGCCTTGTCAGACATAAGAAACTGACTGATTGATTTGCACTAGGAAAAGGACTTTTCATTGATTCTCTGAAGAATCATATGGATAAGAGTAATCAGACAAATTAAAAAAAAAAAAAAAAGAGACTGAAAAGGTGAACTTTCAGAGAAAAAACTGTTAAACTGTTTGCTGCTAACAGTATTTAAGTTAAGGAAGATTGGATAACCTTGGTGTTTATTGGTGTATTGGTTTGATCTACATTTACTTGCTATGAATATTAAAGAGGGAGAAAAGTATGACACAACATTATTGCTCCTCAGTATATCTAAGAATGAAAAACACCCAGAAAAAGCACCAGCTAGTAACTTGGGCAGAGTGGGAGTTGGTGTATAAGCCCCACTAAGAAGATCTATCATTCAGTTTGCTTAGTAGTCAGTTTTATTTTTGCTGCTATCCCTTTCATATTATGCTGATGGAAGTGTCCAGTTCAAGGTCCCTGATCCTCTGCCCAAATCCCTCCAAGGGTTTGATCCGTGATATCCAGGAGATCAGCTTTCCTTCCTTGACCTTTCGGGGCAGCAGCTCAGTTCAATTGTTGACTAACAGGAGGCATGCTTAGTTACCCACTTCACAGGCTCAGCCTTTACTATGGAATTAACTCTCACAAGAAATAAGAAAGAACACGAAACTGACCACAGAGTTAGAGATTGCCTCCTCAAGAAATAATTCCTTCCCTTACCTATATAACAAACATGCACATACATAAACTGTCTCAGCAAATGATACAAATAGAAAACCTATAAGCAAATCAAAGTCTTTCTCTTACAATCTTCAAGGAAGGAAATAAAGAAATAAAATATTAAGAAATTGTTTTTTCTATGTAGTCTTATTTTTATTTTAAAAAAGTAGTAAAAGATAGATGGATATATAGTAATGAAGCAATATCCTAAGTCATATTTTAAATAGGTGGGAAGAGAGTTTAAAGAACATGAGCACTCTGTCCCACAACTGTCATAAACAAGCCAGAAATACTTTTGGTTTAATTGAAGTTACAACAGGATATTTCATTCCTGATTTTGCAGCATATCATATTACAGTTATATAAGCTACACTTGAGAAATTAGTGAAGAAAATATTTTCTGGGTACCAAATGAACTTTTATACAAACTTCAGATCCAGCATGTTTCACATTTTTACAGGCCTATAAAGGTTATAGATTTATATCTAATAATCTAATAATAGTATCTTTTACCTTTAACACTTGGCAATAATATCAGGTGTTAAAGGTAAAAAGGATTTAAGAGAACTGAAACTTATTCAAATATTTAGCAGGTTTTACTCCTTAAAGGCAAGAGTGTTGTCCAATGATATACAATTTCTTTAGCTAATGATTTAATGAACTCGAGAAGTTCAAGCATTCTCCAAATAGATCAAAGTCACAGAGGTAGCATAGAAAACAAAGTTCTAATCCATATTCAATGTCTACATTGTTTCAATGATGCTCAAATATTTTCTGCAGGATATCTTGAAAATTGTTAAGTGAATAATTGTTCAAAACTTGTGTTGGACTTATAACTGCAATCTTATTATTAACTTTGTGTTGGGAGTTTGTTTTGCTGTGTTTTTTGGTTGTTTTTTTTCTTATTTCAGAAGTATGTTAAATTGCCAGTTTAAAGACATTTAAGGCAGAATATCTTTAAAGAGAAATGTTATTGATTAGTGAGATATTATATGCATTTTTATAAATAATTTCTTATCAGTTCTATTGTTAGCTCTTTTTAAAATTTTTTAAAGAATTTTCTTTGACCAGAAAAATTTTGGTTTCCTTTTTTATTTTTAACCTTTTTCTCATTCATTTTATTTCTACATTATCAGTCAATACAATTTTTAATATATATTTTGAAGTTCATGCTATCTTAAATTCTTAGATGTCTGAAACAATATTTATATCTCTTTGTTATGACTTTTACTGTTGAAGAAACCAGATTTCAGGAGCAAATATTCTGATAAAGTACTGTGTCTGTTACTCTGCTCTGACTCCTCGATGAAGGGAATTTTGTGTGATGGGTACAACATCTGTGCCTTTTAGTTTTCATCTTCCTGACTCTCTTCCCTGCACCCTGAAACTGATCTCTTGTCAGAAGAACAATTTAGAAACTGATTAAAATGCTGAATTATAGTTTGATCTCTATTTACATACTGCCTTTGGTTGGGTTTCTCATTTGACTTATCTCCTTGGTCTGTGAATCACGCCATCCCTATTCCAACACAGATGATCATCTGTCCATTTTTGGGAATATCAGCCAATATTACACCAGACAATATCCTCAGCCTCAATGGTATGGTATTCTCTGGGATGTTCACTGGAGGACAGCAGGTTAGGATGGGTACTGTTATTGTAGCACTGAGGAACTGGAGTGTATATTATTTTGCATGCAATGTTAACTGCACATAAGGAAGACATCAGACTTTGCTTTATGGATGATTTAATGCCTCATTAGTCAATTCTCATTATATTTTAGCTCTCTGTCCAACAGTGCCTTGGACATAGAACAAATGGTATTAAAGATGAGATCCTTCATATTTCTGTACTAACCCCTCTCTTTCTTCCAAAATAATCAATCCATGCCCAAACCTTTGCATTTATGTGGCTTATTTCTATAGTACTTTAGAAATTATACTTTTGAAAAGAGATTGCCCTAAAATGAATTTCTATAGTTCTGTCCACTTCAGCTAGAAATTCCTCAGCACAGATATAATCCACACATATTTGCAGCTCACAGACCTAACCAGTCTAAATGTATTCTGATTGCACAGCTCTGCTGCACACTAGCAAAATAAACAACTCTAAGAAACTTGCAAAATCTGCAGTTCTATTTTCTGAAACTTTTTTTTCTTGTAAGTACCCCTAAATTTGCTAATGTGTATACCACGTAGAAGGACACAGAAGGCAGAATTGTCCATTAGGCATTAATTGTCCATTAACTCCATCAGGGATTTAAAGTTTTCAGTGTGACTTGGAATAAAAATCCAGATATTGGAAATTGTTCATAAAAGAATATAGTGAGAAAAAATACTAAATCCATTAAAGTGGCTGATTTTGTTCAGAAAAGTTTTACAGTTTTCCTTCGTATTTTGCATGCTGCAACATTTAATATTGAGGGGAGAAAAGTAAGAAAACCCACACTGAAAAGGCAAAAGTTCAACAGGCCATCTAGAAGTTATCAAACACAGCATAATTTTTAATTTTCTTCTGCAAGAAAATTTTGCCCCAATGAGGGGCATTTTTGCCNTTTTTTTTTTTTTTTTGCAAGAGAGTAATTTGAACAATGGAAAATGGTCCAACAGAATTTTTCTTGGAGATCATTTAAAAGATGTTTCCATATCTAAAAGCCAGTGAGTTTTTAGCTGATGTCTGTTTAATTTTTTTTTATTTCTGTGCAGTTATACCATGGTGGCTACAAGAGAAGTGCCTATATTGCCTATATTGCCTATATCAATCACAGGTAGATACCAGCTAAGAAGTATTATCCAGGCTGATAAAAAAACTAAAATTTTTCCTGCCACAGATTATCATTTGTGCTTTGAGTTTTTAATAATATTTTGTAAAGTGTTTGTTTTGTTTTGGGTATTTTTATGTTCTGGATTTGCAAAGAGGGATTTGAAGGCAGGGTCTGATTTTACATTTCTTGTTTTAACTAAAACACCATGCATTTAAAGTTAAATTAAATCAGATTTACAGATGATATGCCAACATACTCTCATTTGAAAAAACAGGATTTTTTTTTTCAGTGTTTCACAGTAAATAAATTCCGTGTTGTGTCTAGATGCAGGTCCAAAACTGTATTTAAAAAAGATACAGAATTTTAACCTTTCAGCTTTCCAGTTTTTGATTATTATAACTTAATGATGTTGATCTAGATTTTGTGAATGTAAATCCAAATGATCAATGTGTATTTATGTATGAATATGTTGACCCTCAAGCAAAAAAGAATGTATTTTGCAGATCACTACCAGGACTTAGCAAGGAAAGAGATATGTCAGAAACCCATTCCCATATTTCATTAGAAATGAGCTTTTAAATTAAGATTTCTCTCACCTGTTTTTCAGTTATGAACTCACTCACCTGTGAACAAATATATGCTTTCCAGGGATAATGATATGCAATTTTTTGCCTTCTAAACCACAACTATTTCAGATATTTTGTATACCACTAGATTTATTTTCTTTTATCTGAAATAACTGACATTTTTGCACTAATTTCAGACTAGATCTTCACTGGTATTTTCTGCTTGTTCTTACAAAAATAGCTGAAAGGAGACAAATAAAAACACATTTAAAAGTTTCTGTTTACCCTTTCCTGCAACTGTCAATAAAGTCATTAGCTATAAATGTGCAGAAGCCATCTCTGTGAGAAGTTATGAAGTGACTGAAGTGATGTGTCTCTCCCTTTCTTGGAGGAATAGTGTGATGAACAATGAACACTAGAGGGGGAGCTTAACCGTTGAGGAAACTTAAATCTCCAGACCCTCTGGGAGAGGATCAGAGTGATACGATAGCTGCTGACTTAAACAAGCAAAGTCAAAGCATGGACAGCCAGAGTTCAAAAGTCAAGAGGTCAAGAATAGTAGAGAGCCCATTTATTGTCATTTTCCAAAAAGGCAGCAAATCATAAGTGAAACTGAGAAGTTTAGGGATCTGCTCCTACCTCGATGTGGTATACTTTAGAAAACTCTCTAGAGGCAGTTTAACATGAATTGTAGGATTACAAGGATTTTATTTTTTTTCCCCAATGACTGTCTGTCATTTAAATGTCTGAGGAACGATGGAATGAGTTATCATAAAATTTTGACAAATGTGATGGCTCAGCCAAAGGAGGAAAACAGACGTTCCACTTATTGGGTTCTAATAAGACATGACATTTAAACTGAGTATACATGGCAGCTAGACCTTTGCTTTTTCCTTTTGTTTTCTTTTTTTTTTTTTATTTGACTAAGAAACATTTCTGTTTGGAGAGAAGTGATTTATAACTGATGCTTGTCTAACAATGGAAGGCATGCTTGTTTTAGTCCTGCTTGCTATGTTTTAATTACTCGGTGCCTGTTTAATGTATTGTGCTTCATATGTGCTTTAGTTTGGGTCTTGCTGGCTTTTTCAGGACATCTGTTCATCCTTTATTGCATTAGTAAAATGTGAATTCATGTACAATTTCACTAGCTTTGTTATAATAGCATCACAAAATTTGTTTCTCATTTTAAAAATTGAAGGTTTTTATTTATAATTGTTTAAATAAAAGTATCTCAATGATTTGGGTTTTGTTTATATTAGCTATCTCTTCTTATGGAAGTATTGACAGGTCCAATCTGTTTGCTGCTTATACAACCATACAAGTATTTGGGTAAAGTAGAATTTGTGATGTGTGATTTATTATGTACTTTGATGATGTGGAAAAGAGTTTTGGGGATAATATATTATGTTGAATTATTATAGGCAGACATCACTGCAATTGCACTGTGAGTGTCCTCATAAGTTGATTCATTTGAGAAAGTAAATGATTGGATTGAAAACCGAAGCAGGTCCATGCATTACGCAGCACACAGATCCTGCCAGCTTTTAAGGGCACATTTTCTTCTGTTTTGTTACTATATCTGCAATGATTTTCAATAAGCTTCACTGCTGATATTGATAGGGGAATTTGACCCTGTGTTTGCAAGCACTCTAATTTCTCTTTAGACAAGACCTTTTTATCCTTTATTGTTTCCTCCATATATTCATCGCTTCCCTGTGATGCTTGAGGAAAGACCATGGATGGAGTAAATACAGTTCAGGAAGAGGGAGAAAACAAATGGGAGGTCAGTAATTGTGGAATAAGAGCTCTTTTAAAATCAGTATCCATCCATGCCTCACCAGATTTCACCTTTTCTTTTTCTCTGATCCTTTATTTTCAGTTTACTTATATATATAACTGAACCAGTTATAGGCTTTTTAAAAGTACAGGGCCATTTTGAACTGTCCCTTAATAGATATTTTGCTAATAATGTTTGCAATGGGACTTTCTTTTTTTTTTTTAATATAACATAAGACTAATATTTAAACAAATAATATCTAATTATGATAGGTTGAACTGTTAGAAAGTTATTATATTAAAGGCAAAGCACAATGTTAGATAACAGACATTTTATAGAGGCACAAGGTGCTGGGCTTTATATATTGAGATTTACATTTATGGCAACTCTGAGTGAACTAAGGCTATAACTACAGGACTTTTTGGGTGAGGCTTAAGAAGACATAAAGACTGGAAATTCACCAAGAAATCAAGCAAGCCCTACGGTAATTTTAAGGAAGAGGATGTGTGGGTAAATGATTGTTTCCAAAGGAAAAGAAAACATTAAACAAACATCAGCTTTCTAAACAAAAATAACATCATCATTCATTTTTCCAAATAACTGAAACCCGATCAGATGTTTTCTGAAATATTTTGGTTTCTCAGGCAAATAACTAAAAGAATGGTTTTATGTTGGTGTTGAGCAGAGGTAATTACTCCTTTCTTTGCCCCAAATTTCCTCACTATCTCTCTGCCAGGGCAGAGCTGTGTGAAGCAATTCTCATTCTTTACATGAGAAGGGAAATTCTGGAGAAAGCTCAATGCCGTTGATTTTCTCTAAGCAAATGGTAGTAGGCTGATTCCATGATGATGTAGATAGCGTGGGAGATTCTCCTTAAGAATAAGCTAATATGAGTCAATTGCAGTGTTTATAGAATCATGGAATATCCTGAATTTGAAGGAACACACAAGGATCATTAAAAAAAAAAAAAAAAAGTTTTCCTTTGTTTCTAAAAACAAAGTAGCACACCCCTGATCTCAATATTTGCAAACTCCCTGGTTGAAAGAATGTTTTTCTTTATGATAGGGCTGATTTGGATTTCATCCTTCAGCTTGAAATTCTCCTGTCTCTAAGCAAAGTCCTCAAATATGCTATTCACTGAAAACTCAGCCACGTTACAGCTGGATGACTGAACTACTTTATTTTAGGGAATTTTTGCATTGTAGCTGGAGACTGGTACTCAAATTCAGCATCTGCCCTTAGAAAATACAGTGCAACATCTTGAAGACTGTAAATGACTTAAAAATGGGAATGTCATACCTCTCATAGGTCAGATTGAAGTGGACAATAAATTATGGTCTAGGCAACAATATTTACCTTCTTTAGTGTTGTGGCCCATGAGATAGCAGAGATTTAAGGATTATGTTTTTCATACTGAGCTATAAAGTATAAAGAAAAAAGTGCCAGGTGTTTCTAGGAATACTGCAATTAGGGGGAGGGTAAGTTGCCTTCAAAAGATAAACATTGTAATTGAAATAAGGGATATTATCTAGAGAGAATGAATTAAACCAGTAGATGTGAAAGAACTCGTTGTCTTCCAATACCAACAGAATGATTCATAATAGATTGCTGCTTTCAGCTCTGAGTAAGTGGTTAGCAGTTATATCTACTCAGTAAAAGTTCTTTGTAGTTGCACGTGAAAAGTAAAGGCAAAAAGGCTTACTGGGAATGAAAATAGTGATCCCAACAGCCTGGCATTTGATATCAAAATCAGCGCTAACAGGTAAAACCTTTGCAAATTCTGGTAGAGAAACTGAAATGTACTATTTTGGAATTTTAAATATGTCAGTTTGAAGGAATTTACTGGTTGATTTGGGGCTCTTGATTCATTTTAGAGTTAAGAACATTTCCCATTACAAACTTGATTTCTAAATCTACATTTCTGAATTGCCCCACAGAGAAGCAGTCTCTTCATAGCTTACATGGTACATCTTTATCAAAAACTGTGTTTTGAAGAAAAATCTGGAGTAAAGCAAAGAAGTCGTTCTAAATTTAGGGCAGATTACATGGGGTTGTTTTTTTTTTCTTTTTTCTTTTTTTTTCATTTATTTATTTACTTATATATGTTCTTGTTTTCTTGTTGTTATAAAGAAACACTGTTTGCTATATTTCCGAGGGAGGAGAATGGGTCACAGGGATGACATGCAAGTGCAGGAGATTATGATGTCCAGCCCTAGAACACAGTTCACAGGAGACAGGAATACAGCTTTGTTTGCTGTAAGGGCACAGCTAACACGGTGCAGAAATGCAATGCAGAAATACAGAAAGCAAAGCAAATGAAAGCAAATGCAGTAATACAGGGGTGACATTGAAGCAGAATGAGAAATTGTATGAAAATTTCAGCATTTCAAATAATTTTCAATGTTAATATGAAGTTGTGAATTTATTTTTCTTACACTTCTGCTTTTACATTACCACCATTACATTAGTGGTCTACTATCCCATGTAAAAAATTCTTCTTTTTCTTTTCTTTTCCAAAGTCTCTGTTTCTACAGAATGAAAAAGTGAAATATTAGTGATTGTAAACCACATGCACTGACACAGTATTTTCTCGGAGGAAAAGCAAATATTTTTAGTTAAAATTACAGCGGATTTTAATTTTGCAGAATGCAGTTATCTAGCTTAGATTTAGCTAGAATACCCAGCATTTTTAATGCTGTCATGTCCTCAGCAAATTCAAGCACTGGGTTGGATTCATCTCTCAGCCAAGAGAAGGGAAGTAAACAGGACCTGCTAATAAAAACATTACAAAAATTAGAACATGATTTTTTTCCCCTTATCATTTTAGAAAAGCTAAAAATATATTGCGAACACTTATTCCTTTACCTTCAAAGTAACTCTGTCAAAACAAATTGATTCTAGCTTAAATCCAAATTAATGAACCATCTTTATTATTTCAGGAGAGGGAGGCTAAAAAAGGAAAAAAAAAAAAGACACAAGAGTCATTGATAGAATAGGTGGTTTATAATGTGTTAAATGTGTTTATTTGCACTTCCAAAGTTCAGATTTCCTCATACATTTTCATACTGATAGAGATAAAATGCTAAAGTCTTAAATCCCTCTATGCCATGCTGAGTTGCTAAGGGCTCTTGAGCTTTTGTTATTTCTCCTCTCGAGTTAGCTCTGATTATTCCTGCTGAGTGAAAAATTTTTATTTGCCGACAGAAATAGGAACCACACCACGTGTGCTTGCACTCAGCAAATACTCCAATACATCACAAAGATTTGCTAAACCCACCTTCAGAGGCCAAATTGAGGATGTTATTTTCTGTCTGGATCTGGTCCTGAAGACTATCAGTCAGGAGTGTTTCTCCATCTCTGATTAAAACAAGACCTACAAAGCTGCAAGTGCTCATGCACAGTCTCATTAGAGGACTGAATGGAGTGACCCTGGTTTTCTAGCACAAAGCTGTGAGTGAACTTCAAATATAAGAGTGCATCAATCAGATCCAAGCCAGGCTTTTAATGTCATTTTTTTCTACTTTGCCTTTAAAGTCGTAAAGGAATGCCCTTTCCACTGTGCAGCCAACCATCATTCAACAGCAGCAAACAAACTAACAAAAAGTGAGAGGCAGAGAAGGGTCTCCCCTCACAAAGGGGAAAGCATGATATTTTACTAATAGGTTTTCTAATATAATAGAAAACACACTAGGCTCAGTGCAGGTGTTTGCACCCTTCTGATTTTTGCATGTGCTTATTGAGGGAAGGAATAGAAAAAATGCTTTTGAGAAGTGCTACATTTGATCCAGATATTTGGTTCTCTGGCACAATGTCACATGCAATTCTTTTCTGTTTAAATGATAGTGACATTTTAGTGAATATTCTGAAAGAGAAAAATTAAACTAAAAAGATATTACACTTCCCCATCTAAAGATCTTTTTCAAAAGTTGTGATTATGTAGTGAAGTAGGATCATAAATGAAAGGAAGTTTTTCTTTGAACATAACCAAGGATCCAAAAATAAATACAATCCTGGGATGAACATCCCTGGAAACTGAATTAAAATGAACTAGGGGAAGTTGGAAAACAAAAGAATCTTAGCAAATGAAACAAGCATTCACCTGAAGCTATGAGGACCTAGTACTTAATTTGTCCTTATAAAAAAATAGCCTTTTATGTCTGTGTCATATTTTTTCCCCTAAACTTCATCAATTATGAAGCAGTCATGACCTAAATACCACTCTACCTTTTATTGTCATACATATATATATATCATATATATATATTTGCAGTTTTTAATGTGTTGCAGTATTTCCACCATTCTATTTAAATGTGTTTTTTATTCAGGGCCTCAGATGCTCAAACACCTAGCCAAATTTCACAAATGAGTACTAAAGCATTTATGCCACTTGATGGTGCCCCATCAGTGCTTTCCTTGATGGGGCACTTGTGTACACTGATAATTTTTATGTCGTTTGTCGCTGCATTAAAACCATCATGGATTACCTGTTACAATTTTAATATACTTCATAATATACTTTTTTATTTAAATAATGTTGAGTCCTGAGTTTGCCTTCACTCACAGCATCTGAAACCAAATGTCAAGTTACTTCTCTTTGTAGTCCATGAAAATCCAAAAAACCTGAAGTAATTCATTTTTGTTCCTGACTCCTGGAAGGCCATATCTCTTTACTTGCTATGCTGTCTCCAGTTTAACGTACTATTTGAATTATTTGAATTTTGTACATTTATGAATTTATAAATTAGTAGGTATGTGCTTAATTCTTAATTTTTTTTTAATTCTACTAGCCAAATCAGCCAGTTTTATTGTTGACATTTCCTCTGCTTAGTTACTTGATTCATCTTTTCTTATGAGCTTCTGAACAGCTTTCTGGAGATCTTAGGGGATTTTGTTTCCTCTTCCTCTTGGTAAAATAATCAAACAAGCAAAACACCAAACTTTTTAAATGTTTTAATTTCCAGAGTATTAAAACCTAGTGTAAAATATTTAGATCTTTTTTTGGAGCTGAGAAATAATGTTTACCTCAATGTTACAGTCTTTCATTTCTATTTACAGAAAAATTAAGTTGTTTGATGGGATTACTTGCAGGTTTACCTATTTTCATTATCCTGAGATGCTGTGCCTGAAACATGATGATTCTGTGCCTGGGCCTGTGTCATGGGACAGTTGGGACTTCAGAAGAAGACTGTAAAAATACAAAAGTCTGAACAGGTAGTTTTAGTTTGAAAATGTCTGCATGCATTTTCAATATATTGAGATATATAGGACATAGAGTACATCCTGTTAATAAAAATTAATTTTAATCCTAAACTGACCTACATTATTGTTCAAGGTTCAATTTCAGTTTCTGTTTTCCAGTATAACTTGGTTTTTTTCTTTTCCAAGGGTTACTGAAGAGAGGATTTTGAGATTCTTTTCATTTCCCTTTCTCATGGTAGGATAGGTTGTGGAATAAATGGACATTCAGTGTATTAAAAATAATACAGTGTGTATGGCTGTGGTCTTTGAATTGATTTATCAAAGGTGAGAAATATGAATAGATGTTTTGCCATCACAGGACACATTTTTTTCTACACAGAATCTTGCTAGACTATCTTACAAGCTTTATAATCATGTTTTTGTAGAGTTCATTGAGTGGTAAATAAGCAAGATAATTTATGAAAAAGGGAATACTAAACTACCTCAGGTTCAAAATACAGGACATGTCTGTATAACATAAGAACTGTTGTGTCCCAGCATTATTCTCTGAGCTAAGTATGATCACCACTAATACTCAACACTTTTCATACCTTCACACTTGTGAAGTGATCTGTGAAAATTTCAAGAAGGTATGAAACTAGCAATGGCAAACTTGCAGTTAGCAAGTGCCAACAGTGCCTGTGACATTCCAGATAAAACTATGTACTCTAATGCTCTCAGATGTGGGCAGATTTAGATAAAGCTATGCTAGTGAAGTCAGGAGAAAGTGGCCAATGTACTGTGGTATTATGACAATATGCTGTTGCAACTAGACAATCTCAACAGATATATCAGCAATAATTGTGGAACAGTGTTATTCTAACCTTTCATTTCCTCAAAGAAAAAAAAAAAGTTATAGTCCAACAAGTAATTAACTATATTTTTCCATGCAAACCAAAATATCATATTTTTATTGATTGATCAGTTTTCTTTGTCAGAGAAAATAAGAGCAGTTACAAATGAGGAGATATTTAGTTCACCTCCTCTTTCCTCTTGTTCTCTTTCCCACTTCATTTCATGCTCCTACTGGACATGCTACTGCTAGGACAGATACTCAGTTATCATCTGATATTTATGATATCATATGTTTAATATTATTTTTATTTGTGTTGAGACTTGATTTTGTTTTAGTAAGGAAATAGCAGTTTGCTTCTTCTTATCATTGTTTGGTTTTGGAAATGACATTGATTGTTCTCAAGCAGACAAAATTAGAAACAAAGGCATAATATAATTTCATTTCAGGATAGTATATTTTATTTTCTGATCTATTAAGTCCATCACCCATTGGTCAAGATATCCTCTATTTTAATCAGTTTTTCCTGATGATAGTCTTCCCTTTGTTTTAACCTTTTTTGACCTTTGTTTTTTATTTTCGCACTATATATGCCTATTTTCATTTAAACCATTTCTCAAATGTGTGTTCAAGACTGGACATCTGTGGCTATTCTTTGATGTCCTTTCAACAGCTGTTTATGATCTTTATCATACACTGCTTCTTGTACAGATTTTGTTCATTTATTCTAATTTTCCTGGATTCACAAATTTCACTATTAACTTTCTGAAATTTCTTCACCAGTCTTTTCCTCAGATAATACTGAGGTATATCCATACATGAGGTACAAACTCCCAAACCACTCTCTTTATTAATAGTCCTACGAATCATCCAGTTTGTAGTTTGACAGATGTTTCCATCTCTTTTTAGAAACCAGGGCGTAATGCAGATTAGCATCAGGCAAGTGCACGATCAGATCAGATTCTTCCAGGCATAGCCTTGAATATTGCCCAGAGCTTACTCAGAAAGGTAAATAATAATTAATAACAGAAAAGGTAGATAATAATTAGAAGTTTCCTTGGAAAGTCTATGTTGTTGATGTAATACAAGTCAGTTTTGTTTATTTTTCAAAAAGTCACTACAGCTATGTTTATATCTGAGCAGAGAATAAAACACTTCAGAAAAAATGCGGCTGTGTTTATGATAAAAGTTTTAAGTGCACTGTTGTAATGTAACCCCCAGACAATCCTCTCAATTTCCTATACAGTACAATAAAACCTAGGAAATGTATGAGAGCAGAATGAAAGTCGATTAAAACAATGTAAAAAACAGTTTGAGGTAAGTGATATTAAAAGAGCTTGCAAACTGTCTGGTAAAATATATGAAAAACACTTGCAGGCTGTCAGTCCAGCATTGTTTAGGACTGGGTCACTACTTTTACACAACAACTAAGAGACTTTTACCCTTTATATACTAAGCCATTTCCCATAATTTTTACGTGTTTCACATTTGGTGCTGAAAGAGAGTAATAGTATTTGCTGCAAGTAAATACTTTGGGCTAGACTGGGATAGTTTGTGTTGGATTTATCTCACACAGCTTCTCCTGTCTACAGCTCTAAATAGCCGTGTTCAGGTTTCTTTTACAGCAGTGGAAAGAAATAAAGTGATCAGGCCCGTTTAGGACATTGCCCAGTCAATGCAGTTTAGACCTGTGATTTGAGATTGTCAGTTGTGCCGCAGAAATTATTCTCTCTGGTGATTGTGGAGACACAAGATCAAACAGCCCTGATGCAGAAATCACTAGCAGGTGAATTCCACCTCTCGCAAATTGCTCAAAGATATGGACATAGAAGGATATCTTCCAAAAGCTACTTTTTCTGCTATCAGAGAGAAATTTTTGTATTGATTATTCTTTTTTTCTCAAGAAGGAAAACAACCTTCTGAACCCCACTGCAGAATCCTATATACCTTAACGTGTGCCAGATCAGTTCTTTAGCTCTTGCTTGATACTGTCCATCTCCTTTTAGGCACTTCCTACCCACCAGTTCAGGCTATCCACTGCATGAACATGAGACCAGATTAACTACATGCATTTACAGGATGATCTGAGGTTATATGGAATTGTGTTTAAATGTTTTCTTTAAATGGATCATGGCACATAACATCTCCACACTGTGATTAAACCAGGTCACGGTGGACAGTAGAAAATAATTGTCGGATATAGAGAAAAATTTGCTCTTTAGCTGTACTTGTGCTTTATTGTATTTTATTAATACCCCAGTCTTTGTGAATACCTTACATAAGAAAATGCTTTGAGTTGTAATACTTAATATAAGAGAATGTACCAGTCAGATTCAACCTAGACTAAAGTATTTATTTTTCATTCTCATTAAATAAAGACAATCACGGATTATGATAAATCTTGCATTGCCCTTCAGAGATACATCATCTAGTGCTTTAGGCATAGAAATAAGTACTTTCCATAATTAGTAAGGGAAATTAAATAATTGGGCTGTGGTTTATGGGGGTTCTTTCTCTAAGAAGAGAAACCATCTAAGTCTCAGTGAAGTGGGTTAACATGATTTATTTTTTAGCACACAATTATTGAAATTTCATTTTACATAAATTCTACACATAATTTTTTTCATTTCTTCTTTGAATAGCAACAAAACCTTGGTTTTTTTAATACTTTGTGCACATATTTTCTGCCTGAAAATGATGAATACTTGATGAATACCAAGTAATGTAATTTTTTGGTTATCATGATTTCTGATTCAGTGTATTCCATGGCATAGTTTTCTGAGCATGGTGGAGAAAAAGGTGTTTGTGTTTCAGTAAATGGAATGAATTGATATTTCAATGGAAATTCACAAGGTGACAAGACATTACTTTAATTTGTGTTTTGCCATCACGTAGAAACTCGGTATCTGAATTGTTCATGCTCAAAAAATTTAAAAAGCTAAATCAGTTTAAAGTTATCTTGCTTGCCAAACACAAAAATACCCTTGTGTACTGGTATTTCTCATGCATATATGTGGTAGTTTAAGCCCAGCCAGCAACTCAAGCCCTGTGCAGCCACTCACCCACTCCCACACCAGCAGGATCAGGGAGGCAATGGAAAAGGTAGCAGTTAGAAAACTCATAAGTTGAGATGAAGATGGTATAACAGGGAAAGCAAAAGCCACAAACACAAACAAAGAAAAGCGTGGAATTAATTCACTGCTTCCAGTGGCAGGCAGGTGTTCAGCCATCTCCAGGAAAGCACAGCCACATCAAGTAGAATGGATACTTGGGAAGACAAATGTCACTACTCCAAATGTTCCCCCATTCCTTTTTCTTCCTTCTCCTTTACATTCTGACCATGATGTCATATGGTCTGGAATACCATTCTGATCAGTTTGTGCCACCTGTTCCATCTGTGTCTCTCTACAAAGCCCCCGCACCCCCAACTTCCTGGCCAGTGTGGCAGTATGAGCAGCAGAAAAGACCTTGGCCCTGTGTAAGTTCTGCTTAGCAATAACAAATATCTCTATATTATTAATTCTGTGTTCAGGAGAAATCCAAAACACAGCTCAACTCAAGCGCTATGAAGACAACTCTACCCATCCAAAACCAGCACACATGGAGCTGATTTTAACTTATAGCAAATCATTTCTCTGGATGCACCTGCAAAAAAAATTGTTATTATTACCTTTTATTTGGTTTGACCAAATATCTATTCTGCCCAGCATTTCTATTTCTGTCAAAGTAGCTGTAGAATTTTACATAAAAATATACGAATATACATGGACAGTAGGAAATATATAATCATCTAACAGACCTTAACCTGAACTCAAAGCTCTTATTCATGTGAATAAAGTCCCCTTGAAATCAGCGGATTAGCCTCCTGACAGTATTGTTCTGTTCCACTTTTTAACAGAAATAGCATCATGAGCTTACCAAATGGATATTGATCCTCTAAACCCTCTTACGTAAAGCCCCAGTAGAGTTCCCTAGGAGAAGTTAGGATTAACAGAACAGCCAGGGCATAATTTGAGCTAAACAGAAAATGTGCAAGTGCCTGTGTAATTTGTTTCCTGACTCTGATCCAGGTGAAGTTTTTTATGGTGATTACTTAATATCTCCTTCTGAATCCAGTTTTTAGGGAAAAACTATTCTTATATGCCATATTTAGAGTTTAAGAAACCAACCAAACAGAACAAAACCAAATCATCCTGCCAGGAAAGAAAATGTAGATAGAAAGCTATATTAGTGTGGTATCTCTTGAATTTTGATGAAATTCAATTCAAAACCCTTTCCACCTTTCTGATGGGAAACTTGGAAACCTTAGATATCAGAAAATGATTGTGGTGTTTAATGGAAGGGGTTCAAAATACTCCTGGATTTTAAAAGAAGCCATGACTCAGGATTTACATGCATTAGATTGCATCAAATGCCTAGGCCAGTTACTCTACTCATATCTAAGCTCTGAGTACATGAAAGGTTGCATGTAATTTTGCCAAAACAATCTAGCTTTTAAAAAATGTTTTCTGGTAAATATTCAGTTGGAAAAAGAATCAATATTCCTTCAGCAATTCCTTCAGTGACCCCCTTAACAGATATGTTCAAGAAATCTGTGAGAGCGAGGAAGAGGCAGAAAGAATGAAGGGAAAAATGGCAGAGGCAGGGGTGGAAGAGGTGGGCAGGGGCAGGGGCAGGGCAGGGCAGGGCAGAGAGGGG
>VXBR01001549.1:280394-372621 GCA_013400215.1 Cisticola juncidis | reverse complement strand
AAGGGAAGGGAAGGGAAGGGAAGGGAATTATGCCACCTAGCTACAAGTTGCAGAGGGAAATTAATATTCAAAAGGTTAAGGTGTCTGTGAAATGTATGTAATGAGTAACACTCATAGTTTGTTACTATAGGTTCACTGCCTCTAACGCTGAGGATGGCACATGGATAATTTATGATTCCCATTGTCCCCTCTGCAGGGATTAATTCTGAATTATTTATGTACCTATATACGCACAGAACTGAAACATTTTAGTTAAAGTCAGCCACTCACTCACAGGCTTGAAATTATGCAGCCCTTGTTGCTAAAAATTATGTTAGCCTCTTGTGATTTAAGTCATAACATTTTATTTTCAGTCCCACTGAGAGAAAAAGCATAGAGAAGGAAAAAAGATATATTTTCCTGAAGATATCTGTGAATGCATTTTTTAGAGATTTAAATAGATAATGGTAATTTGTTGAATCAAAACTATTGTTATGATGTGAATGTAAATAAATGTTTACGTTATTCATGATTAGATATAATTTTTCTATTTCTCTGTGAAAATATTTTTATAAGATGGTTGTCTTTAAATGTAAAATCTTTGCATTTCAATAAAGGGAATCACATCTATTTATTAATTAATCAAAGAATGGAATTTCATTTTCGGAAATTGGTACTTACTGTGAAGAATTCCCACCAAACCGTTGCCTTCAGTAGAAATGAAACCTTCACTGCAGTTTCCATTTGAGCTTGAATGATTCCTTGCTGCTGTAAATGGTTCTTTTGGATATATTATTTTTTTTAATAGCGGAAAAATGTAGATATTAATAATTTCTTAATAAAATATTAGATTAGGGAGTGTCTTGAGATCTACACCAAGGATAGCATTTGATGAAGATCTAACCCAGTCAGCATGAACAGGACACAGACAATTTATTTCAACTAAATATCAGTTTAGTATGTTACATCTGTTACATTAAACAGTTTTGCTTCATCTGGAGGAAAAGCTATTTTTTTTTATTCAAACCTCTTTTAATATGACACAATCGCAACACAAAATTTCAAGTCTGTCATTATACAGATGTCACTATTCTAAGGGCAATTAATAAAAAGGGTAAAAGAAAAGAAACCATTGCTTGAGCAGCCCCAGACCTTTGGGGTTTCATATAACTGGCCGTCTGTGCCTTCAGGAATTGTACCTATAATGATAACTGTTCAAACAGACAGCACAGCCTGTCTGAGTGTTTAATACTGAGTGGATAAAGATGTAAAAGTATTTGACAAGGAAAAGAGATTTTTAAAAAAAGGTATAAAAGATCAATCCTTCTTTTTCCCCCTCCTGTACAATTCAACAATTGTTAATGAATTAGGAGGAGGGGCATATTGATGTACTGCTTGACTGTAACACAAAGAAGTGTAGTTAGCAAAAAGCTGCAGTGGGTAATGAACAGTATTTTAACTCGGCAGTTTAACCTCCGCGTCTGTCAGCAATGACCTTTTACCAACCCCAATGAGAGCCTGATTTCTCACTTTTGCTACTCACTGCTGGATGAGTGAATGTAGAATTTGACAGCTAGAGGTTTTACATGAAAAGAGAAGGTACTTAAAAAGCATGTTTTGTGATGATAGGCTACATTTATTCACTGTTCATTACACTGGGTGCTCAGGAGCGTTTGTGGATTGATTGGGTGTGAGCAGCTTGTCTTCTGGGGCAGTGAGGAGACATTATTGACCTGCATGGGAGTTGAGGTGGCCTCTAGATGACCCCCCTTTCACCTGGAATTGACCTTGAAAACAACCTAGGGTTCACCCTGCTTTGAATAAATAGAGAAGTGTCTTAACAGCATGTGGATTATTAGAATGGACATATTGCACATTTCTCCTTTTTCAACTCTTATAGAGGTGCATGCATAGGGGGTGGAGGGAAGTGTTGCCTTTTAGATTTCCAGATACAGCAGCTGCACAACTTGATATTTGCACAGATTTATGGCAAGAGGCAACTAGACTTTCTATGGCTTGATGCTAAATTTTACCATTCATCATTATTGATTAGAGCCTACACTCTATGACAGAGCCCAAACCTTACTATGACAATTGCTATTTCAGTTGTTATGGGCCATAATGGGCTATAGGGATGATTTAAAAGAGCACAATAGCTATCTGTAATTACACATGAATAATCCATGAATTCTCTAGCACAGTGCTTATAATCAAACTCTTAACAGCCAAGGCATAGATATTTGTACTTGTTTCCCCTTCAGCAACTAGACTAGAAGGCACCTCTACATGTAAACTCCACCACAACAGGCCAAAAACAATTGTTTCTTTCTCTTTCCAATCTTGACTTTTCTTCCTGTGCTTAAAATAAATCAGTTAAAGCAGAGGGTAATGGCATATTGCATCACTACGGAGAGTGCAGCCTGCTAATGAACTTGGCTGGGCATGGAGAGCTGCCTGGAGCTGCCTCCTTAAGAGCTACATCCTTTTGTTTTATTAGACACAAAGTTTATTAGACACAAGTTTCTAATCTCTGACAGTAGCTTGCTTCTATGATAACCCTCTTCTGTGTGGAAAAACAAATAAGGGAAACACATAAGTTCAAAAGTCAGTGTTTGATTTTATATTGGCTTATTTCACAATGAACATTTTCTGAACTGTTGTCCAACTTTTGCCTCTGTTTTGAAACATTAAGAGTGCTGATCACAAAAGTATATTTCCTGCAGGTCAGATGCAAGTCATTCAGGGAACTATATTTATGATAAAAGCTTGGGTTGATGGCATCACATAAGTGGCATCACATAAGAAAGCCAAGTTGACCCAATCTTTCTAAAGTAACACCTCTTTAACCTCAGATACATCATTCTGAGCTAATAGAACAAAATCCAGGTGACTAACACTCTGCAAAACCTATACTCACCACTTTACTTTATGTTTATTATGGCTGTCCTGTGGCTGTCTTAGACTTCCATGTTGGTCCTAGGTAAGCAGAGAATATTATTTGTGCTAATCAAAGAGCATTGTGTAGTTTTATTTCCAGCAATAAATTTCTGGGTACTCATGCCGTTTTGGCCTCTGTAAAAAGTGTTTCCTTCCTCATAAAGGGCTGAAGAGGGTTTCTCGTTCTCTCAGAGAGACTATTTTTCTTCCCTCCAAGTTTCAATGCTAAGGCATTGTTAGGACATGCTTTCAAATGGCTTTCTTGCAAAATTAAAATGTAATTTATCCTAACAAAAACTATTGCAAAATGAAATAAGAACCTGCACAATATTCTCCTGAGTCATGCAAATTATTTTTCAAAATATTATTTCCTCCTAACTGCTGACTCTTTGTACATTTGTCTGCACATCAAGTAAACACAAAGCAAGGATGTGTTTTCTTTAACAGCTAAGTATACAGAATATACACACACACATATATGAAAGGAGTAACTTATAAGTGGTATTATATTAGAAGGACATGTAGTAGCATAATCAGGTTCCATCTCATCTTTTTTCCTACCTCTCTAAAAGGAAAACACAGTTTTGCCCAGAGGAAGAAATAAAAGAGAATCCTTGCTAAAAGGTACATTAACAAAATAAAAGAACAGCTTTATTAGGGACATGTGCAGAAAGGGATGTTTGAGTAGCAAATGATAATTTACTTTTGAGGTATATTAAAAAGGTTTAATCTTACTGATCATGAGTTAAATTGGATGTTTTAATCAGTTAGTGAATGCCAAAAATAATTATGCCAGAGTGCTTAGTCTGCAGAATGTGTACACAAAGCATATAAATCCTTTCCTTCCCCAGGGATTTCTCAGAATAACATACAACTAGAAGACAAAAGCGATATCAAACTCATATAAATTAACATTGCAAATGATCTGAAAAAATTACAATAAATAACGTGATTCTATCACTCTGAATATGCTATACAGGGGAGAGTGTCCAACACAAATATGTTCATTAATCTCTTATATCCTCATTAAACTTTTTCAGGAAACATTCCTGCCATTTACTTTTCACAGTTCAATTGAAGGTCATCTTATGAATAGCAAAAGTGGGTTAATATCTTTGTACAGAAATCTATAATCTTTTCTGAAATAAATGTTCAAAATTGAATTAATTTGACTTTTTCTTCCTCTTGGGAAGAAAACTATTTGTCAGTGTTTAATACTCACTCTGAAATCTGGAACAATGCATCCTAATGGATCCTTTTCTTTAGTTATGTTGCTTCTCACAAAAGTGCATAGAGATTTCATTCATACAGGATCTTTTTTCAATCTAGCATAGTGCATAGCTACAGTGTGTGTATGTATGCACGTATGTGTGTTCATATTTACTGCAAATTGGATGCAAATTTAAATGAGATGGCAGCTGTGTAGGTGAAATAATCTTTAATCTTTGCAGCCTTTGCAAAATAATTTTGGACCTAAATTTTTCATATAAGCTTTTTGCTTGCAAAATATAAGAATATGCCCATCACATATGCTATTTATACGCTACCTGAATTGTTTTTTGGAAGCACCCAGGATATTACTTGTGAAATCTGAAAAAATAGTTTTATGATTCAAAGGTTTAATTTTTTAATTTTTGAAGTTCCTATCTTCACTCTTTCAGTTACTTCTATTTTTTTAAATAAAAAATCTCACATGGCAAGCCCACCAACTGGGACTAACATGTTGATTTTAAAATTATTAAAAATTATTCCTTGCAGTTACACTTCCTCAAGATACAAAACAGGAAAGGAAAACTGACGCAAAAAAGAAGAGGCCATTATGCTGAAATGGTGAGTTGGTAATTGTTGGTAATATTGCCCTGCTTCTGGCATGGCTGAGTTTTTTCTCAGGCTTTTTAGTTCCTGCAAAAGGCCATATATAGGCTTGATTTTTCACTATGCCCATTGTTTCTCAGAAGTTAACTCCGCTGAAGGCAAGGGAATCAGGATTGCAAAGGAATAAAGAGGATATTGCCTTTATTCTCTTGTCATTTGCATACCTCCACTATACCTGCGTAAGTATTCCACATGAATGGAGCATATAGCTCTTGGCAAGACAGGTGCTTCAGATACTTTTGTATCTAAAAATAAAACTTGAACCCATACACAGTGCAAACTGTGGGCCACTGACAATGTATTAAATTAATGCCAGCTCATGGAAGACCATTGTCAAAAATCATTTGTTCATTTCAGATGTAAAACTCAGAAATAATAATTCCAAAATAACATTTGAAATTTGGATTATAGTTGCTTTCTTAGTATCTTAAATGTAATTATACACATGACTGTATATTTGACTGCCTTCCATGTTTTAGCCACTTCCTACTTGTGAACAGCAAAATTTAAAAAATTGATAACTGAGTACAAAAACTTGTGCTCTAAGTTGCACCCAGAAGCCACCTTAAAGTTTCAGTTAGCAAATAAAAAGAGACTTTTGTACTGAAATTTTAAAATGAGTGATTTCTATATTCCACACTTATTGAGAAACCTACCTATAATTAGGTGAGCTAGAGAAAAAATATTACCGCTAAGCAGGAATGTTCAAATTTTTGTTAGTAAAGTAACAATTTATTTGATAAAAATCTGCTCCTGAAATTTTGTTCAGAAGTTCAGTAATTGCAGCAAAGAAGCATCATAGACACCCTTCAATTATCTGTTTGAGAAAGACACTCACTGTGAACTAGACACAGGTTTTACTAGTAGGATTCTTTGGGATAGTTCAAGTAGTATTTTAAGGGGCTTTGAAATTTCTATTTCTTTGAACTTTCAGATTTTAGAATAATCTGATAAGATTATTGTTGATGAGTTATTATTGTGAACATAAAATTAATTTCCTGCAATCTTCTACAGTCATGAAAATTAAAATTCTCTCCTAGAGAAAAATTTAATAACAAATATTTTCATTATTTAAATATTTTAATACTTTAGTTTAATAATTGTTCAATTTAGTTTAAAAACTGTTCAATATTGTATTTAATGTTTGGTAAACTATAAAAATCAGAAGATTATTTTAGGTTGGATATTTGTAAAATCCAAACTGTGATCTGCGATTTTCCATTATTACTTCAGGACAGCCAATTTTGAATTTCTGCCATTCTTGATTTCCTTATAGGTAAAGCCGGGAGGGGGGNAAAAAAAAAAGACCCACATTTGAACATTTGAATACATTTATGAAAAAAGTTAACATTTATTTCCAGCTTATTTTACCCATACTATTGTTAACTGTAAGCTCTCAGCTTGCCTCCACAGGATCTCACCTACTCTGTAATATTTTAAGTTTGCTTTTTTTAAAGACAGCTTTTCTTTTTTCCATTTTGAGCTGGAGTTTTGTGAATGGAGAGCTGAGATTTCTTTGCTGACATGTTTGGAGTCCAGAAAAATGGTGAAGAGCCAAGAATTATTGTGGGGGTGGGAAAGAAAGATGGAAAGTACACTTAAAATCAGTGAAGTGAAAGGGGCAGAAACTCACTCCCCCAAAAAAATTCAAAGCACAATGAGAAGGAACAAAACCTTCAAATCTCTTTGATTCACCCACATACTGAGTTACTTTAATTTTGTCTCTGTCACAACTTTCCTATTTGCATATATTCTTACATTATCTTTTTCTCTCAGTGGATGTTCTCTGCTGTATGGTATTAAAAATACATACTGCTTACTCAGTAACATACAGGAGAGAAGGCAAAAATTGAAGGGAAAAAGTAAAATATTGAGAGGATAAATAAAAAATTAGAAGATCCAAGAGCTGTTTTCCTGGGAAATGATTTGAAATAGTGAAACAAAAAAGATAATAGAAAAAAAATGGAAGCTAAGTGGATGATGGAAACTAATAGGAGGTAAAGAAGCAAGAGAAATGAAAAAAGACAATGTGAAGTGTAGAAATACAGGAAATATCTGAAATTAATATGGTCAAAGACTGTAAATAAGTTTAAAACACAGTAATAAGAGCTAAATTATTTCCAATTATTTTGTACATTTTTAATACTTGCTTGAAAGTGAAAAGGAACCCAAAAACAGAAGTTTTGATTGACGTACATCTTGAAAGAAGATGATTACAGATTTAGTTCTGTTTCTGTATTGATGTCTGTCTGTAAGATCCTAAGGCTAGTTTTAGTTTAAATGTGTTGGGGGAGGGGAAACAACACTTTCTTCAGTTCGGTCACAAGACTGCTTCTGTCTGAACTGATTACAAGCGGTTTGAGCCAAATCCTACTGAAAGAGGTAAGTGATCAGTTCATAAGACCTTGAGCTTCCACTTCCACAATTGCAGTTATGCCGAGATATTTTTAAAAAGCAGGGCTGTGTATCTTGTGGATGTACATGTGAGAGAAGGAGGAAGAGTCAATTACAGTATATAACCATTTACAACTTCTCTATACAGCTGAGCATCAAAGAAACACATTTTAATAAAAAACTTAATTTTTCAGTCTCTTAAGTTTTGCCAGTCCCACATCCCATGTCATTTACTTGCACCCAAAGCAATATCTTGTTTCCAAGGACACAGAGTAGTCTTTGTTCTTTGCTGGGAATTTCTGCATTGGAGGAATTTGTGATAGAAGGTATGAGTTTCCTTCTTATTAACATGTGAAGGTTTGTAGACTTCATGACATAATTTCAGTGGAGAAAGCTAACTTCTAGTATTCCAGAGTATGTTCAAAAAGTTAATTTACTCGCTAATGTTTTTTGGCAATGCCACTGTTATGAAAGGTGGGGTTTTTAGAATAAGAATCTCTCTTCTTGTGCCAGACCTCATTCTTTTGCTTTACATGATAGAGGTCTCACAAGCCCGAGTGCTTGAAAGGAAAGAGATAGGACCACAAATAAAATGCGTCCTCACTGCAAGTTAATAGAACCCTTTAAATTGTTGTGTGGTCATACATAGTATCATGTTCTTGTGTGGTATGAGTAATTACACATATTACTGCATTAGAAGTGTAGACAAAAATTATCAAAGAGTTTTTGGGTTATGGTTGTCTTTTCCAGTGTAGGAGGAAACCTGCTTAAAAAAGAGGTTGTAATCAATTACCTAAAATTCTTGTTTCAACTTAACATCTTTCATTCCCTCCCATTATATTGTGTCGTTTCTTACATTTGTTAAAACAGAGTTTCTCACCCCTAATGTAGTAGCTCTTTTATATAAAAGAGGAAATTATAATTGTTTGGCCTCATTTACACTTTGAGCACACACATCTGCATACATGAGATATTCTTATTCCACTCCTTTCTATCCTTTTTTTCCCAATAGTTTGCAAAGGTAAAATGAACTGTACTTGATTTACAAACTGTTGTCATTATTAGACTTATGCTTGTATTATAATTATGGCATTCATAATATTCCTATGGATTCCTAATGTCATGGATGAGTAGCCTTTCCATAACTATAAAATCCTTGAATGAAAACCCTCTTTAAAGCAAGATTCTTTGCAAAGGGTGTATTTCTATCACTTTACATTTGTGCTGAACTGATAAGCAGATGGTCTGCAGCAGCTTGTACTTTTCAACTTTTATAGTAAATCATTTTATTTCTGTATATAATGGGTTGTAATATAAACTAGAAAACCAAATACAGAGCTTTTCAGGAGCAGGGAGGTGTTAAGTAGAACGAAATATAATCTTTTAGTCAATTGAGAATAGAAATGTACTTTCTGTCCATAGCATTTCAAGTACTCATTTCTTTTATTAGTTCATATGTACAAGTGGTATACTCTTCAAAATCCATTTCCCACCCTGTTTTCTTTGGTCCTCCTAATATTTATGCAATTCCTGGTGTTGGTCTAAAGATGGGAAAAATCAATTAGATTTGAGAAGAATATTGAGTTGATGATCATGTAAGTAACCAGAAAGTTTCAGCCCACTCTTTTTTTAGAAGATAAATAATGGGGAGAGTGGACTTTGTGTCCAGTTTAAAGGACAGGTGTCTGCCAAGGAAGGTGGGAACCTCCCTTGGAATGGAAAATGTGACCCTGTTCCCTCCAAATGATCATAACTTTGAAATTACAGATAGAAGATATGGGCAAAGATATGGGAAGAGGAATAACAGTTCTTTACTAGTGTGTCTAACAAGGCAAACAAACAACAACTGCAGCAACGAAACCCACAAACCCAGCAGCAGGCTTCTCTCGGCCCCCGGTGCTTTCCCGTTTTGGTGCAGTTCCTCTCGCGGCCGGCAGGGGCGCTGGGGGCTCCCGGCCGACAGGGCGGGTGCGGTGATTCCGCCGCGCCTGCAGGGGGCGCTGTGGGCAGGCTGGGCCACGTCTCTCTCCCTCTCTCTCGGGGTACACCAGCAGAAAAGAGGGAAAAGGGGCTTCCTTTACCAACTCATGGCAGGCTGGTCTCGGTGCTGCTCCAGATGGAGCAGGAAACTCGTAGAAGCCGGCCAGAACAGCACAGGTGAGCACACCCCGAAATGGCAAAGAAAGCGTAGCAAGAACTCCAAAGCCCTAGTAGGAGCCACAGGGGTCAGGTGAACATAGGGTGTCGGATTAAACTGTAGCAAAAAAACCGAAGTAGCATCAGAAAACGGCAGGGCTGGGCAGTGGCAGCTGGTCTCCCACAAACAGCTGGGAAAGGCTCCCTCTGGAAGCAGGAGGGGATTGAATCCTGGGTTTTTCCCCCAAGGCATCCAAGTAGATGGTGAGGATCCTCTCCTATGAGATTGGATGTTGACAAGGTCCCAGTTCAACAGCTGTTCTTAAGAGCAAAGCCTCACTCACAGCAGGAGAAGCAGTGAAGGACAGGACTCCACAGTGGCCGTGAATTCTCCTCACAGCAACAGACAGCAGCACCATCTCACCTCTTGTACAGGGAGCAAGAGAGAGCGAGGAGCTGAGCCCAGCCCCTCACCCCCAGCTGAAATCTCGCAGTGTCTGCTCTTCCAGAAAGAAAGCTCAGAGTTGGTAGCAAACTGTCCACTTCCCTCTCCTGCGCAGCTACATCTTTTGTCTCTCTAAAGTACCATCAATCTCATCTCTCAGGCAACAAATAAGAGAAAAATCTCTGAGCAAAATGAAAGAAAAAACCCAAAAATTCTAACCTTGGGTAAGGGTGAAGGATCACTTGGGTAAGAGGTGAAAGATCTAAGAGCAAAGGATTCCTTCAGAACATCATCATTTCAATCATAAATTGAATCATAAATATGACCTCCTAGATAATGATAATCACATATGGTCTCAGAGTTCAGCAGTTTTTTTCTTGGTGATCGAGGTAAGATGATCAACCAGTGGTTCTTCATCAAATGGAAGGGGTCAAGGAAGTAGCCACTGGCACAGTACAGCATTTCTTTCAGCTTTGCTGAACAAGGAAGGAGCATGCTAGATAGATGGAGATATGCAAGTTGATTAATGATTACAGATTTACAATATGAATTGACTATGGGCTGTTCAAAGTGAATTTGAAATTAAGCTTTATTTACTTCTTTTTAAATGTTAATATACAGATGTGTAAGAAATAAAGATATGTATGGTAGGTTTACACTGGAAGCAATGGTCATCTGGGAAATGCCATTAATATGTCCTAAAAGCAGAAAGGTAAATAGACAAGTTAGGGAGAGTGCTGCTCCTTGATGCTCAAATTAAGTTACTATATTGTGGTAACATTTCCAGATTTTATCAGTTTTGACCAACAGCATTGTCTCCATGTTGCATGGGATAAGAGAAGTCTCTGTCACGGCTAGAAAAAAAAGTCTGTTTCGCAGAATCTGTCTGTGAAAAATCTTGGTTTCTAGGATTTCAGTGAGGGAGAATTAGAACAAATGGAAAATAAACAACCTCCCTGAAGGCCCCCTTCTAAAGCCTGAGCTCAGTTGTAAAGTGTTGACAGTTCCCTATACAAAAAACATCAGAAGTGCCAGATTTCTGAAGTGCTGGGAAATTGCAAGATTAGGTGATATGCCTAAGGAAACTGAAGGAAAGAAAACAAAGTAATCACTACGGGATTTCTTAAAAATATTTTTTTTTGTTGTTAGTCTTCAACACAGATACAGAAAATACATAGTTTATCCAATTGATTTCTTCATTTCCAGTCGTTTTTTGATTGTTTGACAGCTTTTAAGCAATGCTGCTGCAGAAATTGATGTGAATTGGACAGAAGATGTATGTTTTGGGAAAGATGACTCAGGATTTAAATTTTTATTTTAAAATAATCTCGTAGGTATTTTGTGCTGTTTTACAAGTAACTGCAACCAAGAATAAAAATAGGATTTTAGCAGTGCTAGTAATTGGTACTTTATAAGTGATAATAGATGTTAAATGTGGCTTTCTAAGACTGATATCAAAACAGTTCTGAGTGAATCATCTATATATTTTCTGGAATCTATTATAGATGTTAGCAAGCTATGGCATATACTGAAAGGCAGTTTCATTCAGATGGTGAATACAGCTGGATTGATTTTTGTCATTATAGCTCTTCAAATCTTCTACCTATTCCTACCAACACCATGGCCCCAGCCCCTCAATGCATTTTCTGTTTTCAGTACAAATACAAACTGTGTGATGTTTGCCAAAGGTAAGATACAAAGTGTTGAATTTACAGGTGAAAGACACTGCTGTAGTGGGATAAGGATCAAATTTTAACTCTTACGTTAAAGTGAAAATGTGCCTCTTAAAGGTGAAATCTTCTAACAAAAATATAGCAAGTTAATGCAATGCAGAACCTGAATGAAGAATGATTTGTAAAAACTTTGTAGGTTTTTACAAAGAAGACTACATAACTTTGGGAAGCTGCAGGAGGTAGTACTGATCATAGGAAGAAAAGTGTGGTAGGTTTAATGCAAGCATGGAGCAAGCACTATTTCCAGGTAATTCCCGAAAATAAAGCTACTGTGATTGCTTCCTCTGCGTAATTAATTACTGAAGGCATCATCTCAGCTCTGTGCTGTGAAGTCATTCTTCAAAGGGACTGCTGAAAACCTTAAGTAGCAACCCTCCTTGATTCCGGCTAGGCAACTAACCTGCAGAGGTTGGCTTGTCCTTTCCTGACCTTGTTCCACCCGTGGAAGGTTTGAGAAGTGCACACCAACCCTCTGCAGAGGTAGAGGCTTGGTCTCACACCAATCTGCAAGTAAATAGATGGCTGGAGCTGGAGAAAGGCTGTATTCTCTTTTTCCCACCACCAAGACATTCTGTGTATGGCAAGGATTTGATTTCTCTGCAGAGTAGAGGTTTGTCACCTTTCTTCATCTTTCCTAGCAGCTTTCATTCCTTAGAGTTTTGTTGGTTTGGGGTTGGTCTTTTTTGTGGCTGTTTTGGTTGGCTGGTTCACGGGTTGGTTAGTTGGGTTTTTTTCTGTCACAATCAGGCTGATTTGGCTTGGCATATTGATTTTAAAATAGATCTCAAGGACGGCTTCTAACACCTCCCGAACATACATCTGTGCATGTTTTGAAGCAATTTCCTTCACCAAGATCTGATCATATTTCTGATTGTCTCTTTGCTTCTACCTGCTCACCAGGTTTAGAGAGGGGAGAACAATCTTGCCCTGCCACATGTCCTGCATCAGTTTATGAACTGTTGTCATCCTAATGAAACCATAACTGCTAGAGTTAAACAGACTAGTTTTCACTGAAGTCTTGTTTTTTGTTCTATCCACAAGCAGTGGGCTAGATGACGCTTTCCACAACATCTTGCTGTACTCAATTGCTGTGAAATACAATAATCCTTCTGCCTTATTATCTTGAATATACTTCCTTTTTTACTGTGCTACTGTATTTGACAGAGAGTACTCTGAGCCATCTCTCATAGAGACAAATTTGAACCACCTCTTGTATAAACAGATTTCCAGTGCTTTGAATTTCATTTTGCCACTTATCAGAAATATTTTTGCTCACAAGGATAATTTTAGGAGTATTGTTATATTCTGCTGAAGAGTTTCCAGTGTGCACTTGTATTGCACTTCAGGGGTCAAAACTTGCAGCACAACCACTGTTTTGAAATCACATTGGCAATACGTGACTTTACTTTAGGCATGGGAAGGATATTTCTGGTTCTTTGCTTTGAACAATTTTGATAGCGAGATATCTTTCAAGAATGTGACACTTTTGCACAGAAGCAATGTGCAAAATCCCCCACAATGCTTGAAGTATCAAAACAGGCCAAAGCTATCTCTTTTCTCTTTGCCTCTGGCTAGCCCTCAAGTATGTTACTTTTGACTACTAGCTCTTCATCTTTACAAGTTTCTTATATCAGTTTCCAAATTTCATAGAGAAATGGAAAAAAAATCTGTAATATGCACTTATATTTGTGTCATGATCCACATTAGTTTTTACTATGATAAATATGACAAGTAATTTTACTGCCATGTTTCAGGACATGGCTTAATTTAAAATGATATTTCTGTTGTCCTAATATGCATGTTTGTTTTTTAAAGGTCGAGTTAGTCACTTTTTTTTTTGAGGAATGTTTTCTAAAATTCTGTTCTGAGCAGTGGAAGTATTTTAAATTTTTTGCTTCAGATGCTCTGATAAAAGCTTTCATGCTGAAACATATACATATTTTCTAACCCAGTCTTCTTTGTTTCACCACATGACGAGCACTAAGTAAATGCAAACTACTTGTTTCATCCCAGAAAATGAATAATTCCCACAAGAAATGTAACATCCAGAGATGTGTTCAGGGTATATTACAGGGTATGGAAAGAAAACTGGTTTATGATGACCCAGGTAAAAAGAAAAGTATCTTCAGGTGTTTTCCTTTAAACTTTATTCTGAATGTGTTCCTTTAAATTCCACCTGAATGGATTGTCGTTCATATAATTAGTATGTCAAACATCACTGATTCTTTAAATTAACAACAGTAGCTACAGATATGGATTATACTGACATGATTAAAATATTTATAAAGATTTTATGGAAAGAAAAACCAAATAAATACTTTCCCAAGTTCCTTTACTTTCCAATTTGAGTGCTGACTGGGAGAAGGTTTCAAACTGAGTCATTACTCTGAAATAAACTGGCTAAGTATCTTATACTAAATCCCAAAAAAAAAATCCTTTGAGGAAGTCTGATTATTATTTCCCTTTTCAGCATAATTACTCTGGCTTCTTTGTTGTTCTAGGATGCCATACACCTCTATTCTCCACTGAAATTACTATGGCCATACAACAACAGAATTTTCTGCAAAATTTTCTGCTGAATACTTCTTAATTCTATATTGCCATTATATATTTCATAAATTTATTGTCATAACATAGGGTTTCCCTGGTTTTCCTGCAGATGCTAAGTGAATTAAAAAACATGATTGATAATATGGTCATCTCAGTATTTTCTGAAATAAATACCCTAAAGTCTCTCACAGACTTCTCAGGACTTCTTTTTTCTTCCCTTTTTTATTATTTATCCTGTGGTTCATCCTCTAAAAACTTTCAGTCTGCTTTAAATTTATTTTGAAGCCCCTTGATGATGCTTAATGATGTTTAAAGATTTTGTTTTGTGTTCCTTTGAATTCTCCACTCTGTTTTGCAGCTAAATGTTTTTTTAATATTATGCTATTTATTTATCAAGATTTCTCCTAGTCCAAAAGATCATTTACAAGGAAAGATTGCATCTGGATGGGAAATAAAGTGAAAAGAAGTGTGAAAGGGAAGACTAACCCTTTTTAAAAAATGTAATACCAAAATTATTCCATCTCTTCCAATTTTGCTCAAACAATTTTCACTGCAAGAGGTGTTTAGTCCCCTCTTCAATATTTAGTTTTTAGTCTTCTCATTTTCACAACATCTTTCAGAAATTATGAAATTATTGAAATTGAAAACGGTGAGCCACTTCCACCCACTAGGGCACTGTCTTGAGAGCAATCAAAAAAAGTAATAAACTTGGCAGCTTTCTTCCATAATTCAAGTGCCAGAAAGAGAGTACTACAAAACTGTTTTTTACTTAGTTTTTAATTAATTAACAATTTTAAAAAGAATTAGTTGTTTCTAAATGTTCACTAAAACAATAAAAAATATTAGTAAGTAATACACACCCTTACAGTTCAACTGATATTCTTTCAATGCTCTGCAGCACAGACTTATTGAATTCATGGTCTTGCAGTTATTCCAAGCCTGTAAATAAGTGTATTTGCCTAAAATCTACTACTTCTGCAGAGAGAGAAATATTTAACAGAAACATAAGCCTTATTAAGGTTATGCAGAAACCCATAACAGCAACAATTTATTTAAATATTTAGTTATATACATATGAGAGAAAAAACAGAGCTAAGGAATGAGACAAAGGAACCAGTGCTTTGGTCCTTTTTGGGTCAGCCCATTGTCACTGCAAAGAATGCTCTGCTTGTGATTCAAAACCATGTTTCCTAACATTCTGTAAAGATAGATAATTATTTCCCTCTCTCTACATTTTTAATCCTATTTTCTCCATTTTTCTCTGTACTTGGAGGTAATACCCTCTGTGTTCCATGATGCTGTTTTGAAAATATGCCACTTATGATGAAATAGGACTGGAGTTCAAGCCCAACACTGTTCCTCCTCAAGAATTCTTTAACAATACTTCTCCAGACACTGAGAGGCTTCCTGCATGGTAACATCATTTATGTTGATGGACATATAAGCTTCTTACTTGAAGGGCAAGCACAGCTTATTTTATTTTACAACCATCCACTTCTTTCCCTGAGTTTTACTATTTCTATAAGGTAAATTTTGAACCAATCCTGCAAGGGAGTCACCAAGGTGATCACCTTTATAACTAAACAGACTGATTTCTGTAGGTTTTAAAGCCAGTTTGGAGCACTGACAAAATCATAAAGCCCTGGGCAACCTTGCAACCTTGTTCCTGCATTTTGCAGGACAAGACACTCTGGGAAAAGGTACCAATTCACACGCATTACACATTAACAAGTACAAGGCAAAGTTGAAAAATGTTGAGATGGAACTTTAACTGGCAAAAAAAGTTCTGTGATTTTGTGTTCTTGAAAGAATAGTGAACAAACTACACCAAAACTTCATTGATATCACCCACTCAAGCCGACTCAGTTACTCCAAGGATTGCTCTGCCCCATTATGTAGTTCCCTGTTGCCCTATTTAGCAAAGAACAATATTACAGGTGAGAGAACACTGAGAGCTCCAAAGTTATGAACTACTGTGTTTGATTGTTCCTCACAGTCTTCTTTTTAATCTGCATTTTCCTCAGGGTTTATTCTCCCCCAGAATTTTCCAAGAAAATTATTATCCTCATTTCTTTGAAGAGATTTTTATTTGTGTCAAACAAACTTGTTTTCAAAGATTCTTTAAAAAAGAAAAAAATCAAACTATGCTAACGGATAACATTCATTGTGCAATTTTTGTAAACATGTTGTCTTTAATCAGTGCTTTTACATTCATCAGAAATAAATATCTGTTTACGATGCTGGGGGAATTAAAGCTCTGAAGAGATTGTTTCAGTTCTCTTTATTTATGATGATTTGTTGGCTCTTGACTGCAGAAATAATTTTGTTGTTTACATTAATTTGTGGTGGCAGTATTAACTTCACATCATACATAAATATAATTATTGATCATTACCAGCTGTAATTCTGTGTTAGAATTACAGATTTACATAATTGTGCTATTATGTGTAAACTTGAACTTCATATCTGGGGTCACAAATAACTGGAGGCAGTAGAAACAGAAAATTCTGATTATATGTCCTTCATGTCATATTTTAATATATGCTGTTGCAATTTTGATCAGTGTTAATGTAAATATTTTTATGTACTATACAGCGATGAGATGCTAATGGCTAAAAATTACAGCAATATTGATCTAGCTAATAAAATGGAATGCATTAGTAAGAGAGGATATTTATTATCTCCTCCAAAAACTACTATACATCTTCTGCCCAAGGAAATTTCCTCCATCAAAGATTGAGATGGTATTCTGGAAATGGTGTAAAGCTCTTCTCAGAAATCAATCACAGGTTATCTTGTTTTTTCTGCCTGCAGCTTTTTCACTGATAAAGCTTCACAGAGAGAAATAAGCTGTATAAAGGGACTCACTTCTGTAATACATTCTCTTCTCCTCATGTAATCTGCACATAAAAAGATACTCTAGAAAGAACAGTCAGCACAGCTAGCCTTCTCCAAAAACCCCTCTGCAGGCATTAGGGGAATGTGCATGCATTACTGCCTTACTGATTGCCTCAAGCAAAACCTGTGAACTCGGTGTTGCTCTTGGGCACAGTGGGCTGAGAGGTCTTGCAAGATACAGGCCTGCACCAGCTCTTCATCTGGACCTGTCAGTTATAGCCAACGTAAAACCACACACTGAAAACAGCTGGACTGCTAGATCTTAAAAGAATGATCTAGATAAGTAGAAAATATGACAAAATGAAGATTTGTGTAAGATTTGACATCATACACAGCTTCCCAGAATTCATCCTTTCTGAAACAAACCACACACAAGAATTTTAGTATCCCAAGCAACAGGAACAAGCTCTGTTCATCCGCAGGGAGTTGTTAACTTCTCATTTCCTGTGCTTATGCAACACGGTAGCTCAAAGTGAAAGTTCACACAAAACTTCAGCCATAGAAAAGTGGAATTAAACTTTAAAAATCAGCTAAATTGAAAATATTATTAAGAGAAAAACTAAAAATGAAAAATAGTTTATTTAAAAATATTTTTAGGAAATAAATTTATTTTAACAAAAGTTTAGAGTATTGTTTGAGTATTGAAACTTCTTTTTTGTTGTTGTTTTTCATCTGATTATTATTCTGCAGTTGAGTTAATGTTATAAATGCCAGGACTATTTTCCAATTATAATTAATAATTTGGTTTATTAATGCAAATGAAATCATAAATTTAGAATTAGAATAAATTGGATTAAATGAATTTAGGTAACGCAACCGAATCACAGAATTACAAGACAAAGAGTTTAGGTAGCAAAATCAAATTACAAGAATTAAAGACAAAAAAAGTAACGAAGCTGAATCACAGAATTTAGGTAAAAACCCCCACAAACAGCGTAACCAGCTTGACAGTTTTTACCCGGGAAAAAGGTCAAGGGTGAACCTGAGACGCAGTGCCTGGCTGCCTGCCGTCTTCCCCTGAGTTCACGAATTTGCCCGTTTCGAAGTCCAGTTCTTATACTCTTTATTTCCCCCCTGGCAATATTTCCCCATAACTTCTATTCATCCCAGGCCAGCTTTTCAAAAGTACAGGCGTCTCCGGTAAAGTTTGAATAGAGTTCTTTTCTGAAGTCCAAGCGTGAATGTTTGGTTTCGGTCCATGCCTCAGGGTTGATTAATGGCCTCGGAAGTGTTGATGACCCCTTTTGCACTTCTCATCAGGGTGTAGTCCTGCTGCTGATGGTCCTCCTGATGACTTCTTTTGATAGAGCTGGGCTCCCATTATTTTCCTTACTATTTTTGGGGTATGGTGATTCAGGGTGTCGCCTGCTTTTGTTCCATTGTGAGGCCAAGGGATACACGTACGCACTGCTCATACATACAAACAGTATAATTCCAGCTTCTAATTTAAAATAAAACTTGGATTAATCTTTAGCATACATAATAGATAATAAAAACATGAATTAACCATTAGCATTTATAACAGTTAATAATGCTGCCTGCCAGTAGCAGGAAAACAGTGAGACTTCATAAGGCTGGAAAAGTTCCTTTATTTCTTTCAGTGAATTAGAAAATAAAAAAGAAAAAAAAAAGAGTTGTTTAGCTATCTGGTTTAAGCTAGATGGTGGCATTCATCCCCGCATGGATGCATATGGTTAGATCACATGGCAGTTGTGTCCTGAAGATTACAGAAATGCCATCTACAAGCAGTTATGACTACATGTAACCACAGACCACAGAAAAGTTAATGCCAGGCACGCAGAAGGTTTTCTGCAGGAATCTGACTGAGAAAATTTTACCAGTTACTGCATCTTGAGAAATATGAGAACTAACTAAAGTGACCTGCAATAAACTTGTAGGCATACCAGTTGCTAATACAACACATAGGCAATTTTAAGGTGTCTCGCATTTGAGAGAACAGCAGAGTTTTCTTGCAAAACTGCAGCAGTGCTCTGAACTGTCAGACACTAACTTCACAGACAACACAGCAGATAATTTGGAACTTATACAAGTAAATTAAAACCACATTGCTTTTGTTTTACACAATCTCTTTTGTTTTCTCCTCATTAGTTTTGCCTCCCACTTCAATCTGATGGAAATGACTTTAATCACAGGAGGCTGGATCATGGGCTGTACTAGATTTGTGTTTAGTGCATCTGGAGATAATGAATTTGCAAAAGAGGCTTTCATTTCTTTCAGCTGACCATTACTCCACCCTGAGTAAGCCTAGATCTGAGTCATTAAGTTAATGTCAGGGCTCAGGTTCTACAGGCTAGCCACAAAGCCGAGTTTTGTAGCCGTAGTATAATCCTGGAAAAGTAAGTTCTGATCAGGGTCATGCACTGGGGTGTGACTCAGGCCCCTCAGTTTGATGTCAGCCCAACTGTGGGTCATGATTTTGCATGAAAAGTCTTCACTAGGTTTGTCGATATTTGTGGGTCCCACCAACTAAACCTTTGACCAACTCTTACATACTTTACTGAGCAGAAACACTTTTGCCTGTCACTTTTGTGACAAAGAACAAGTTTCCATCTAGAATGAATAATGAAAATACAGACAAATAATTTGTGTGATATGTCTTTGTATAGAACTTTGTGTCCCATGCAAAGAAACAAGGTTAATTTGCCCAATAGCCAGAAGGGGCCATGGTGGGAACCCAGAGTTTACTTCCCCAGAGGGGCCGAGGGAAGGAACTCTTCTGAGGAGAAGGGGTTTGTTCTGGGTCACTGTGGTGTGCTCAAGAGAGCAGTTGGGTGGTGATGTTTCTGTGTGACTCATTCACTTCTTTCTCGTTCCCTCTGTCAGTATTGTTGTACTGTTTGTTTCCTTATCTCATGGCTGCTTCCAGCAAGTATCTCAACCCATGATCTTTGCTTTCTGAGCCTCCAATTCTCGTCTCCACCCCAAGCAGGGCAGAGGGAGGGGGAGGCTGGGAGCAAGAGAGCAGTGCATGGATTCAGTAGGAGCACTAAATTGGAGAATACCATTCCTAAACCACTACACTATACTATATGACACTTGGGGACATAGTTTATTGGCATAGCAGTGCTGGGTGAACAGTTGGGTTTGATAATAATATCAATTAGAGGTCTTTTGCAAACTTAAGAATTCTCTGATTCCCTTTACAGTAATAATATCTGTTAATAATACTGACTCAGATATCAAAGAATCCCATCGACTTGTTGAGAAGCAGTCTCCTTGAAAAGGTAATTAATGTAAAAAGAAAAATGAAAGCTTTTCCAAAACAGGTTTCCTCCTTTTTTTCCTAAACCCAAAATTTTATAGGTACTAGGTTTTAATTGAAGATAATTTAAAACAAAAAGACAATATTGAATTGAAAATATTTTCTGGTTTTGATTTTTAATAAATGAAGACAGAATGGTCAGTCTGAAAGAGAGAAGGAAGAAATACTTCTCCCTGACGTTTTTCCAGAGCAGAGGGAACAATACCTCAGAAGTGTTTTTTCAACCAGGTTTTTGGTGTAGCTCTATGGCTGGCTTTTTCCTCTAGGATCTATGAAAATGTGTGATGTGTAAGAACAGTGAAAAATGCTCCATTTGTGATGCCTTTCAACCAGTGGGTGCCCTTTTGCATAGAAGAATGACCAGGCATTAATGAGAGTCCAGTATTGTCTACTATCAGGTGACACACTGGGGTGCCCTGTCTCCCCACCAACCTGCATCAAAGACTGATCTCTTGCTTCCTGGGGGCTTCCCACTCCTTTCTTTTGCTCCATCTCTTCCTCTCCCTCACTCCATCTTTCTTCATGTGGTTTTTGTATGTCTTCCATCGTTGTAGGGAAAAGGCAGCAACAATTTACCCAATCTCTTTTTACTTCAGATGTGCTATGTACAACTGTTTTGTTCAGTGTTTTCCCAGGCAAGAAGGAAGATTAAGGGGATAACATTTATGAAAAAATTTGAGATTCTGACTTTGGGCCTTTCTCTGGGTCATTTTATGTAGCTATATATAATATGATTCAGAAACACCAGTTTCAGATTTCAGATCTCATGGTGAAGAGAAGTTTCACAAAAATTAAAAATAATTAGATATAATGAAGACAGTCCGCACAGCAACCTTCTACAGGATGAGCAATAAACTGGAAAGGAGCAACATCAGAATTGCTCCATTAGAATGAATGAATGAAGCTATAGTTAAGTTGTTGTTCAATTTCTAGTCCACCAGTGGGCTACGCTGCCCCTCTTGGAAGCATCTACAAGTATCTAAAAGTATCTACTAGTCAGTATTAAGCTCACAACAGAAAATCAAGTGGATGGAATAGATTATGGGCACAAATATTGCAAATATTCTAAATCCACTGCAAGATGTAAACTTATAATAAACTGGGCATCTGCTTCCCATTTGCCTATACTGTCTCAGATCTATGACTTTTAGATAACTCACCTGGGATAACTTAAAAAGCACAATGCAATAGTTATTTCCAGACACCTAGTTCAGTATGATATATGATATCAGATATATGAATCTTTGAATAGTTTCATCCAATAGATTGACAAGTTTGTAGTTTGGAAAATTAGAGAATAAACTCTAATGAAGGAAAATGAAAACAAGAATAATGAAAATAAGAACAATGAAAATTTTTAGACGTCCTTCATACTCTTAATAGTTTGTCTAAACAAGGAGAGTTTTATTTGGATATGAACTGATTGTATGATGTAGCTTAAGCTCTCTCAGAGAACACAAATTCAAACCTCCAAGAGCAAATTTTCCACCAAAAAAGAGAATCTAAACGTAAAGTTATATTATAAATGTATCTGGTTAAATTCTTACTTGAGAGGACTTTCCTGTTAGATAACACTTATATGAAAAAGTTTCGGTTGTAAACTTTTGTCCTATTTAATAAAATACAGCCTTTTCCTTTTTGTCAAAGACAGTCTAATAAGGCAAATTATTATTCCAGGTCTTCTGTTTTATGCACAGTTTCAGAGTTATTAGGACAATGTGTTGACTGCTCTTCTTTTTAGTCAATTGAGTAATACAGCAAAGAAGACAGCATTAAAGTCTTTTTGTGATTTTCTAAAACTATAGTAAGAAAAACAAAAAATGAATGACAAAAAACAGCCTGCAGTGTCCCTGTCTTGGTCTTGAGTCTTATATTGAAACAGAAAAGTAGAAACAGATATGATGGGATGGTTACACAATGGTTTTTGTGGAGTAAAAGTATTAAACAAGAAATTACATCTACCTATGCTCTTTTTCACATCATATCTGGGTCTGAAATGAGAAATGTTCTCTGGGATGGTAGCAAAATCTCTTAAACAGTTTATGTAAAGTCTTGGTGATGCAAATATGTTCCATATGTGTTCAAGTGTCTTCTTTGGGAATCATTCACACTATCATTCACAATGCCATCGACTCCAGAATTGACTATTCACGTTCATCATGTAAATTGAGATAGTGATCTAAATGGGGATGAATGGAACATATCCATATACCAACTCTAGATTCTTTTCTGCATTAATGCGAAATGCACAAAGTTCTATTCTTATGTGTGAGCACTTCACTTTTCAGCAGATGGCACTATATAGTACATCCTACTGTGCTTTGCACTTTGCTTAAAATACCCTTTTGCCAACTTGACTTGGAAAACATGTTAAGTGTGACACAGAAAATCTTTGGATGATCTGCAAAAACAGGAAACATTCTGACCATGTTAAGGAGGAGTAGCACAAGGTTCCTACCCCACCAGAGGCAGGAAATTCCAGTCCATAAAAAGTGTTTATTCTGCAATAAAAATATATTTTACAAAATTTTAGTCCTCTGCCTCTTTACAGAAACTATTGGCTAGACTTCGACACACGTAAACAAGAATCACTTTTCTAATTCTCCTCATGCTTACTTGAAAGACTTTTACACTCTTAGAAGATATTCTCTCTTACAACCATCCATGAGTACTGGAAACTAGGATTTTGGACCCTAGCAAACATCAACCTGGAGGAAGATTGTATATTGTCAAACTGCATTTCCCAGGCAGATCTTTGTGCTGCAGTTGGATTCCTGGTCTCAGACACTGGTATTTAAACACTCAGTGGAAAACTTTCTCAGCATGTAAAACTACTCAGAATAGCACCTATGCAATAAAGGAGGATAATTTCAGTAATGGGACTTTGGATTTGGGGAACTTTGGCAGAAAATCTCTAATTTATTCAGATTTTCTGGGGCTATGTAGCCTTTCATTCAAGAGACAAATTCCAGAAAACTAACAATACTTCAGAGCCATACCTTGCTTTTTTCTTTGTTGAGGATCTAGAAAGTGTGTGGATTACTAGGAGGCCCTCAGAAGTTTTTGAAGTCACCACACCAAGTCTTGTTATCTTGGAAGCTAAAGTTAACTTAGGACCAAGATATGGAAACAATAAGCCTTGAAGATTGGTGTGATTGTTTGGCTTCTTTATGGTTCAGAGGTAACTGGGATGAAAAAAAAAAATAGTGGTTTGAATTCTGGTTGCAGGTAAAAAATTATCAAAACTGTTTGTTTAACTTCCATCCCCTAAAATAAGCCGAAGTTTTTCTCTATTCTATTTTCATTGCTGACTCACTCATTTACTATTGAGAAGCTGGTTGACAAATTGTATTTTACACATTTATTTATATCTTTTGGGTCCATAGACCTTTTGACTGAATAGCTGCAAACAGACCTGGAAGGAAAAAGTACCAGTGATGTCTTGGGATTTTAGCTTTTCTATTTTTCAGATCCTGTACTACTTTAGTGTATAATTCTAAAGTTCCATAGCCTGTCAGTTATTGTCTTCCCAATTAATTCAGACAAAACAATTCTCTGGGCCTGAAACTCAAGGACACCTTACTGTCTTGGGCCCTGAAAAGTGTAAACAAAGGGAGTCGGGTTGATCTGTAAATAGACCAATCTTAAAATAGTCTAAAATCTTGTGTTCATTGTCCATCTTGGGTGTAATCCCTCTGGGAGGCTTTTGACTGCCCAAGGTGTACTTATTTAAGGCCTTTAATTAATATCTGGTTTTATTTTCTTAATCTTGTCCAGCCTCTGTTATAGGTAGCCACTCCAAGGCATCAACAGTACCATAATTTTGCCAGAAGTTACAGCTCCTATTGTGACTGAACCTGAATGAATGTTGTCTGTATTATTTGGTCTGTGTTTCAGGAGCAGATTGAAACTACCATGGGCTGCAGGTAGTGATGAAAAAATAGGTGGTCTCTATAAACAAAATGCTGCATCCTCTCCCATCCCCTTCCCCCTACCTGAATGTACAGAAGTGAATTTCAGAATTAGATTCTGCATGATGAACTTCAAGAGCTCTCACCTAATCTGCAAGCTTGTATATTTCATAATAGCTTAGAGTCTGGCCTCTATTATTGTACAGCCTTTTTTTTCAATGACTTTTGCTTTCATAAAAACATGGATAAGTGTATATACATTTTACATATTTATTTATATATACCTCTTTATATATGTAGAGCTACATAACACGTATATAAGGAACCCTTTTCAGTTTTTATATTCACAGTACAAATAATTGTAAACCGGAGTAGGTATTACAGTATTATTTTGACAGGAAATCTAGTACATAAAATGTCATTATTCCATTTGGAATCTGGAGGAACAGATACATATTTCCCAGGAAAAAGCAAAAAGTGCTGGATGAACATAGGAAAAACTTCTGCTTTCCTACTTTCCTGCTTTCCTTCTGCTTTCAGTTGGTTTCCTACCAATTGAGCTTTCATGTCTCAGAAAGTAAATGCCAAGTGACAGTAATCTAGCAGCATCCCCTTGTAGTTCTGTATTTAAAGGCCTTAAGTTTACCATGATTTGTATTTTATTCTGTGTGGTAGAAAAATGCAAATCAGACTTGCTGTTTGCCTGCAACACCAGTGAGACCTGTAGATGTACAGTAACCATCTCTGCACCAGGATGCCTGAAGCAGGACGCTTCTCAGCAAAGGATCTCCAGCTTGGACAACAAACCATAACCCACACAAGTTTCCCAGTGCTTGTTGACCAACAAGGGACTCAAAGAAATGGGGAGATTTAAAGATACAAACTCAGAAAAGAATACCCAAACACTGCTGTAGCCTGGGCTGAAATTATCATAGTATCAAAAAATACTGGTTTAGTTACATTTTTAGCAACCTCAATGCAATTGTGATTAATAAAATTAGCATTTTTTCAACTATATGGTTATTAAACCAGAATGATATAGAATGTAGTTCCATGAATGCTGTAGGCAAGGTAATTAATCATCAATCTGGTCCCTTTTAGCCCAGTTCGGTATTGTTGAAACATCATTCTCTAAAGTAGTACTACTGCTACAGGTAATTCAAATTTTAAAAACCCCATTCTTCAAAGGCATGGTTGTTCTACTGCAAATGATGTGCACTTTTACACTGTATACATTGCCTGTCAGTGCTCTGTACAGCAGCAGGTACGGTGTACACCATGGCATTTAGAAATGAGTGTGTTCCTATAGATTCCTATCCTCAGAGAGGCCAACACCATCAATTCTGTGTGGCTGGGACAGATCTACATGTGACTAAACATCTGGTAGTACAAACAGCAAAAATAAATTCTTTGTGTCACAAGGGCATATCTGCAAAATACATAAGGCTTTGCATGAGGGTGTAACTGTTGGGATTGTTTGTGGTCTGCTTGCATACAGAGTTGTCTGATTTTGCAATTGCACTAGTTTCCCCTCTATATACAGTGCGTGAGTACAATGATAAGACACACTTCTGCATTTGTGTTTAAAAACATAATCTAAAACAGCAGTGTGTGAGCTCCTTATTAAAATCATACTTAAAAGCATTAAAATAAATGCAAAAATGCTCACAAAATACAGATTTTTTAAAATCTTTCTCATATATTATATCTTTTTTAATCTCCATTCATGTATAAGCAATATAAGACAATTAACGTTAAAGAAACCAAATCTACTTGTAGACTAATATAGTTTGATTCTTCTTGATCTTTTACTATCTATTTCAAATAATCACTTCTTGCATATTTTCTAAAACTAATTTTACATTTTAACTAAACATGGGCTTAATCCTTGGGAAGACTCCATGTGGCATATGCTACTAAACTGTCCTCAGCTGAATTTCTTGAGCATGGCAACTCCATAGAGTGATTTTTCTGACAGCCCTGTAAAAAAATGCTGAGGTCTTGTTGACTGGATTTTTTTCAGATAACCATAGGGACATTCTCTACTCGTTTTACAGCAGCTACAGTTAAACATATGAAATTAAATTAGTTTCATATTAGACAAGCCATGTACAGACAAAAAAGACAAGTTTTATTAAAGTTGGGGAAAGAGCTGATAAAAAGCTAATGGTATAACAATTTCATTTATGCTTCTAAAGCCTCAACAGCAATCATTCATTTAGTTTTTAGTAAGTATTTTATAGGATCCTATCACTTGTAGAATCCACAGGGAGATGACACCTAGTTGCAAGTTTCTAATATGGGACCAGAACAGTAACAATATTGCATTTCAGTGCAGTATTCTATTCTAGAATTCTGGATTTTAATGATGGACATCCCTATAGAAAACTGTTTTGCATTGTTCGTTAATCCTTGAAGCAGGCATTTCACAGGCCAGTTAATGTGACGAGTGTCACCTTGTCAACTAAGTCCTGAGATTTGAAAGCAGTGAGGAGTAATTCAGCAATACCCTGGTGTGCTCATGGGGTGAAACAGATTAGTTTTCAGTATGCCTACAATTTTTTTTCTTAATCAAGATAACTATTAAATATATCTGTTATTTAATTCACTTCTTCACATTGCTGGACAAATGGGAAGCCAAGGTTTTCTCCTAGCAAGTGTGTACTACAGCCAAGGGAAAGTAAAGTCGATTAGCCTACACAGTATTGCTGCAATTAGACCTCTAGTATTACCTCAACATAATTTAAAAATTTGGTAATCTTTAGATTATGCAGCAGACACTTCCAACTGCAATGAGAGGGTGTCCCTAGAGCTACCGTGTATTAGTGTATCCCTCCACACAGCAATGGACTCCACAGTCTGTCTCTAAATCATTTAAACTATAACTAGAGGTTATTTATTCAGATTACTTACCACTGATCTTAATTTATCCCATATTTGAATTATGTTTAACATTAAACATCAACAATTCAAATAAATAATTCTAGTTCAAATGTAAAAAGAACAGCAGAAAATCTCTTAAGAGCATCAAGGAAAAAAATATGCAGATAAAGAAAAGATTTGTCTGTCACTAAAAAGAACAAGCAATAAAGTAATTGTTCATAATCCTCATAATACTGAGGAAAATGGCTTCCTTCCTTTCTTACTTTAATTTTCCATGTGCAAATTTCTAAACAGTTGTTTTGCCTTATGACTAAAATTCTACAGGGACAGGTTTTTTGTTTTTTTTTACTGAAGGATTGTAAATGAAGCATGTGTAGCAAGCACTGGTTATTTAAATCACTTACCCACCAACAATGATAAAGATTTAAAATTTCATTTTTAAACATCTGTATTTCTAGGATTTTCTAGGAGATACTTTCAAACCCAAATAGAAAGTTAAGAGAAGAAATTACCTTCACCACCAACAGCTGTGTATAGAGAACCTGATTTCCCTTCTAGGCTGCTAACTCTGTAACTTAATGATGAATATTTAAATGTCAAGATTAACTATTTTATCTGAAGTATTCAACTACATTCTTTTCCACTGGTGCTGAATTTAATAAGAACTGAAAATTTAATTAGTGCCTGCTGTAGCTAGATCAATTGATGAAAGTGATTATATGGTTTGTTTACTTATGACAAGAGCGAACTGGGACTGGTGATTGAGGAGATTCCATCTACTGTTGTGTTCCTTAATATCAACAAATGTGTATGTTTGTACCATGGCTCTAATGTATTGAGACACCAGTAATAGAGTGGTGTTTCTAACATGCATATGATACATGCAAGACATGAGAGAAGGTGATTATAGACAAAGTGAGAAAATAATGTCCCAAAATACTAGGTTTGTCCTACATGCTCCTAAGCAGCCACTGAAAGATGGCTGGATAGATAGTGTCGCTTTATGCTGGAACTGAAGGCATCAGTCATTTCAAGTCTCAGTTTTTATTTCTTTTTAGATAAGAGAATGTTCAACTTTTTCCCCACTCTGCTATGACATTTCCGAATCTTCACCCCTAGCAACTCCTCATTTGTATCCTTACTAGTTTTGATTGCTTAATTCTTTTACTCATTGTCACTTTTCAGTTAATGAAAGTCTTAGAAAGTTTAATTCATTTGAATTTGCTACAGAATTCAGAACGAACATGACTCAAAGAGATGTGGGCAGTGCTGCACTCTTTAAAAATCCTACATACAGTGAAGTACACGATGTTTTGGTTGCATGAAAGCGGTCCAATATTAACCTTTATATGGCTTAATTTTAGGTTTAGCACTCGTGTTGCCATGCCCAGAAAACTCGTAGCCTGTCATCATGCTGCTTAATTTGCAACTGCATCTGCCGCTCCAAAACGGTGGCCAGCATGCAGATAGTGAGATGCCAGCCACTTCAGAGAAGGAGATGTCCTGGCAGGAGACATTTCTGTCAGTGGTGACACTGGAGACTGCTGGTGGCGGGAATATCTGTCCGGGGTGGGGGAATAAAAAATTATGAAATAGACCAAAGAGAGTGCTATAGCTCTGACAGAAGAACAGGCCTTTGCACAACTTAAAATGACATAGGGTGTGGATTTTATTAGCTCTGTTTGCATTCCTCAGTTTGAGGAATAATCCATAGAAGAGGCTGGTAATGATAAAGAAAAGGCGAGGTATAGAAGGACTTTTTTGTAAAGCCAACAGACAATGTTGCATATGCTTTAAAAGAACACGAAGTACAGCAATTAAATAGAACAACTATTCTTTAAAAGAACAATTTACAACTTTTCTTTTATAAATTTTTAATTTCTCACAGTTTGTTCTTTCTTTTTTTTTCTTTTTTTTCTTTTTTTGGCATGTTCTCACATCAAGAATATTTAAATAATTCAAGGAAAAATATAAATGTCTTAATGAAATTATCTCTGTTGAATTCAAATCAATAGTAAAAAAAAATCACAACCAGGAACAGATCAGACCTAGGGAATTTGAACAGATACATTTCAGTGAAAGCCATGACTAAAAAGATGTCTGTTCTTAGCAATTCCCACACACACTCCCCCTTTTAGAGTCAATCATTCAAAACAAATTTTGCATACTTTTCATGTGTTTCGGTGCCTGCCACAGACCGAAATAGATAATGGATGAAACCACCATCTGATGAATATTGTCCATAGATTATCACAAGCAACTGACTTAAATAAAAATGATGTTTGTACATGAAGGCTTTTTCCTTGTGGAATGTGGTCTGTGTAATAAAAAGAATCCTGCCATAAATTATGAGATTTGAAGATGAGAAAACACAACAGGAAAAGAGCGGAAGGTTCATAGATCTTGAATTACTTGCTCTATATAAACATGGAAGTCACACAGACAACAAATGTGCCATGTCCTCACTATTTTCTTCATTTGGAAGCACTGCAAATAGTATATCTATTTAACCCCAAAATAATTCAACTACCTTTATCTTTCTTTTTATAGGTAATGTGTAATCCCCCATGGTCAGAGTGGGAAGGCATGGATGAGAACATCCCACAGATGCAAAGAGGACAGCCAAGGGCAGTAGAAGTTCTCCTTTTGAAGGTACTGACAGAGATATCTCCTAATCTATAGGCTTGGAGCACTTGTGCTCTACAGATCAGAGATTATGCTTGTTCTCTCAAATGTCATGTGAGAAGCAGCTGCTTTTACCCTCAGCAGAGGCTAAGCAATTTCGGAGCCAGATCTATATGGATGAAGTGTCTGGCCATAGCATGGAAACAACATACTCCAGGCAAAAATGATGTTAAATTAGTTCATCCCCTACTGTTTCTTAAACTGGGAATTAGCCTTCCTGTTTGCTCTCCTGAAAGCAAGTTTCAGTTAAAGGTTCAGTTTTCACGCTTAAAATGTTAATATTTGGCAAGAGCTACCTGTTTGGTTCTGTGTGCTTTCTCTCTTACTTAGCAAGCTATTTGCCCACAGAGTTATAAAAAGATTAAGTAATGCACATATAAAATTGCTAATGGCATGTACTTTGTTAAACAAATGAAGTGTAGGATTAATTTAGTCCTCTGGACAGACCACCAATTTCTCTGGATCCTGCAAGAAAACCCAAGAAAGATCCTTGTCCAAGTGTTCCTTGTGGCAATCACTGAAGATGAGTTTAAATTTTGATTCTTTCAATTTCTTTCAAGTGGTTTTTACAAGTGGCTTGGCTGTTGCTAAGAATCCTGCTTGAAAATGTTTATGGTTTTAATCATGTAACGTCAAAACATGCACAACCCTTTGCAAGAAGGGTGACTTGAAGTTTGGCAGATATCAGGTATGTGCTGATGAATACCCGTGTATATTTCTTGAAACAAAGATGACCTTACAAATATTTTTAAAATAATAAAAATTAGAAAAATTATATGATGGTATGAGTTCAGTACAGGTCTGGCAAGTTGACACCTGAATTCTCTGAATGTTTTATCTGAAGCAGTATGCTTTATTACAGATGAATATTTTATTCTGATGAGAATGTGCATCCAACTACTCTACAAAGTCTCACTACTGGTACCTAGAAATGATAGAGGATATTTTATGTGGCACATATAATTTAATGAGCATCATTTTAGTGTATATTACAAAAATGCATTCATTATTCTCATTCAGATTCACTCAGAAGCTACTCAAAGAAATGCTCGAGACAACATTAACAAGTTAATAACTTCGTAGTAGTTAACACAGGGTTTCTGTCCCTGAGAATAAACAAAGGCTAAGACAAAACATGGTATAAGAAAAACTGAAAAAAAGTGCTGAGTACTTACCTATCCACTGACTACCATCCATTTTGTTAGTTCAGTGAGGCAAAAAGTTTGGGGAAGATTAGACAGGTGAACTTGACTGACCTGGAGTTTCTTTTAAGAAGTTTGTGAAAAGTAGTTCCTCACAAAACATTTGTTCCTTATGCATGAAGAAAAGGCTTTATTCACTAGATGATTTCTGGATGTAAGCAGATGGGATGCAATACAGAGGTTTTTCTGCCTCTCCAAGCCACCTAAGGCTCTCAGCATGATGGGCTCCCCAAACACCTTCACAAGAAGATGTTATCTGAGAGGAGAAGGGATATTGAAAGAATCTGGAAAGTGTAAAGGCAGATGCAAATACCCCAAGAAAATGGTGGGTGGGCAAGGAGAAAGAAGTGACTCAGTCAGGTGTCCACCGCTGAAGTGATTCTCAAAACACGAGCCTTTTGAAAGAGCCATATTGCTCTTTTCAGAAATGAGGAGATGGATAACTACACTTTTTTCCCACCAAAAAACCCTACATACAATAAAATGGCAAAAAAGTTATAAACAACAAAAGACTAAGGTGAGGGTTGAAGATGGGCATGAGAACTATATGGACCAGCTGTGATGGGATGTCCCTGAGTGTGTACGGCAGCCTAGCCCAGGCTTTGATCCTTGACTGAAGAAACTCTCAACAGGCAGAAGGCAGATGGTTTTGCACCTCAGAAGGCTGAGGAACCAGAGGAAGGATCAGCTGTAGAGATGCTAGCACTGTGATTAAACCTATCATCACATGCTGTCAGAAACAAGATTACCTGGACAATCTGAATTCTGGCATTAACAAAATATTTGGCATTAACAAATATTTTAAATATTTGACTTTGCAAGTCTAGCATTCTTTCACTCATTTTAATGTCATTTCAGCCTATTTGGCAAAATACTGAAGAGATGTGTGCATATTTGTAGTTAGGATGCAGTTACAGAGGATATAGTTGCCATGGATTGTATAAATAAATCCTAATTTTCAGAACTGTATAAACAAAAAGTCTTCCCCATTCATTTCCTTGACAAACAAGCTTGTCATTTTACCAGGGCTTGGGGTTTTAGTATTTGTTTGAGCTGCATGCAATAGTACTACAAGAAACACCCTCATTTTTTTTCATTCTTGAGCAATTATGTGCCCACAGTATTACTATTTGAGCACTGCAGAAATGTACATAAATTCTCACTGACTCTAATGGAAGCGGAATCTGGGAGAGCTAAATTTTGCACAATTTCTTTTCAAGTTACAGTTTTATTCTTGTTCAGTTGCTCCAGCTGCCTATTGTAAGGGGAAAATAATTTGCAAAAATGAAGAAATTGAGAACCATTCATGGTTCTTTCCTTATTCTCCCATGATTTAAAAAGGGAGGTGTGTTTCACTTAAATTAAGCACACAAATTCTCTTGAAAGATAAACAAATTCAAAGGAAGCAACAGCTAAACTGGGTTGGGAAATCTGTCTAGATGCTGCAGAACAAGAGTGCAGTGTATGTAAAAATGGAAATATTGGATCAGCTGTAGAGATGCCAAAAGCCTAATTTTTATCTTCTGATTAATATTTAATGTGGTATTTGAACTCCAGGAATCCACTGTTAATTCAGATGCATTGGAATCTTTTTTTGGCATAGAGATTGTTTTGTCTAATGATGAAATCATCATGTGAAATTAGTGTCACACAGGCAAGGCAAATTCTTGTCAGTTTCTTCTTTTTAAAAGCAGAAGTCACTTGGAAATCACAAATAGATTTGACACAATTAGAAGCTGCACAACTTTTTTATTTTCCTCTTGATATCTGTCATTATTTAAAATGTATTTACTCTTGTAAGGTTTATAAAACAAAAACTCATATTCTGTAGTATAGATGGTTGTGTTCTGTAGAGTGTTACTCTTCATAAAAAATGGTAGGAATTAATCCCTTAACCAGTCTAACTGAGTAGTTGTTTCCACATCTAATTCAAACAAGTAAGCTGCCTCTGCTGTGATGAGAATGCAGGAGTGACTGTGGCAGACCTGGGAGAGAAGGGAAAATGAGACAATGAAAATAGAGATAGTTTCAGGTGATGTGAGAATCAGTCACTGCCCAGGAGGAACACTAAATACAATACACTGGTAGGGTAGACAGTATGAAGGTAGATTATACTAGTATGAAAAGCAGCAAGGGCAGGGTAGGAGAGCAAAACCCTTGCACTAACTCCGCTTTTATTGCCAGCAATGAAGACACTGATAATTAGGTGTTCTTGGACTGTTCGTTAAACTTGCTGAAAAATCTGCAGAAAATGTTGTGCAAAAAGCAGTAACTTTTCAATGGCAGAAGCAAGGATGCCTTTTCACTTGGTAAATAGATGCTGTGCATAAAATAATATTCTAATTTCTTAGTCCACTATAAAATATCATTTTAGTCAATATAATTGCACTCCATAAAATTAACTTCTCTCAAAAAGTGTTGTAGTACATAAGTGAAAAACTATTCTCAGTTATCCTTCATTACAACACTCATCCCCTTTTAAGGATCCCCAGATTAACAATTATTACTAAAAAATCAACTTTCTTATGAAGTATAGTAATATTTCTTTATATTGGCACAACTGCATGGAAATGAATTCTCATGCCTGTACCAGCTGTGTATGTGAGAACCTGTGTGTGTATTTATGCACATATGCAGGTGTCTGTGCTGGATGCACAAGCAGCAGAGAATAATGCCAATGGCTTCGGCACATATCAGTGCATTTATTCTTCTGTTGCCTTATATTTATAAGCTACAGTATGCCTTTATTTCAAGGTATAAAATATTGATTCAGGCTGCCTGTGCAGAGAAGCTTTTTATAGGTCATTGGGACAGAGAAAATACTGCCTTTTCCTCATGTCTCATAGCAATATATCTTGCATATAGTTCAGTTCTGGAAATCTACGTTTTGATATGTCTGAGGATACCAGTTATAATATACTTCTGAAAATAGTTCTCATGATTACATGAGTATTGCTATCCATTTTGTCATCTGTCACATCTAAAGATCCACAATATCATAGTAAAATATGCTACAACCCTGAATTGATGTACTTTGTTTTAGGCTGTTGACATAAAATACTTTCTTCTAGCAAACGTGTTAGTTATTTATAGACACTGAAATTTACAATGAGTCTGTGTTTGAGGCAAACCATGCAGAAAGAAAAAGAATGTATGCTTGTTTTATGTAAATATGTATGTATGTTGTCAATATTAGGTGTAGATTCAAAAGAAAAATGAAAATTCAAATCAACTTGATACTATCCCAATCATTTTTAATCCCAGTGCTAGCCACCTTCTTTGCTGTGAAAAGGTCTGGAGGCTTTCAGAGCAGACCAGATGTTGTCTGCCTAGTACAGGTGAAGATGGAAGCTTATCATTGCAAATGTAACCCTAAAAATCTTAGGTTTATATTTGTTCACATTTCCAACTGGTTTTCTAAGGGAAAAGTGGACAATAGCAGTTATAATGAAGATGAACAGAAATAGGACTTATTTAGACACTGGGGGACGATATGCAAAACTAAATCAGTGTTATTCATAGTCATAACTAGTCACATTTACATGCCAGATTTATGACATGTAGTAATCTATCCCCATTATATGCCAGATGCTTTACTTAAGGTGGGTAAAGAGGATCCCAATTTTCATCCCAGATGGAGTTCCTTTACTCTATGAAAGGTATAAGTTCTTCCCCTCACAATGTGCCACATTTTCTGTATCACATGTCCATTCTCATACAGCAACAATGAGATTTTGAGTTAAGGTTTAAATAGGCTAGTGCTGTAGTGGTTTAAATATTTGTGCAATCCCTATTTTATTTGTATATAATTTACCAACAATAAATAGAACTGTCTTAAGATACCACCACCAAAATGCTCTTTGCTTTTAAGTAAATTGTGAGTCAGTCTGGATTTTTGAACAGTTAGGAGGTTTAGCCTCAGGAAAAAGCTATTTTACATCCACCAGCTATTCAAAACATGGGCATTTCAATCCCAGCTCCTTCCTACTGCTAAATTAGCATATAGCCCAAAAGCAGAGCTCACCATGACATAAGAAAATGTCATCACCACTGTGGAGCAAAAACAGCAAACCTGTTCTTTGCAAAATAGGTGCAAATATAACTATCTCCATTTAAGATGATGATGAACATCTCAGCAGTTTTATTCCTCTGCAAAACGTTCCTGACTTTATTGATTATTATCCATTTCCTGTTTGCTGTTACAAAAACATATTTGTTTTTGGCAAAACACACACACACACACACAAAAAAAAACCGACACCAGGGCTGGGGCATTATGGATTTTAATATCTCTGACTGCTAAAACATATCAAGTTAGGAATTCACAAGACTTCATGAGTTCCCTTGCGTGAGCTGTGACAGCACATGCATGGGTAACGAAACATTCATAAGGTCTTTTCAAATGCTGCAGAAAATGGTGTGTGACTCACTTATTGTTTTCCAGTGTTGTTTTGAACACTACAATATCCCAAGATGGTGAAAAAATATTTATTTGCTATTGCCCTCTAAAAAAGTAGGATCTCTGGGGGGAAAAAGAAAAAAAAAAATAAAAGAAAGGATATTTTTCCCAGTGCAAACTCCAGGTGAGAAGTGTTGAATTCCAGCAGTGAAATTCATGAGATTTGCGAAGTACTTCTGAATGAGAGCTGCCATACAAACTTCTGAAATATAGGATTATATGCCTTATTTAGAAATTCATAAACAGATTCCTAAATTGCAAACCTGAAAGAGCTGAGGTATAAGCTGAGCAGTTAGCATTTGCTGGTGTCTTTTTGTAAGGCAGTTACTACATTTTTTGCTACATAATGTTTTTTTTCTAAGCACAAATATATTGATCAAGCAAAAGTATTAGAGATGATCACTGCAATTTTCTTTTAGAGTGCCATATTTACATGACAGTCACAGGATTACGATTTATGGTTTTTTACACACAAAATAATATTTAATTGCTCGAATGAGATTATCACCTAATAGACTTGAGTATGAATATGTGAATGAATGAATACTGGAAACTCTAGTATGATCCCATCCTTTATGGACAAGTCCAACAAAAGCTTTGAAGTTCTATCACTGAGGGTGGTGAATAATTTAATAAAGCTGTAATTTCAAATATGCATCTTTTTCCAGAAAAATTCTTGAACTTATGCTTAATTATAAGTGCGGGTATATTGGCTGACACAGAACTATTCATGTGCTTGATTCCTTTGCTCTTTTGAGTCTAAATGGCAAAACACACTATAATCAAATTAAAGGCTATCTTGCCATTTTTTCTGCACAGTCTTAAACAAGAGGTGATGTTTGGGCAGTTCCACTTCAGAGTCTACCCTGGAAATATTTTTCTTCATGGACACATACAGACCTTTTCAATTTACAACCCCTGGCACTAGCACAGTTACTGAAGTGAACAAAAAACCCTTATGCAAGTGACTGGGAATCCATTCTCTCAGCCCTATTTTATCTGTGTCTTCTGTTTTGTGAAGAAAAGGCTGCATTTGTGTGGAATAAAAGTGTTGCTAGACATTTGTTTCCTTTCCTTAATGCTGACCCACGAATAGTGAACCATTCTTTTATGAGGAGACTCATACAAGGATGGTTATATTGGACTAGGCAAAACAGCATAAGAAAAACCCTTTTTAAAAAATTACCTTTGTGCAGTACTGTCCCCTCCTTTGACTGTCAAAGTCTGAATCCTGCTATTGTCCAGGACTGAGTATTCATCCCTCCAACAACAACTTAAATACAAATATATTTTAATTGTTGCCTTGTACCAGTTATTTTCAGCCCCTTCCATTTTAAGAGTGGAGCTCAGTTACTAGAATAGAACTGGATATATAGGTATTTCCAGAAGAATTCACTTGTTACTTTAATGCCTTGCAATACCTTTATTCCAAGATATTTTTGTTTACATTCATGAAGTGCAACGAGTATAAAAGAAGATACTAGAAAAAAAAAATAAACAAAACAAGATAGAAAAGAAATTCAGCAATTTCCCTTGATACCTAGATCTGTATCTATCTAAAATTTGATAGTTGTAGGACAGGAAGTTTCCCTATGATCCAAAACTGATGTAAAATTCTTTTGAAGAAATATTTTTGTTGGTTCTTTTATACAGTTGCTGTCTTCCTTCTGACACATCTCTGTAGCTTTTGTGAGTTAGCTTGTGAACTAATTTAAATCTAGAAAGATAAATGTATTTTTAAAAATTATCCCACACTGACAAGCAGACTGATCATTTTGCATTCCAGCTTTTGTAAGGGGGGATAAAATTGCTATATAACATTTTAGATTAAAAAAAGAAATACTCAGCATTAAATATTCAATATTAAAATTCCTCAAATTTAAAAATAATCTACAGCCTTTTTCTAAAAATGCCTCTGTCAAGTACTGCTGATTTTCATTCAGGAAACATACAGTGTAAGATAGTAAGATAGCTATCAAGCTATAGGAGAAAATGCTTTGAAAAATTAGTGACCTGTAGTATAAGCCTATTGGAGTTTTTATGTTACTGGGCAAATATGTCAGGGAAAGGTGTCCATTTGTCAAAAATTCTCCACTTTCCCATTTTGAGGAATTGTGATGCTGACATCTGACAGTGATATTCCCAAAAAGGTTTGATTTCAGAGACTTGTTTCTGTTAAAACACTCTCAGAAGCTTTCCCCTTTTGCCCAATGAGCCCATGAAATATGTAAGATTATCTGCATGGGTGACTTTAGGGGGGAAGACATAGTAGGTCCAGAGACAGGATAATCAGTCAATATTCTACCATAAAAACACAATTGGAAAGGGGGTTTTTGCCTTTTATTGTAAGTCTTTAATCTATTTTTCCCACTGAAGTCTTCCCTTAATTTTAATTTCTGGAGTTCATTTCTGGAAATTTCATTTAATTTAATTTCATAAAGTTCATTTCTGGAAATATTAGTATGGTATCCAGAAAAAGATGGGAACAAAGAGTTGCACATACAATAATTGTCTAAGATTCTAAGGGGAAAGCTGTGAGATGAAAACTTATTTTGCTGTTGTGTCTTATTCCAGCAGATCAGCACATAGTGCTGACCTGATTTCAAGACTTATCCCTTATTCAGAGAGAGCAGAGGCTCTACGAGTGAAATGACCATGATGTACTGGGATGCAGAAATGACACAACCAGGAACAAATCTCACAGTTGGCACAAAACCACAGCAGAGTCTTCATGGTTTCTTTTTTTTTTATATATATATTTTTGCATGCTAGTCTTATTCAATATACATCCTTAATTAAATCTGAGAGTAAATGTGGTAGTATTCATAAAGTGGGATACTTCTAGTGGTTATTGATATTCAAGTAATTGCAAGAGGAGGGATGTTTTCTCCAAAGATGGAAGAGCTAAAATGTATTTGCCTTATGACTGGATAAGCTGAAATTTACTCCCTCTAGGTAGCTAGTCATCACTCTTTCGCCACTATTAAATCCTGGCAGTATCAAAATATTCTTAACAGGCATTTTAGTCCTGTGGCTTCAAGTGCTAAGTCTTCCTGATGCAGATTTCAGTTCCAGCGCCCGATCTACAAACTGACATCTCTCAGCACCTCCTGAGATCTAACATGACATCTCTAATTATCTTCTAGGTATCAAGAAGAAATACTGATTGTTATAGTGGTTGTGGCATCTGATACTAGCGGCCCTCTGGAAAGAAGGTAGCCTATAAATGATCCTTCAAAGGAATAAAATCAACAGTGTGTTCCACAAAGAAATAATCAAACCTGTGTATTTTTTTTTATGAAATGTATGGTTATGTCACAGTTATTAAAACATGATGAGTTATTTTTTCAAAGTACTCAAGTTACGAAACCCATTAAAGAACATTTCAAGAGCAATGGTCATAACTCCATGTGAGTCAGCAGCAATGAGAAGTTATTAAATAATGCTCCCTTGCTTACACAAAAGTAGTTCATCACTTCATAGCCTGGCTACTAAAGCAATTAGTAACTAGCAGTAGCTGTAGGCATTTTAATAGAAACACTGTGACTGGAACCTATGCAGAGGTTGAACCACTAGTGATAAGTTTTCAGGATGCAATGCATAGAAAGAGTTTCCAACACATGGAAAGAGACTGTCAATTTGCTCTGAGGGTGTTTCAGGCTGTATTTTGTGGGAAATGCTGCATCTAGCTGAGAAAGACGAAAAGGAAATTGTCTCCGAGGGATTTCCATTACCCAACTACAACTTTGCACAAAAGAGGCACCATGTCTTAGCTGATTATCTAGCCTTCTCCAGTACTTAAACGCTTCATATGAGTTACTCATATGAAAACATTCGTCTCTATAGAATTAAGAATTTAAGACAGTTATGTAGGATGAGTTTCCTAAATACACTGAGCCATTGATTCCAGTAGGGTAAAGCCAAGCAAGAAAAAATAGAAACACCTTTTCTTTATTCCCTTTCCAATGATGCCTGCTTTTTCCTGGTCTATCAGAAACATGAGCTACCATAGCCATGCATCTCAATATTCATCCAACAGTGAGTGGCTTATGATTGCTGCATGTCTGCTTGTGAAGGCAAAAAAAAAAAAGTGCTCTTTTAAAAACATATGCAAAATCTTTCATGGTTATAAAGACTGTTTTGAAATATTTTACTGGAAAGCTCTCTTCATCAACAGCTACAATAAATCTTTAACATTCACTGCAACATTAAAAAAACCTCATTTGGGTGTGAAAGGTGAAGTGAGACCAGAAGTAGAAGATAAAAGTTTGGTTTTCATGGGTATAATATAATGGCAAGAATGTTATTTTCAAAGAAATCTTATTTACACTTTTCTTGAGCAAATGACATGATTAAATATTTGCCTTCATAATTGTAGTCAGATGTTGGCTATAGAAAGAAGTACATATAAAAAGGTGATTTACTAAGCTTGCCTCAAAAAAGCTGATGCTGTGGATTTAAGCAATAAATGCATTAAAACCTCTACAGATCTTACAATATGTGCAGAGCCTGAAGTTACTCAGCAAATTTATTTGATGAGTTAAGAGAGAGTATACCTTCTAATTTGTTCTCATCCTTAATTACCAATTTTTTCTTTTGATGCATACACGGTAAATTTTATGCCGTTGATTCCATCTTGACCTTGTGCTTGTAACTGAATCCTGAATTCTGGCTTGTGGCCCAGGAATATGTAGAAAATTGTTTATATTAGCAGCAAGCTGCCTTGAGCTGCAATGCTTTGATTTAACGTTATAACTGTACTAAAAGTAGCATCGCTTTCCCATGTACTCTCTATTCTGTTCAAATCCCTTGTCTTTATAACAGATGTTTGGATTATTGTTCTGTAAACTATGTCAGAATTTCAACCTCTCGTATCTGTTTATTATTCTCTGAGGGTGATATTACACATGTTCTCATGCACGATTGATACAGCCTGTCTTTTTCCCATAAAAGTGCTAAGCAGAAAGTTTTCTCTAATCAGAGTAAATACTAGTTTTAGAAGGAAAAAAATTTGTTTCAAATCTCTTTTGAGAAAATGTTTGCAGCTGGAAGTGGTAGATATCATTTGTTTTCATGGTATATACCAGAAGAGTGTGAGATAATATTTTAAAAACATATTATAATAAAATGATATAAAAAATTGAAAGTTTTAGGTTCTTGTATACAGAAATAAAATTGCCATACAGGCATTTAATTATTTTATCCTGAAACCATAATATCTCTCCTTTAATTTTACATTAGTAATCTAATTGACTGAGATTAGTTCAGTTTGTCAGAGCCTGGTGCTAAAAAACACCTAGGTTGTGGATTCGATCATTCTGTGGGCTGTTTATAGCTGTTGGACTTGGTGTTCCTTGTGTGTCTGTTCCAACGCAGAATATTCTGTGATTCTGTAATTCCATGCTAAGTTATAAATGCATGTTTGCTGAAAGAACATATTTAACCTTCTTGCTATAGTCTATGAAATAATAATACTATAAGCTGATTATTAGAATCAGAGAGAGCAGAAGACTGAGATTTTTTGTAAAGATTTCACAATTTAGAGGGAAGCAGCTTCTAGGGAAGCTTCCTCTTCTAGGGAAGATAATTTTTTTTTAAAAATCCTCATTAGCTCCAAAAATAATACCCATTATTATGAAAAAAGGGGGGTTAGTAATGTTTTTAAAGCTTGAAGCATTGCTTTCCATCTGCATTTTAAATACTTGTAGTAGACCTCTCGTAGGCCTGGAATGTTTCCTGAGGTGACTTGATCTCATTTGAGGTTGGCTAAATAACAGTCAAAAAGGTCTGTTACACTTTATGTTCTCTCTCTGTTAACACACTCACACATACACAGGATGAACCTGTACACACCTTACACCAATACATAAATTTATGGTCTTACAAACAGAAAAATCGGTATTAAAAAAGACAACTAAATATTCTTCTGTGTTTGATAATAATCCAGTCTATTATTCACATTTCTAATTCTGTAAATGTAAGCTAAAGACCTCAAGAGAAGCTCTGCATTCCTACAGAAGTTGTCTATGAAAATAATTTATTCCACTTGACATACTTCTTTTTCTTTTCTTTCCTCTTCCATTTTTTTTAATGCATTCTCTTTATCATTAGGCTGTATTGTCATTGTCTGTCTGCTACTGGGATTTTTTTAAGGGTGATGTGTATCTGTGGCTAATATACCATTGGAATCTCTTACTGGGATGAAAAATGCCTCAGACCTAAAGAACACTCTTCATACCTTAATAGAGTCAAAAAGCGGGTGCAATTTTAGGGCGATTATCAACAAAGATTTCCAGAGGAAAAAAAAAAAAGGTGATGGTATTGTTGTTAATTACTTTTGTCTTAACAGGGGAATCCAGCTACATAGACAGTAGACTTCAAAGATTTTGCAGGAATCCCTACACATATTATTTTTGCATTTGGGATAAAAAAAAAAAACAAGGTCAGCTTTGGAAATGATTAATGCCTTTTTGCTGAAAGCTGTACCAAACGTCCTTGAGTTTAATCAAAACTATTTGTTTTTAGTCAGCTTTGCTGTTGTCTCTTTTACTCTTGTCCACTGATAGCTTGACATTAATGACATCATAAATCATGTGAAGTGACGGCTGGGGTTTGGTAGCATTTCAAGTGTTTGTTGAGATGTCCGGGACTATTTGAGGAGCTGGTGTGAGGAAGGATATTGGCTTAATCTAAATCTAAATGTATGCTGCATTTTTGTGTTGTTAAAATCAAATAATATGTGAATTAAAAATGTGGGCGTTTTCCAAAGGGCAATCTACACTTAAATGGTCAGCTTCTGGAAGATTAGTGTGTGATTATTTCCTCCACCCTGTCAGAGGGTTAGAAATCTTGTGCAACAGATGTGTATATTGCACAAGGAAATATCTTGGGTTTGTAAAATCCTTAGTCATTCCTTTTACAGTCAGGTACTGAGGGATAAGCAGTTTGCACAAACCTGTCATTTAGAGGCGTTGCTGTTTTGTTGTATGTTTATTGGTTTGGGTTTTGGTTTTTTGCTATAAATAGCCAAACAGAAAACATTATCACTTTGAAAATATTTTCTTTGAAAAATGTTAAGCTGTTATCAGTTATGTGCTTCAGAGATTTGAGTGGATCATTGCATGTTTTATAAAGTGTATCTGTATGGCTGTATACTTAGGACACGCTTTTCATTTTCTTTTTACTGTACTGTGAGGACAATGGAGAGCTCGTCCTTTGAATGTTATTTATTCAGCTGGATTCTCAAACATGTAATTTGTAGACTATTATAGAAAGTATTTTTCTGTTATTATGCCTAACCCTTACAAAGTCTATTCATCACAAAAGTTTCATTACTTTGTGTCAAGGGACCTCCAGAAAGTTGGAAGATTTCTTTTGTTCAATCATTTACAAGGATTTGCACTTGGAAATAATACCTAGTGCATGCTACACAGAGAAGAGAAACCATGGTATAGCATTTGGGTTTCAATTCTAGGATTCATAATTTAACAAACCCGCTAAAGAATGCTTGTATCCCACTAACTCAAACATTAGTGCAGGCTTGAACACTTACCTCAACTGTTTCATTTAAAGTCAACTGAGTGAATGGCAAGTGGTGTTGGTAGCATGACTGGGATACCAACATTATGTTTCTGAGGCCCATATATGTGAAAACATGGGTCTACTTTCTCCCTCTCTTTGTAAGAGACAAATCAAACTGCAGAAAATACACAGCACATGGAGTTTTGGAGAAAAAAAATATCACTGGGTCTGCGTCACAGAACGTGTGACTTTCTTGATGTCCAGGAAACACCACAGACACATGGATTGAGACTTCTCACTCCAGGAAAGAGAAGGGATCCCTCTTTACACAATCATATGTCTATGTGGTGTTAAGTGACCTGAAAAATTAAATTAAAAAAAAAAAAAAAAAAGAAAAATTAAACAAAAAAACTTTCATTTAATTACTCGCACTATTTTAACAGTGTGCAAAGTCACCTGGGAGTCTCAGTCCAGTGAGCATATTCCCATCACCCACCAATATTTCTCTCCTGTATACAGATTTCTCTGGGAGCCAGGTGAGGGATGTTAAGCACTTCTGACTCTATGTCAGCCTGAGCCGCACTGCAGACCCTGTGCATACAGTGAATGATGGTAATTATAGTGAAGGATCTAGGGTATTATTTATTTCTCACTAGCAGACAGCACCTGACAGTCTTTGTATATCAAGTTGTTATTAAAATCCTATGTCTGGATGTTAAGCTGACTTATTTTACAACTAATCTTCTTTTACAACTAATCATGTACTATGTATAAAGTTTGGTAAGTAAATTCATCTAATTTGACAGGAGAGATATTAAAATGAAATAATTTATGTCATAAAATAAACCATAGTAACTTGTTTTTGTGATTGCCAAATGCAGTTCCATTACTACATTGGTGTAAACATCTTTTGAGTAATTTCAATCTTGTATTAAGACTGGATTTGCATGATAGCACATAATTTTATTAGTTATAGAATGCATTTTCTGAGGATTTTAAGTATAAATCTCTTCTGAATTATCATGCCACACTGAAAATAGGGACATACAGAAATCTTTACTGATGACTCCCATTCGGAAAGCATGTCATCTGTGCTTTTGCACTGTGCTGTGATGCTGATATGCAGTAGAGCTCAAGCTGAGCTAGAAGAGAAGAGGCCTGCTCTAGTTTCCTCCTCTTAACTGTGCTTGTATTCCAATTTGTTTGAGAAAACTTTGATTTCCTGAAGAATGCCTGTTGATAGAGGATAGCTCGTGATATAACCAAGCAAAACCAACATGAGCAGCACTTCATGAACACAAAAAGTGCATCATTCTCCTTTGCTTTTAGGGTTGGATTTGATTTAATTGCATGAATACATGGCAAGACATAGAATGTGGCAGGGAGGTCCACATTTAAAAATATATTACCCAGAGATAAGTATGCAAAACCTGGTGTTCAGATCTCAGAATAATAATGGCAGTCAATAATCTCCAAAATGGTTTAGTGTACCTAAGTGTTTGCAGGAGAGAAAATCTGCTCAGGTTCTTTTTCCCATTCTCCCATTCCCCTTTCTGTGTCTTCTGGTCTTGGTTTAAAAAGCTTGCACATGACATTACCTCTTCTTTTTCCTCTCCACTTCCTGCCAGAAAACAACCATAATCAGTCCCACCCTGCAAGCCACAGAAAAGCCTTACTTACCAATTACAGATTTCAATGGGAATACTTGTCTAAAAAGAGTTTTCACAAGCATGCTAATCATGTCCAAAGATGTACCACAAGCTGCTCATCATATCTGTTTGCAATATCAGTGGTCTGTGTGTGTTCTTTCTTAACTTCACAGTTTATCACTTTTTAACTTCCCATCCCTGCCCTATACATAATGGGTTTGCTGGGAGGAAACCGAAAACTTACACAAGATGTGAAAAGAGGCCAGAAATTGCCCGGCAGGTGAATTGCAAATTGCTTTGGGTGTTCAGAATGTTTACATCTTGACAAAAGAAACCTCCTCATTATTTTCTTTTTTTTTTTTTTACTCATATTTTTTTACTCTTTATTCTTGCATAAGCGAATATAATAGGTAGAAGAAAGGACAAGAAAGATATCCCTTTAACCAATATCTTCAAGCAGTAAGTATCAATTGCTATTTTCATAATATTTGGTTGAAGAAATAGTTAAGTAAAACATATCAAATACCAGATCACATTAAAAAATATGTCTTCAGAAATATAAATGGCCCCTATAACCCTATTTGATGCAAGAGCACTGACTAGTGTAAGGAAATCACAGGAGGTTTATATGTATACACTCTACAGAAGTACTTAACTATAAAAGCAAGGACCCCTGCTGGCATATGTAATTTAATGTGCAGCATGCCTCTCCTAATTCAATCAGGTCTCTACATCCCCTCTTTCATATTCTGCTTGTATTCTGTGTGCTAAAGCCATCAAGATTTTCAGGATGAAATGAATGCTTGTATTAATCCAGCAATTTCCATTTAAAACACAGCATCGATTTGATTAATAAGGTTTGATGCTGAATAATTATACGGCAAATATGTAGGATACAGAAAAACCACAGATGTGACCATCAGCTAAAGCCTTGTGGGAGAAGGGGGTCAAAGGGAAGCAATGGCCATGACTGAGGTGATAAATTTTTGGCTTTTCTCTTATGCAATTAACAAGCAATGCTGCTATTAATTTGCCACCCTCAGAGTCATCACTGGTCAGATGTGTCAGGGTCAAGGGGCATAGGGGCAGAGCAGGGGTCAGCATCTCAGCAGCCTTGAAAAGAAATGAGAAAATGAAAGAAATCCAAATTAAATGGTAGAGCACACTTTTAGCAGTGTAGCGGGGGTAGGGCATCCCTTTAATGTTAAGACTCCAGGTTTAGAATAATAAAAATGTTCTCTGCACATTTAATTCAAAGTAATCAATCTGAGGCACAGCACTTGAGCATCCAATAAAAGAAAATCAATATGGTCTCTACAAGAGAAGACAAACAATGCCAGCTTTTACTAAAGGGATTATAGGTTAACATTTATTCATTGTATTGTAATCTGATGTCAAGTGGTATAAAATTAAGCCAACAATCCATTACCACCCGTTATAGGCTAGGTATTGATGTCATGCAAATTGACTTTTCATAGAACTTACTGAATCATTTCTGTGTTCTAGCTATAGAACATTTTAAACAGTGGCTGAACTTCAATAAATTCTATTCTATACTTGTAGTGAGGAACATCAAAAGACAAATATTTGTCATTTCAAAGTACAGTTTAAATTTTTGCATGGTTTGCTTGCACTTCCTATCATTAATTAATCAAATGGAATGTAGTTTGGAACGGGCAAAAAACACCTTAATTTGATAACTGAAACCAGGTAGTAGTTCTCCAACTCTCCGGTTTTGTCCTACTTACCTCCCATAAATGATAATAATTTTCAAGTATAATAAATCAACAAAAAAAATTTTAAAAAGTCAGTTTTTAAAAGATGTCTATGCTGTTTAGAGATAAGCACTGTAATTTGTAATAAATCACTCTACAAGGAAGAGGGATTCCATGTAAATGTCAACTCTCAAAAGAAATCTTTGACAATGAAAGGCCAAATCCTGTTTCTGAGCAAAATCAATTGGAATTTGCCAGTGATGTTGATCAGGGTGAAATAGGGATCATATGTCTTTAATAAGCCACTGTAAAAGGAGTAAAGCCTTCTAAATGGTGTCTAATAAAAAAAGGATTTGTATCCATCAAAAGCATTTTCTAGGTGTTAATTCATAGGAGTTTAGAGGGTTTGGGCGTGTGGCTCAAACCCCAAATTTTTCCTGTTGCTAGGTGTAGTAAAAACCATTTAATCATATCAGTTGGGATGAGGGTAAGCACAGTGCTCTTTTCAAGTCTCAGGAAGAGTCAGTACTCTTGAGTTTAACATAAAACAAAATAGCAATAGGAGTTGTCAAAGTTAATGTTATTTTTGAAACAGTCTGGTTTGCTGTTAGGGGTTGGGTCACTTTTATGTGTGTGGAAAACATTACCACATGTTTGAAAATAGTGCTGATATTCTGCAGATTGTATTGCACTGCAGCTCTCTGCAACTTCAAAACATTTCAGAATTTAGACAGAAGTACAAAGGAAAATTGGACATGACACTATTTTAATTATAAAAACTAAGTTGGGAGTTGCCACCCCTGACACAACAGAATATTTTAGCCAGGAAGATATCTTTCTTTTTTTCACTTTCTTCTTTTATACTTAACCTTGTGGTTCTAAAAGGAAATTAAAGCTCTAAAGTTCTCAATGTCAAAGTGTCAACCCTCTAGCAGGCCAGTAAGGGCAGTGCAAACTTTGATTTTTTGAGCAATGGAAAATAAGGGTTAAAAAATTATTGTGTGGATTTGGCAAAGATAGAAAATTAATTTCATTATCACTCCTTCTTTTGCTTTGCTAATTATTGCATCATTTTACAAGTGGCTGCACAAACTTCTACCTCAGTTTCCCCTCTCTAAAACAGCAAAACTTTTTCTTTTGCCACAACATTTTTCAGCTTTCTGCAGTGCAAATAGAGATGACTACGACAGGAAAAAGAAAAATTATGTACCAATGCTAAAGGGCTGCCCAAGACTCAAAATTCAGCTGTGTTGGGAGGACCAAAATGTTCATCTAGAATTTTTCTCCAGGCAAGTTTAGGCTAAAAGATGTGGGAAAAGGCCATTAGGACTTCCTCCTACTGCACTGCCATAAAGGTGAGGCAAGCTGCAGCCATGAATCCTCTCCAATGTCCATCAATTTTTAGACCTGGCACGTTTTCTCAAGACTCCTTGCTTTCTTCTGGATGTCTGCATTTGCATAGGCAATGTTTTGCTTTTCCTGCCTGTGGCTGCCTAGCTCGAGGGCCATTTCTGCGACATCCAAAGCATCAGTTCCAAGGAGCAAGCTGTGCTGCAGGATTGCTAGCTCGCCCCTATTTACTCCAGCTTTCACAGTGTCACCAGCTTTGCCATGGAAGCTGCTCCAAACTTAAAAGTCTGGCCATCAGAATTCAAACTTAAAATGTCAGAGTAAACTAGATAGCTTATATCCTGCACACCCATCATGAAAATGAGGGTCTAGTGCTTCTCCCCTCTCTGAACAATGGACCATAATGCAGAAGATCCAAAGTGCATGGAAAAAAAAATGAGAAAACAAGACAATGGCCAGACACAAGGGCCTTATACTAGAATAAAATACCCCCCTGTTGGAAAATACTCTGGTTTTCAGTTTCTGAATGCTCTATGCTAAGGTTTTAAAAAAGGGGTAATGGTTTGGCATGGAGAAGGACATCATAGGCCCTATGGTATTGAAAAGCATGCTGCTTCTGCATTTTTGAGCTGAGGACCACAAAAGGTCTGTAGTAGATTTCTGTATCATTCTAGTTGACAGTGGGGTTTAGATAGATATAACCAGTTAAAGGTGATAGAATCCTGTGGGCTGAGAAGCCCTTAATTATGCCTGCTGTTGTGAGATTTCAATTCATTATTGCAACAGACCAAAACAACACAGCAACTGCACAGGACAGAGTTGTAGTATTGATTTGGCTTCTCAGAAGTCTTCTCTTAGGGTGCAGACAAACATGTACAAAATCACTCAGTTCCCCCTATTCTGTTACACCCTTCCTATACCTCCAACCAATGCAAGATACAGCAAAATGTCTCTTTCGTTGAAGGCAGACAGTGCTCCAAGCCTGACTCTAAGGGGTTGTGCAGATGTGGTGACCTTTCTTCCAGAGACCACATTTCACACTCAAATTGCCATTAGAGCTCTGTGCTTCTGTGCTCCCTCGAGGCCTACAGTCAACTTTTGTGTCAACCCTCCACTGAGGTTAAAAGTCATCATGGCATTATGCCCACCCTGCATACTAAACACAGTTAAGCAAAAAAAAAAAGGCAGGTCAGGCCTCTGTCTAAGAGAAATTGCATCTTTTAAGAAATACTTTTTTAATACAAGCTATTTTACCATGTTGATATATGAAATATCTAGCTGGGCTAGTGGGAGTTCCCTTGATGTAAACTGTGAATGCACAGGAAATGCTGCACTTTTCTCACTCTAAATTAAATATAAAATTCAGCACTAACAAAAGCAGCTTCTACTTGCACCTAATGTCAGCAAATGCTTTTTGGAAGTGCAGAGTTGGAAATGAAGGGTTTTATCACTTCCTTTAGGGTAACCTAAACAGAATATTTCTGTGAACAGTTTGAATATTCAGCTGGGTGTCAGCCAACCAACTTTGATCATGATGCACAGCATCTCTGCAGTCTTTCCTGTGAACTACCATAGGGTCTTGGCCAGATTAAGGTCTTTGATCCTTGTGCACATGATACAGAGAATTCCTGTTAAAGCTTAACAGACCCCAAAAGTTTGTCAGTACTGTGGGCACACATGCTTTCAAACACAAATTCCAAATTTCACATCTTAGAGCAACCCACCAGCAGTGAGTGTAGAAAATACAATGACTCTGAAGAAGAAGGGGTGTTTGCAAAATTCTCATCCCCTTTGAGACAGAGCCCAACACTCTTCCCAAACTCCCAGAGATCTCATGTGCAGACCTGGTGTGGCTTGAATACCATGAACACATGTGAGAGCTCTGCCTTGCTCTAGTACTGGTGAACATCCATCAGCCTCTAAAAGGAACAGACAATTTGATCTATCTCGAAAGGAACATCTGAGTAAAGGGAACTTCCCTTTGCATTGAATCCCTTGAAGTTACCCACTTGAAAATAATCTTTCCATATGTAAAACCATATTCCTATGGCTGCAAATGGTAGCGGTGAAAAATACTTTCTCAAAAACTGTTTGAAGAAGACCTAAAATATTTTCTCTGAAATAAAATGAACACATTAATTGTGAAGGTCTATTGACATATCAGGGAAAGCCTTTGTCCCCACAGGTGAATGGAGATTTCTGAAAACATGTATGATGAAACATTTAACCTACCTGACAGAGATATAATCAAGATGCTGAGAGAAAATAGAAAGTTAGACATGTTTATAAACTGCTCAGAAGATATTTCCTACATAGACTGTAGGAAATAGGAAATATGTTTGTCAGCAGCAGGTAATTCATAGTAGTGTCTCTTTAAAAAGTAATACCATTTTAAAGGAGGGCAGCCATTTTCAATTGATTAGAGGAATGTTTTTCTATCTGCAGCATCCCAAATTTCCCCATTCTTTGGTTATGTAGATTATTGGAAGACAAACCCAAGTAATTAAGACATCTGTTATGACATTACATGCAATAAATACACAAAGCCTCATCCTAGCCCACCAGCAACAGCAATCTGTTGCTTGTGTTACAAGCCTTTCATATGGCTACTAAACACCTCATTAAACATGAGTTTTAAAAGAAAAGGAAAATAGCTGTCTTAAATGCCACTGTGGCTGGAGGTTAACTGAATTGACTGGCCAAGGAATTCAGTGGACATCTGTACCTATAAAGGAAGTATCCTGTATGTACTCACAGCTGGAAGTTGAGCTAATTTAATTATGAATGATATCTACTCTAACTCCCTCATAAGCTTGTATTACAAGCTCTTCTTTGATATAAGGCTGCTTGATCTTGTCTCAAAGCTAAAAGCTAAAAGAATATCCATTTTAATATTTCCTCTAACTCTTGAAATGTTTTGGTCTCAAGGAGGATATTCAGTTAGAAAAAAACACAGTGTCAGAAACATGCTTCTTTTGCTGCATTCAAAAAAAATTAAAAAAAAAAAAATAATCCCCATAGTCCAGAAATAGTTTCATTATATGTTTGTTGGATATATTGGCATTCCTTTATAAAGAGATGGAAAAGTAGATGTACGTTAGCACCTTTTTTGAATTTGGTCATCCTCTTCCAAGAGGCTGTGTACACTGCAGACAACCTGTTTCACAAAGCAAATCCCCTTGCATCCTGTTGAGAAAAAGCAATGTTTTCTGTATGTGTCACCTTATTTGCAAAGTGAAGCAATAGCCTCTGAAAAAAACTGCTTCTGATCAGCCAGAGCAAAGCAAGTGTTTTCCCTAGATGCACATGCAAAAATTTTTTGTCCTTTCCCTATTTATCCTTGAGTCTGCTCTCTCCAAGTCCTACAAAATGACACAAGAATAGGCTCATCATTCTGGCACTGTTTCCTCCTTTTTTTCTTTATTATATATCTCAGTGATATCTTTCTTCAGTTGTTATTCAAGCCATTGCCATGACATTTCGTTTCAACTTCATTTACTTATTGCAAAAGATCTTCGTAGGGTTTTCTGGCAAGTAAGAACTATTAATAAGAGGTTCTTGTCACATTAAAAGTCAGAAAGTTGACTGGAATGGAATGTAAAGCTTCATGTTGAGTTTTTTACACCTATCTGTTTGTTTCAAAAGCTTCAGATCTTCAGCTATAGTAGTGGGGGGGGTAGTTCATTTGATTCTTTTTTTTTTAAGGAAGATTAGTTTGCACAGGAAACTCAGAGCTTTATAAGCAGGAAGATTTTTGATTACCATTTATCTGCCCAAAAATAAATCTTATAATAAGAGACCCAGAGTATTCTTAAAAAAAACCAAAAAAGTTTTAATGAACAGCATAGTTGGTTTTGAAAAAACTATTGAACCTTTAGGCATACCGATTATTACAGGTTTTTATTTGTCCATTCTTTTATACTGCATTGCATTTGTCAAGCCAAGCAGTTCTGAAAGGGTCAATCCAATTTAGCAGAATGACAGAGAGTGGTGCGAACCAAGATACAGGAAGCTGTGCACATTACAGCAGCCATGTTCTTTAACACAGTGTAAACCTTTGAGTAAGCAGCCAAATATGAAAGAGTACCCTGTAGTTCCAGAAAAAGCTAGGAAATCTTTGGCCCAACACTGGACAAAACAGCACACTTTCCTCACCAACTTTGTGGAGGCAAAGGCTTTTATTCTTCTAATTCACAGTGTGCACTGCAGGATATACCAGTTTTCATAGATGTGTGCATTATAAATTAAAACTAAAACAGCTTTAAAACACTAGAAATATTTTTCTGCAGTCAAAAAACAATGGGAAAAAAATACAACTGGGCATTACAGATTATATTTTGGCCCTAAACAGAGTTGCAGCAACTGCAAATCTTTGTTCCTTGGAGTACTGTCTCATGAGATAAAGGGGAGATATGTAAAAAAAGTAACACCCTGCTCTTTCTGTCATCACCTCAATGTGGCTAGTGCCACCCCAAAAGTTTTTTGGCAGTAGCATCCACCTGATGTGACATTCTACAACAAACACATGTGCTACTCCCCCCTCCCTTTCTTCCCTCCCAGCTCCAGTTACGCAGGATTCCTATGTGAACTTGAGTGATCACCTGTGATCTGTAGANAGCAGAATTACAACATGAGAACAGAATGAGCTAGAGATGATGAAAACACACATCTTATTTTAAATAATAGGATTAAATACTTCTATTTTTTTCATCCTTAGTGGCAAAACTGATCATGTACATTTCTTTCAAGTTTCATATACATCCACCCGACAATAATGAATACCACTATATCTTTATTTTAAAAAAACTATTAAAAATTATTACACTGGTCATCCCAATGATCATGTAACACTTAATACTCAACAATTTTTAAAAAGGAAATGAAGGAGTATGTTAAAGGGGGATGAATCTTAACAGAGAAGCACAGTCACATTTTTGTTTGTAATGGGGTAGTTTTTTTGGTTTGTTAGATTGTAAGGAGTATAAAGCTACCTTCTTTATCTTTTATCATATGAGACTAGCCAGACTGAATTTAATACAGTAATATTGTAATATAAAGGCACCATTACCACAAGAAGACATATGTTACTGCAGAAGTAAGTACAAGTCCACCTTAAATATGCCATTATAACCAACACAAGAAGCGTTAAATACAGAAAAAAAATACAGATAATGAAGAGAGCTGTAACTTTTTAACCATATCAGATATCCAGACATGAAATGGTCAAGTTAAACCACACTCCACAGTAATATTAAAATTAGAGTTTTGTAAGCAGTGATATATATGATGCTGTAGATGAATCAATGTTTACTCCACACCTGAAAAAGGCTCAGAAAATAGCTTTGACACCACTTTTACCTGGAACACATTATGTCTCCTTTTCCTGCTGCCTGACTTTTTAGGACTAGAGGGTTGATTTTGGTAACCTTAAATCCATAAGAAATACTAGTTTTATCATACCTTTTACAAACATTAGACTCCATCTATCAGAGCTTTGAAAGCTTATTTATAACAGTCCCACCTACAGCCACTAACCCCCACTTCTTACCTAGGACATAATTAAACTACTCCAGATCCTCATTAACCTGTTCCTTTGATCTCTGCAGTGATGATATGCAAAGCCATCTTATAAGGCCTCATCTCTTGCTATTGGTTGGGATTTTTGATAACCGTATGCAGAGTTCTGAGGAAGCAAAATCTATTGAAGATTTTCTCAAGCTATGGAGAAATCCAGCTCAAAAGACCAATTTAAAAAAATCCACATATCAAGTGAAGTGCCTTCATTAGGGTCCAAGGCCTAAAAGAAAATACCAGTCCAGGGAAATGCTGAAGGTCTGTGAGTGACCTTTCTTTGGTTTTAATCACTGAAAGTCCCTACAGCTTAATAAGTTGAAGGTGCTAGATCACAGTCTAACTTAATAAGGCCCCACAGCAGAGTCTTGGCCACCTTTGATTGCTCCCATAAGTCTTAGCACATCTGGTACCCTGTCCTTGGGTGAGAAATGTTTTCCATAACTTTCCCTATGTTCACTACCCCGTATGTGAATAATTTTTTTAAGTAAAAATGATACAGAAGTGTATAGCTGCATAAGCTTTTGCAGTTTTCCATCACCATCCGAGAGAGAGGATTATTTTCTCTAAAATAGAATTAAACAAAGTTTATCACAAGAATTTCCTTAAATTTTTTCCTTTACCACCATTTGTTTTGTTGAGAACCACGTGGGTCAACCTAAACTTCAGCAGTGACAAAGATTAAAGGACTGAAGATTACAACATGTTGTGTAGGGATCATCTGCAATCTGCTAATCTTGTTCTTTTTCAAAAATAACAACACACAAGGGCAGGCACAGATTTGGCTAGGAAGCTTCGTTTTAAGTAATCAAAACCAAAAGGTTTTAAGTAAGCCAAAACCCATGTTAACTTAACTGGAAAAGGTATTTATTTTTTGTATACATAATTTAGCTATAATGTAAATTAATACATGTGAATTTGTACATAGAAATTGTGGCAAAAATTAAAAAATGCCATCATCTTGCAATGACTGTTGTATATAAGTGCTTGACTCTAGTATAAGTATCCAGACTTGTGTAGAAGAATAATGATGATTACAAAAAATCAGAAACCACTATGCCAAAATCTTGTTGTTCCTGCCAAATCTCATTTTAAAAAACTTTCCCATATTTTGAATATATGTCTATTTGTTTGCTTTCTATTTTCTTCAGATTATTTTCTATTCACAACTGTACGACATCTCAGCAGCTTTATTAGTCTGGGCTAAAAAAATCCAAGAGCGTCAGTGATCCCTTTTCTTCCCATCCTCGTTCTGGAATAAGCATTCAGAGTAGGTTTTGGTTTTCATATACTTTGGATTGCTGTTATTCTTTAATACACAACTTAAGGTTTCTCTTAGAAAACCAAGATGATGCATCATGCCTTGGAAGTACAGGCTGGTGACATTTGCAAAGATCCTCACACTAATTTTGTAGGATTTGGTTCCATAATTTTGCACCAGCCCTTGAGAAAGGTTTTGTACACAGGTAGTTCAGCAGATTTTTGGATTTCTGTACACTTAAGTGAATTGTGCCTTCATTTGAAGGATTGGAAAATTAGTAAATGCACATGACATAATCTATCTTTTTTTATTTTGTGCAATATTGTGTCTCAAAACTGGACCACTGAACAGTTGAGGAAATTGTGCTGCTCTTACAAGGGACTTGCAAGCTTGGTTTCAGAGCTTTTTTTTTGGAAAATGAATACACTGATTTCAATTTCTGTATGGCATTTATAGTGCTTTCTATAAGGCAGAACTGGTGAAATAATGCTTAATCATTCCTTAATTTTTTTTAATCAGTGCAGAAAAGTCTTTTAAAAATGGTTAAATTATTCACAAATATCTGATCTAAAAAAAGGAGAATGTAAAATTCAGAGGATCTGTTTTACTTGTAACTGGTTTTAATAGATTCTATTGGTAGATAGAATCAATTGAGAGATTGATAGGTAGATTCCGTGTGTGCTGTTTTAAGATAATCTCTTCCTGAGAATTGTTTGAAAAGATAGAAAAAAAAGGACTACTCAATAAATTTTGACATATGCTCTCAAAACCCTTAACCTTGCTATCAAATAGGTGCTTATGTGAATAGCCACAAGCTTCTAAACTACTTCTCACTCATTATCAACATCCTCAGAAGACAAAGATTCTGCTGTAATAGTAGCAGAAGTTTCATGACCATACGGAGTCTGATCATTGCCAATTTAGGAGGGGCCAGAAGTAATGTCCAGGGTGAGAAAGAAGAGAGAAAGTTTGTGTTAGTTGCTTTAGTACTCTCCTAGTCTTCACTCAATTGCAACTCAGAGAATTCCCAAATTTGAATGGATTTTTAATGCAAATGTTATGTAAATTCTGCATAGTCTTCAGTAGATTCCTCTTCAGTGAAATTACTCAGTGAAACTTGAACCCACCTATAGTTACAGATTCCTTTGTGTTCTCTGGTAAAAGGAAGCCTTTTCCCAGCCATAACTTCTGGTCTGACTTTTACTTCTTTGATGCCTACTTTTCCACATTAGAAGAGGTGCTGAGTTAGCCTGTAGTCAGCCTCAGAATGCCACTCATGGCCTTCGGAACACTACCAAAGCTCTCCCAACTCATGTTCTCTCTTTTCCAGAGTTCTGTGTGATTATATCTCATATGGAATTTGTGTTGTCACCTTTAGTGACCCCTCCACACCTACTATCTTCAATGCATCATCCACAAAGATTTTCCAAATGCATTTTTGGGCTCCTCTTGGTCTTCTGTTTGATAAAATAATGCCAAGACAAGGGGAGGGTGTCACCTGTGAGGTTTTGATTCTCTTTTCATTTTGCTATTAAGTCTTGCCCAGCTAAAGTGGTCAGCTGGTCATCCTAAATTTAACCAGCTCAATTCCATTTTCAAAGAAAAAATCTCATTGGACATTGCAGTCTTGTATTTTTATAGCAGGTTGCATTAAGTGGTAAGGAAAATAGGCAGTTTTATAAGACTCTGGAAAAGGTATCCCACTAGTTTTGAGGTTTAACACATCTTTTTTGCTGGGTCCATGTATCAGACAATTACAGGTATACTCTATTTTGGCTGATCCAGCAGCTTTCACAAGAAAGAAAATAGGAGTTTCTTTTGTTATTGGGTGTTATGCTGCAAGATATAAACCTTGAATGAGAGATTTTTCTGACTAGTTCAGAGTTAATAATTACATCAATACCATCGTTTTAAATGCAGGCTCTTCATTTTCCTATCCTACTAAAAATGAGCAAGGTTAAAATCCAACAGACGTTATTCCTGATCATTAATTTTATAATCATTAGAGCTAATTATTACAGTGCAATTATTCTTACAGTTATTTACCTGATTTTCTTTCTTGTTTTTTTATTGATGCCTGTCACCATTAGAAAATTCATATACCCTCCAGACTGAAGTTTCTGAAGTCTGTAGTAAAGGTAAGAGTCTTTAAAAAATATTAAAAATTACTTCAGTGTTCGCTTAACCAAATATTTCCTAAGGCTCTTATGAGTGTAGCCTGTGTAATTCAGCAACAGATTTTAAAAGGATATACATGAAATAATATTATTTGCAATCAAGCACTAAACTCAAATTGGCTCCAAACCACATCCTTTGACTCCTGTTCATTCGACATTTAGTTTCTTTGTCAAACTTAACCCAGCCAAATTTGAGTGATACAACAGAGGCATCTAATTAAAATCATAATTGCTTTAGGTTCTCTTGCTCATGAGTAGTGAAAAAGGGACATCTGGGAGATGATTCAGGTTTTAAATACAGGTTTATTTGTCCTTTGATATGTGTGTCTTTCTCCATTGACTAGCTGGGAAGAAGAGAATAATTGCAATTGTAATTAAGTGCCTCTCTTACATGCCTAAAATTAGCTAAGATAAATCCAGAGCTTTTGCCTTAACTTCCTTTTGTAAAATAAGTTTAAATCATACTTCTCCTCTGTGAATATGAAGCATCAGGCATGGCTGTAATACAAATTTTAGTGATCTTTGTACTCTCAGTTACTATGAATAGCAGTATCAACAGCAGACATACCTAACATAATGCTAGCTTTCTCAAAAAAGCTGAGACACTAAGATTTGAAAAAGTTTTAATTATATATTTTGTGTCTAAATCTGTCCAAGGGTTTGAGGGAGGCCCATCTCATGAAGCCCCTTAGAAATATCAAGTGATGCTATTCACAGCTGAAGAGTGTTGAAGAACTCAGAAATTTATACAAAATGCCTGCTTACTCAAATTTCCTCCATTGCACAGCTTACCCAGACCAGAACTCAGAAATTTATACAAAATGCCTGCTTACTCAAATTTCCTCCATTGCACAGCTTACCCAGACCAGAAAACCTTCCCCACTGAGAAATTTTTCAGATCAAAATTTTTCACATCTACCGTGTTCTTGGTATTGCTCAGAGACACAAATACCACCACCAGTGGACAAACAGCACCACTGCTAACACGTAACACATCCTGCTACTAATGCATACCACCTACTCATTGCTGGACCCTCTCACAATGGTGGTCTTGCCAGACCCATGGAAATATAAATGCATATGAACAAGAGAGAGCTCAAGTTAATTCCTCCCACATCCTGCACTGCTTAGTTCAAAAAAAGCTGTCTCTCTCCCTCTCTCCCTCTGCTCTCTATTAGCTGCTACAAGAGTAATACTATCTTGTTTTTTAAGTCAGGGGAGTTAGGTTGGAGGATCTCCCCCATGCAGCTGCAGATATGAGACAGGTTTTAGCAGCTGAAGTACAAAGGAGGGAAAAAAGCTGTTTAAAAGAATATCACCTAGCTTTTTGCCCTATAAGAACTTTCCTTCTTTTGTTGGAGGGTTCAAGGCTGTCTTCCTTTTGCTCTTTTGGGTTTAATAAAACCTTTTGTACCCCTTCCACTCCCTCTGCCCCAGGTGGTCTACATGGCTACTGATTGAGGTCAGCTGCAAGAGATGTAATGTCCTGAGTACAGTGCAGCAGCATTAATCCTGATGTTAGTTACAGCCGCTGGAGGCATTGACATTATTGTTTTCCTGGCTGACTGACCTCAGCCAACAGTTATCCTGGTCACCCAGCATGAGCCCACCTACCAAGGGCATTAGAGGAATGCTCTGCACATCTTTTTGAGCAGGAACAGTACTGCTTATGTAAGTGAGAGGCAATATTGACAGAGTGATGCAGGTGGGCAGGGAATGATCACCAGTCTCCTGCAAGGCTCAGGGCAGAGCTTGGGTCTTCCAGACAGATCCAGGATCCAGAGAGGTTCTGTGAGCTGCAGTCTGCAGGGCCAAGATATTGCTGTGCAGAGACCTGAGGCAGCTGAAGAGGACAGGAAAGGAAATTGCAGTTCTAAAGCAGAAGATTTATTTATTCATCCCTCCTGCAGCCCATCTGACAAATAAATAACTTTGTCCTTGATTACATGCATTGACACCCAGTCTACTGCAGATACAGCTCTTCTGTGTCCCTAGTAGACTGAACACAATATTTCTTTAATTCACAAAATGGCAAAGATGATCCATTTCAAATTTAATAAACCATTTAGAAATCTTCTCTTTTATTGGTGAAGAGGTAGATTGGAGAATGAAGTAGTCTACCTTCCTTTCAGGTTATGATTAGCCCTTGAGATCAGAAACATGCAGTGTATCTCAGCTTGGACTCAGAATAGCCTCCCTGCTCAATGCACATGTTTTCAGTAATTGTTGGGCAGGGACAAGATCACATTCTACAGTGGAGTTCAACATCCTCCCAAACCTCTTACTTAGTTAACAGTGAAAAATCAAGCCATGCAACTGTTTCAACCTGATGAGAACTAAAATATGAAGGTATTCATCAGCTGCACAATACAGACATCAAACTCTGAGTTCCTCGGGAATGTATGCTGGTGAGTAGAAAATCAGTATACTTCACACTCCTCTCATCATATCCATGAAATATAAATACTATAAGAGAAAGAAAATGACAATCATAGATTGGCTGTTTTTCAGAGGTATCAAGGATTTATTGTGGTGGTTCTCACCTGAGTCAGTAGCTCAGCACACCCCTTTGATGGAAGTGCTTATTTTCTTTGTCAGTCCCAGGTAAGGTGCAGCATTCAGAAAAGGGAAATTAACCTCACACAACCCGACATCCTCAGAGACAGTCAAAAAAAATTGACAGTTCAGATAGGGAGAAACATCACTGTGGCATTTTTTGTGGACTGTCACTGGATTTTGCCTGCACTGTGGCCTGAATCTTGAACTGCAAAGTCATGAAGCTGATGTGGGGATATGAAAGAGAAATGGGGAAGAAAGAGTACTTCCTCATCATAAGTCAGACTGTGGGAAGAAGACAGATCTTTCCTACTTTTGTTGTCTTAACACAGACACATGACTTGGCAGACTACATTCTCCCTGAAAGAGCTGCCCACTTTAGGAAGCATTTCTGTGTTTTCTATGAGCACTCACACCTTCATGGTACCTGTGCACATTTCACAGTATGGTTTGCAAGATTAGACTTAAACAAACTTAGAAGAGAGGCAGAAGGGTTCCAGCTTCTAGCTGGCAGGCACTTTCCTCAACAAAGCTCTTTCTACATCCACATGCCAGTTTACCAACGGGTTTACAGTGTGCATATCACCAGAAACAGCTCCTACCCCCTTACGTGATGTCTATCCTAGCTAACTGTGGGACTACCAAGATGCAGGACAGCAAGACTGCAGTCATGAAGTCATCCAGTGGACAGGCTCATTGTCCCATTTCTCCGGTGCTTATTGATAATTTTTCTTAAACATATATTTCTGAAATGCAGCTGCTACTTCTTTGAGCCTCCATGAATATTTGGGTAAGGATTCTTGCAGAGAAACACCTTCCAGTTTACTTGCAACAGCTACCTAGGACTTATTAGCGTTCCTCACAATTAAGACAGGGAAGCTGTGAAATGCTCTCTAACTTAGTCACAGATTTAAATGGTTTTTAAAGCCAGTGATTTAGTTTGAGTATTAACCTCAGAGCTTGACTTGTTCAGCAGTTTTTCCCCCTAGGCTTCAGCATGCCAGGAAATCCAGCACATGATAAATGTATATAGCTCTGAGGTCATCTTTGCTCAGATTTTGATGTGTCTGCTGTTCAGTTGTTGACCCCACATACATCAAAACCTGATATTTAATAAGCACTGGTGCTGATTTAACTCAGGATATTTAATATAGTTTGGAGGATTGTAAAGAAATATAATATTTAAGCAGTTAGACATCACAGCTACTTCGATCAGTAGTAAATACTGTATATTTTTGTCTGGAATGAGAAAGATCCATATTTGCACTGTACTCCTGAGGCTTTGAGTGCAACATCGAGAACTTTGCAAAGGTGATGTAGCTCTTGTGGGTGCTAAACTATGAGAAGTCTGGGGGAGAGGGATATGTAGAGAAAGCTCCCAATGAACTGTTGTGTTAAGACTCCGTATTTCTTGCCTATTACTCCAAAATGCTCCTGCCCTGTCACCGTCTTGGTTAAGACAGCATGCTCATTGACATGCCTGTGGTAACCATGCAGGAAAAGAAAAACTGGCCTGCTCTCTGATGAGGAGACTTCCAGCACTGCAGTTATATAAAGAGTGGATATTTGCTATTCACTGTATCCCCTCATTCTCTGGCAGGGAGGCCAGATGAAGAGCAATTCTCAGTGACCAGCATGTCCAGAGCTGCAGTCCCACTTCTGAAAATTGCCTCTCCTGTGGCCTTTAGATAAAGCATTTTCTTCTGCATTTTGTCTTCAATATGTTTCAGAAGTGCTAAAAATAGCAACTTGACAAAGACATAATATTGGAAGCTGGAAAGCACTTTTCACATAGCATTTTTGTTTCCGTGTTTCTCCAGTTATCTGCTTCTCTTCACCATTTCCCCGAGGAATTAATTTTATGCAATGTTACTGAAAGAAAGAAGAGAGAGATCAATACAAGACTGAGTCTCCATACCATCTGTACATAAGGATTTTTGGGGTGGAGATTAGCATAGTGAAAGGATGTCGCTGAGTTGTGTTATTTACTATTGAGGGTTTCATGAAAGTTATAGTTAAATGTGAAGTCACCATTTGACTTGACTCTAACAAAACAAAACAAACAAGCAAAACAAATAAACAAGTAAAGCAAAACAGCTGCCAGAAAACCACAAACCAGCCTAACAACACAACTCCGAAGATTTTTCAGTCTAAATTCACTTTGGAAAGCAATGAAATGTAAACATTTTCTGGAAAACTGTACTTCCTAGGCTTGTTTTCAGATAAAAAGTAGCAGCCTGTGAATCTGTTTTAATGTTTGATCTGTCCCAAGTGGTCACTAAGCATAAAAATATATACTTTGTGTGCAAACTGTTGCAGTGGGATTCAGCCAGTCTTTGCGAGGACAGTACAGAAGACTTTTGTCCACATGGGGCATAGTATAAGGAATTTCAGCAAACAATTTGAATACCAAATTTGTTCTTGATTAAGGAAAAATCAAAACCACTATGCTGTGTTTTCAAATGAGCTCTTTGAAGCCAGGCTTTTAATCTTGTGGTGTTTTGAGTGCAAACATGTGGCATGTTTATACTTGTCAATTCAGTCAAGTGTAAGATATTCGGACTTTACTACTGCTGGCATTGGATTTTTCTGTAGAGTTCCTGATAATTCTGTAAGTGTTTCATAATCAATATTAATTAACTCTTTAACAGTAAACAAGTAAATAAACAAATGTCTAGAACCATTTCATGATTCACTTTGAGCAAACTTCCTGTGAGATCCTCCTCGAACTTGTGGTAAAGAAACGGGCAGTGGTCATCTTCTCTACAGACATTGCAAAGTCCAGACATGTATTTTTGAGGGTATTAATTAACAAAATCTCTTATAACTTATCTAGGAAGGTATTCCTCTAGTTTTTGTTGTTTGGTATTGTCTTGATATTTTTCTTATTGATAACTGTCTTATAAGATTTTCTTTTATTTTTACTTAATAATACTATTCCAAACATATCTCTTTGTAGGAAACTCTAGATGAGAGAGATATCAGTAAACATGAAGAAGGAAAGAAAATAGAGAAACCATGAAGACATACACATTAACTATGCCAGTGGTGTTTAACATGTCCATCTCTTTCAGTGGAGTGTTCCTCATCTTGAAGTTTTCATTCGTCTTTTAGAGTGGAATGTTTTTGTTTCCATACATGGTGAAAATATTCAATTTTTTCTAGATATTCTTTCTGATTTTTTTCTTTAAATTACCTTCCCTCGCTATCTCTAAATATCAAAGGCTTGAGTCTTCCTTTTCATGTTTTCGCTCTACAAAAGAATTTCTGCAGCATCACACGAACACTCTTACTATTCTCACTGACTTCTTTCAGACAAGATTTTTTTTTCAGATGAGATTATTTTCTAATCCTGTGTGAGAATATGTGGGAACTTGTTTTCTGTTGGAAGCAGCAAAAATTAACATCTGTTCTTACAATGTTATGTGAGTGGGAAGTGGGTTCAAAATCTGCAGTTTGTCAGCTAGCGGTTTAGGGAAACCTAGCTTTCCTGTATTGTAGGTATAACCTCTGACAAAGCTTTCTGGTGATATGAAATATCATCTAAGATTTCAATACCTCCTGAGAAGCTCCAGAACTCATATCCCTGCTTCTCTAAGGTAGTACTATATTCTCTATACCAAGACAACATCAGCTGTCCAGACTGAATCAAGGTTGACTTTCTTATGAGACAGATAGTAGTAATACATTCCTTCACCATTGGTTAGAAACTGCCGGTGTAGAAATTTAATTGAACTGGAATATGTGATTTGAAACAAAGATTTAAAAGCCTTGTAATTAATTTGTAACTGTTTAGTTTTAGTACTGACAATTTGTGGAATAAGTCCCTGATGCAGTCATAGTAAGCTAGAGTGGGAAAAAATCATGTCTTTAACTGAAATAGCCATTTTTTTTTGTAATTTATGGAAGTAGACTATGACAAAAAAAGAAAAAATTCTACTCCATTAAATTATAAGCCAAGTGTCTACAAACTAAATTACAGTAAACTATATTTCTTCAGTCTCTGTCAGACTGCCTTATTTATAAATGACAAATCACAGAATGTTTGAGATGAGGAGGGATCATCTGGTCCAATCCACCCTGCTCAAGTGTGGATACCTACAATCAATTGCCCAGGACCTTCTTCAGCCATGCTTTGAATATCTGAAATTATAGACACTCCACAACCTCTCTCACCACCCCAATAAATTAATGAATTCTTGTTCAGATGCATTATCATGTGTTTTAATTTTTATCCATTGCTTCTCATCCTGGTCATGCTAGATTTTTGAGAAGGGTTAATTTACTGGAAGTATTTATTGTTTCCTTAAATAGCCTTGTACAAGAGGAAATTTTGTACATGGTTAATACAAAATGCTCAGTTTTGTAGAATCCTGTTGCCAAATATGTGCTGTTGTTAAACTAAAAGAAGGAAAAATCTGACCAGCTAAATACTTGCAAGATCTCTCAGTCTTAGCAGTATAATTCGCATGCTGCTATCCTTTTTGTTCTTATGGGTAAATGAACATCAAAAAAAGGAAGTTTATTTTCTATCAGTATGTACGTTACAGAAGAATTGAAGACTAAAATGTTTGCAGGAGATCATAAAGTGAGTTTGTGTAAGTATCACAAAAGAAAACACCACTGTAATACTATGTTGGTTGTAGGCTTAAACTCTCTGCTGTCAAGTACAAGCAAATTTCATCATTTGTGTTTGAATTGTAACATAAATATTTCATTATATTTACATTTCTCTTGGGAATCTCAAGAGTACTCAGGTCATGAGGACTGATTCTTCTTTTTTTAATGTCCTTAACATTCTAGTTTCTCTCTGATGTGTACTATTTAAAGATGAAAAAATTGCATCTGTTATAGGGAAGCTCTGTATTTCTTATTCAAGTACGACATTCTGAAACATAATAAGAAAGTAAAAACAGGAGATGATGGGAAAAAGGACAAAAATGTAAAACAAGAAAGGAAGTTAGAGGACGGCATAGTAAACAAAAATGCAGTTGCAAAGGAAATGCAAAAATAATCAACTTTCAAAATTCCGGCAATAATTTTATTTTAGGCTTATGTTAGGACATAAATTAATTCATAGTGATTTGTGGTGTCACTTTTAAACCCTTAAATAGCATTAAATCCATACAATTTTAAGTTGCACAGCATTTTTTTCTGTGCACTGTAGGTAACATCTCCATAAATAGTTCTGTATTCCAGGCACAGACACAAATATGTTTTTAAAATTTTTAAAACACTGAGTAACAGTGGCCACTTACTGAGCAAGCAAAAAGCAAAAATACATGACCAGAATAAAAATCAGGTGGGGATCAAACACCTCCACAGTATTCTGTAAGCATTTGCCTTATCAAGAGACATTATCTAACAGCAAGGTACATCTGCAGAAAATACAATGTTCCTAACTATTCTGGTGATTTATTTTTAAATATTGAAGAACAAAGTATTTGTAGGGTCAGCCAGAAGTCATTACTGAAGGGAAATATGTGTGATCACACAGAGATTAAAGAGGAAATACATTCAGTTCATCCAAACATTACAATAATAGGATTAGAAAATAATAGGATTATAAATACTAAAGCTTTGAGGATAAATTCTACCATTGAGGAGATCTATGACTGGATCTCTTGATTGTCTGCAGATCTTTTTGCACCAGTAGAAAAACAGGAATTGTTTGGAGTACTTTCTGACTTAATCTGAGTGTTGTTTTAAATATGATTTTTTTACCACCTCTGACATATGTTGTAATTTTTTCAAAGCCCTTTACAGATGTATTTTTCTATAATTCTGTGATAGACTAAGTGTGAATTATTATTGTAAGCATCTTGGTCCATCATGCTGTACACAGCAAGCAGAGTGAGACATAATAAAATCTTTTATTTAACTTTTTTTAAAGAGCAAAGACGAGGGTCAAAATACAATTTTTCCATGATGGTTTATTTCACAGAAGCAAAGCAATTTGTCACTGTTTTCACTCTGTGTTGTCTAGACAAAGCTATATTTTGTATGGGATTTGATGTACTGTTTAAACTGGTTTTGAAGAAGTATTTCCAATAGCTATAGTGTCAGCTCTAGTCAGGATTTTAATTTCCATTTCATTCCACACACATACACACAAAAAAGGTCAAATATATGCTCTGTCACTTTTTTAATGGCATAGGTTCCTAATGTCCCCTCCCGTTGGTCCTACAAGGGAGACTGTACAAGAGGAAAATGTTATGGACCATGGTCACAGGTTTGATTTTTAAATCTTACTTGGTTTATTATCTCTTTAAACATCATGTTCATGTGAGCTGCACTCCTTAGCCATTTATATTTATTTTGGGTTCAATTTTAAAGAAGAGTCAAGTGCATTTTATGGCAATCCTCTGCTGAATTCTGGTGACTTATTCTGAGCTTAAATCCACACAAAGAAAAAGTATTAAAAATTTGCTTCAGGATGCTAGATTGGTTTACAACATTGTTAAGACATGCACAGTTTGAGGTTCTGCTATGATTCAGCTAAAATGATGTGAGGTTAAGCTACATGTCAGAGGATTTTAAAGGAAACCTGAAGAAAAGTGAACTGAGCTATAAGGAAAGTGTCCAGGTGACAGTGTGATGTTGGAAGCCCTTGCATTTCAATTACAAAAGCAGTGAGACTTGGGGATAGATCCTGCATGGTGCACATGAGTTCATTCACCATAGTGAAAAACAGAAGTGTTAAAAGTTCATGTACAAGAGCTTTTTTACTGATGTTACACAGATGTGGTGGGATAACTCACATAACTGGAAAACAGCAATGGGTAGATACACACCACAAAAATTAGGGTATTACCTTCTTCACACAGCTGTAGAGACAAAAAAAAGAATTTTAACAACCTTGATATTTTCTGGAACAAGAATATAGCAGGTACGAGAAATGCAAGAGATTGCTGGATGTGTGATGACAACAATTACTCGATGCAAGACAGGACTGAGCCAATTAATGCAGATTCATTGTTAAGAAATGCTTACAAAAACAAGTAAGAATTAATTCATAATGTGAAAAAGTGGGCAGCCAAGGCCATAGTAACCACAAGATTGTAGTGTTTAACCCAGACAAATAAGTAGAACAAAGAAGAGAATTACAGTCCCAGACTTCAAGAGAGAAAATCCATTGCTTTATTCAGGAGTCTTCCTGGCAGCATTCTGGCACCTAGGAGTCCTGGTTGGTCTTCAAGGGTATCCTCCTCAAAGCACAGGTATGGTCTGTTCTAACATGCAGGAAGTTAAGTTAGCGTGAAGAAGACCAGTACAGATTACATGAGCAATCCTGATTAAAACTGAAGGCTAAAAGCAAGCTGGAAGAACAGTGGGGTGACCCAGAGGTGTGGAGCCCAAGCACCAGGGGATGAAGCTAGAGATTCATCGACAATTGGATGTCATAGGCATTTGTTTCTGACCAAAAGGATACCAATCCTGGTGTACGGAAGAAAGGAGACATCATTCTGAGAGGGGTGAGTGATTAACAGTAACTATCTATTTTTATTGTTCTGGTTTGAGATTTCTCTTTACAGTTCTGTGAATAAAATATTACATTTATATTAATGGTATCCATATATGTGGTAGAAATTCGCTGACACATACTCTGCTAGAAAGCAAGAGAAGAAGAAGATGAGAATTTCCTAAACCTGTCAAGAAATGTTCACACAAGAAAAAATGTAATTTCACAAAAAATATGTACCTTTGTAGATAAAGTTTCCAGAAAATTGGAAGAAACTAAAAATTTGGAGGAAGATAGAGCTTTTATATTTGGCACTAGTCATCTGGGAGTAAGGAAGGTATCAGTCTTGCCTGAAGAAAATAAAAAATATTCTCATGAAAGGGCTGACTACCTGTAGTTAGACAGAATTTTGAAACATCTTTTATTCACTATTTAAATTGACTAAAATTTGTAAAACAGCTTTTTAAGAGAAAAGCAATAATTGTATGAAAATGAGAACATTATTTTTACTGACAATTCCAAAACTAAAAGTTTTGTTAGATGTACTAGATTCACAAAAAGCCTTACTTAACAAACACAAAACTAAGAACCTATGAGATATTCCAACTCTCCTTTGTCTCCCCATATACCATGGAATGACATGTAGTGAATTTATGCAGGAAATTGAAGGTCTCAATCCACATTCATGTGGGGTGTGACGTGGACCCTAAATCTGGAAACTGCCCATCATTTCAACTTCTTCTTTTTTTGTCTAAAATGTCTGAAGTTGTATTGTTATTTTATCTTCCTTTCGCCTCAGAGATTCTGGTCTGTTATTTCAAATTCTGGAATTATTTTAAGCTTATTTTTACATTAGCAAAAATATCTTAATTATTCACATGTCTATTTAGTATGCAATCCCAAGGAAGAACTCCCTTATTACATAATTAATAGTCTAATGCAACAGAGACTAAAAAATGTATCAAAAATAATGCTCAAAGTGTTTTACGACTTGCATCAAAATCACAGATGGCCTACAAAAATGCTAGTGTTAATTCATCCACCTTCCTCCATTTGGATCAGCTATTGGTTCCTGGGTTACAGATGTGTATATTTTATCTTGTATATACAATCACCTAAGGTGTATCATCGTGCCTATATGTAGTGTGTACACATTACATAGAATTCGGAAAATTGTTATTTCTCAATATGAGGGGTGATGCATATTACATCCCTGGCTGCAGACCCCTTATTTGATGTTTCCTAATTCAATATATGTGGGGAATACCAGAGTAGTGAACAGATTAGTCTCTGATGATGGGATGTTCACTGCACCTCTCCATCCACCTTGTGACAGGCAGCTGATGCAGTATCCTCTGTGGACAAAGAGCCTTTTTCTCTTCCAATTGCAGTCATAGGTGGTAGCAGGGATGACTAGCGCTACATAGTCTATCTGGTAAGAAAAGAAAAGAAAAGAAAAAAAGAAAAGAAAAGAAAAGAAAAGAAAAGAAAAGAAAAGAAAAGAAAAGAAAAGAAAAGAAAAGAAAAGAAAAGAAAAGAAAAGAAAAGAAAAGAAAAGAAAAGAAAAGAAAAGATAAAAAGAGGCTGCAACATGTTCTGCTCCAATATATTATTATTACTATTATTATTATTATTATTATTATTACTATTACTATTACTATTATTATTATCATTATTATTATTATTACTATTACTTGTTGTTTGTTGTTGTTGTTGTTGTTATACATATACAGTGTTATCCTGTATTTTGTGTTCTCAACTTCACAGCTAGAGCTAAAGGGGCAATGAAGTCAATGTTTGCTATCTAAACTCAGAATGTATCATTTAGCCACCAGTACCATACAGAACCTCAAGGAAGTGGTGGGAATCCTGGCTATGGATAAAATGACCTCTCAAAGTCCAGTGGGTAGAAAAAAGGATGACAGTGGTGCTGCTACCTGCATTCCTTATGTGAATGAGGAAAGGGCTCCATGCCCTAATGGAATTATTGAAGTTCAGGCAAAATTGGAAAATTATGTATTACTTGCTCACTTCACATACCCATGGATACTTCAGGTCAATTTTCCATACACTGACCTTCTGCATCTGCATCATTCATCTCCATTTGTACAATATGTTGCAATAAAATCCATATTTCCTACAATATGCCCCACTCAATCATGTCCAGATCATTTTGTAAAGAAGACAATAATGTTGAGCAAGGTGTAAACTGGGTGTATAAAAATTCCTGCCATCAGTACAATCAAAAGTAATGTTTGAGCCTGACAGCTAGTGGAAAGCTCAGTATTTGATAATGTTCTAGTTTTTTTTACATTTGGCATTCAGGGTGCCATGATCCCCTTTCCATCCAGAGCAGAAGCAAACAGAGTCCAGTAAAAATGGGAACCAGATGGCATGGGTAAACTGAGCTCCTTTGCTGCTAGTTTGTATTAGTTCCAATAAAAAACAGGAAGAGAAAAACTACTTGTGATTTTCCCTAACGTATCCAGAAACTAATCTTAACTTTTTAAAGTTTCAAAATGTCCACTTTATGTTGCAGTTTATTGTTCTTAGTTTTTTTATTCTGTGTCTGAGCAAAGCCAGAAATTCAAAGAATAAAACTTAAGAAGGAAGATGATGTTGTGTTGCTTCAAAACTAGTCAGAAATAAGAGAGGAAAAAAGAAAGACACATTCGTTTATCCTACAGGATAACAAATTACTTTTTCCCCCTACAGCATTGTGTACATGAAACAAGGCCCTGGTTTCCCAACAGAGACTTCACCTAGTATAAACCTTCTTAGATTTTATACTGGTCTTTTATGCTTTGCATTAGCACTGTCACAGGTTCTAAGTATTTCTTACTATTCATATGCATCATTCATAGTCAAGCATTAGATTATCCAAAGCATACTCATCCTTTCAACGCTTAGCCTGTATCATTGTGTGTGGTCATACAGATAATGAGTTATTCAAAGAGTGAGCAACGATAAAGTAAATCTCTCAAACAAACACATCCTTTTGCTTGTAAAATATGCATATTTTGGAGAATATCCATTTTTCAATAGCACAGTTACCGAAGGTACTCAGAATAATTTCTCTTTATTCATAGCCTTCTGAAGGATGAAAACAGAAATCCTTCATATGATCTTTCTTTGGGAAAATACTAACCATGAAGAAAACTGATTCCTTTAGTGGGATGTTCCAGAAATAGGAGTGTTTGAGAATTTAAATAATTCAGAGTCCCAAGATATATTAAAGAATTTTTAAATTCAAAAAATCTAGAGAACAATTTGAAATGGGCTATACTTTTTTTCAAGAATAAAAAAGTTAGTGTTGATTGATAATAAATACTTTCACATTTTCACAGCAAATTAAATAGAGAAAATATTTTAAGAGACAGTATGTATTCCACTTTAAACAGGGGGTAAAATAAACCTTTGAAATATTTTGGTAACGCAGGCTTTGCTAAACACATAGCCTTTCAAGGTTTTGTTAAACCAATGTTGTTTACAAAGTCTGAAGATGATGAGAAGCAGAAGAAAATTAAATGTTATCTAGGTGACTCAGTGTGAACACTCATCTGGTCTCCTTCAGACATTCACAGAGGACTCAGATAAATGGGCAGAATGTTTAAAACTGGTCTGCCCGTAATGAAAGTGCTTGTTATAAGTATTAAGCACCCAAAGACAACACAAGACAAGTACTGAAGTCTGAATAGCAGCTCTGCACTGAAAAGCGAGGGTCGTAAACCAGCAGGGAACCAGAGCAGCCGTTCATATGACTTACTAAGCACCCCAGCTGGTATCGGTTTTTCTGTGTGAGCATTGATTTTAAATTGAAAGGACAGGAATGTAGAGGTAAATATCTGTTTAACTTTTTCATTTCCACTGTTTTGAATTTAGTTTTTATGTTCTACAGCTTATTTTCCATATTCAGGGTAATAACTTTCTTTCTCCCAAACATTCCTTATACATTTTTATATATATATATATATATATACACAAAAGTAAGCATGCATATATTGCATGTTTATGTGTAATTGCAGAAGAAGGACAGGTTGAAATGTCATAATTCTTCCTGTACTGAACACACGGCAAAGTAGTTTATTGTTATGAAGCATCAAGACTCATGGACCTTTCTTTGAGAATTCAAAAAAACCTATACACCTTTACTTAACCTTTGACACAGACTGTAAAATATTGGTTAAATAAGACCTTTCAAAATGATACATTTGTAATGAATTATTTGGCCACTTCCTGAGAAATACTACATGTTATCTAAAGAGAATTCAAGGCTGTCATTTCTAGTAGTGGTGAAGAAGCACAATAGTGACCTGCCACTGCAAAATCAGAGACCTGACAAAATATAACTCTGGACTTGACTTTTACAATGGTCCTTCCCAGAATATGATGCTGAAAAATGTATTTCTTAAAATGGATCTGATGGGAAGCAAAATTGCAAGCATGTGTAGTCCAAAGCATTGATAAGATACGGGCCTTTTACATCTAGCCTGATATTTCTAATCTAGCCTGAAGTTGTCTGTTGCTATCCTCTAATAGCTGTTTAGTAAACACAGAAAATGAGCTTGATGCAAACACAAGTCCCTGGAAAATGTGGTCTTGGCATTCCCCAATAAAATTTACCCAAAAAAGGACAACTTTGAGTCATGTTAAAACTAGTCCAGAATGTAGTCCCCAAGCTTAGATAAAAATGACTGATTTTTTTTCAATTATATCATAAACCAAAAAAAAAAAAAAAAAAAGTCTGGAAAAAAAGAAAAAAGGAAAGATATATTCAAAACATATCTACTATAAATTGGGACATGAAAATATTTTGTTCCACTCAAGAAGAAAGATTGGCACCTTCTAAATTTTGCATTGTAATAAGAACAACCATCTTTGCCTAGTCACAACATGCTGGGGCCCACTTGCCCCTGTGGGGTTCTCTGAGAGCACTTGTTTATCCTGTCTGCTATCCAGGTACCCTAATGCTGAGGAATTATGTCTCTTTATTTTACTGTTAAGAAGCAAAAACCTCGGGCTTTTCTGTGCCTCTGTTGAGGCAACAGAAAAGTTTGCAATCTAAGCTAATTTTTTTTTGTTGGTTGGTTGGTTGATTGGTTGGTTGGTTGGTTGGTTGGTTGGGTTTTGGGTTTTTTAATGTAATTGGGTAATGTCAGTTGTCCTTCAGATTCTTTCCTTTGTATGGAAGCTGAGAAAATGAAAACCTTCCATTTTCTTTTGTAGATTTTTTCTTTATTTGGATTCAATTAATGGATAATCTTCATTTTCCACTATGGATACCTCCCTATGTGCTTCTATTTAATGGAATATTTCCCTAGTTCTTGCTGCACCGACCATTTCAAGGTTTATCTTCAGACTATTCCAACTTACCCAGAAGTACTAAACAAGAAAAGAATTTTGTATGTGCTTTGCTACAATCATTAATCCAAAAAATATCTGGAGATACCCCATTTTAATAGAATAATGTAGAAAACTTTCTATGTGGTAAAAGAGTGCAAATTCCTACCTGGTAGAAGAGTGCATCTCACATCTCTGTTGTAAGTTTTAACTGACTAAACATGCAAACTAATTAAAAATATATAATCAAAGAGAAAGTATAAAATATGGGGGAAAAAACATACAGTAAAAGCCCCAAACTCACCTCAACATAATTCATGTTACATCTAACAGAAGTAATTGTGGATCTCTCTGTCTAACTAGAATGTAAGCATGAAACACCATCAGTTTACTAGAGGTATGTTATCATTATTTTCAGCCAAGATTTTAGATATATTAAAAGATATTCAATACATGCCCCTTTTTTTTATGAGAAGCAAAGATTGAAAAAATTTAGGTGTGGTGTTCCCATAGCAAAACCGGCCTTCTTTTTCAGTTATGCTTCTAAAAATATTTATATAATTAGGAAGTATTTTTGAAAGCATATTCAGAATCTGTGTCTCTCCTTATCTACTTCTTCTCATTAGATGAATAAAACTATAGTTATTCATCATAGTAATTTTATTGGTTGGTTATCCTCACTCAGGTTACTAAAATACAAAAGCTCCTGAAGTGTCATTTCATACCAACCAACTAAACCAAAACTGTATTAAGAAGTTTCACATTTTTCATATGTAGTCTACAGTGCTGCATACTCCCTGGCTTCCCCGTCTTTATCTGTATGCTTTTTCTGGAGCCTGTTTATAAGCTGATGGTCGGAGAATTTACACTTTTCTTGGGGCCATGTTTCCAGATTGTATTGATCCTATAAGGCCAGAAATCATCTGTGAGATTCTTGGACAGTCTTCCACTCCAGTAGCAGTGGATAATAAAGGGAATTCTGCACATCTTCAGAGCCATTGCATTCTCTAGTCCAAATGGAAGTCTGTATCCATTCTGAAATATCTTGCATGCATTGACATCCACAGGTCCAAAGGTCTTTTACTGCTTTACCTTTTCTTTTCTTTGGTCACTCAGATTAAAAAATGGGAGTAACCTAACAAATGTTGCAAATCATGCAGAGAATATGACAGCATGTGCTTTAGGAAACAGGGGATGGCAAGTAATACCACTTATCAAAAAGACTCGTTCCACAAAGGTATTTGGGAGCCTAGCTCCCACTGATTACCTCTGTGCACCTAGGCTTCAGCATCTGTCTCTTGGGAAGCTGATTATTTCTAAACAGGAAATAAATCTTCGAGGTGTAAGACCAGTCTCTGAGATGAAAGACTATGAAATCTCACTCTAAATATCCCAGAAACAAATGTTTCAAAGATTGACATGATGTTTCTCCCACTCTCCAGTGATTAAGTACAACTTTTAAAATTCTCTGCTCAGCAGAAGTTAAAGCTTCTTGTATCTCTGGAAGGTCTAATTCTGTTCTGAAGTTTATCAGACAGTAAGTATTGAAGAAACAGAGAGAAAGTGGTTTGGGCCAGGTGATGAATGTGCCTAGAGCAATCTGGAAACTTACCTGAAACAAGAAATAAATCTTGATTACCAAATATCGTAACTACCCTGAGCAAAGAAATGGCAAGAAGTCTTCTTACCTCCAGAGACGTTTTCGGACATTCTCCCTAGACTGTACCTCAGGAGATCTAACAGTTTTCTAAATCTTAAACTGCTGTATTCCAGATTTCTTCCACACACCTTCTATCAGCTTAAAGAATGGCAGGATGTATTCTCATTCCACTGGTGAAGAAGCCAATTCCTGAAGCTGACAATATCCTTCCAGTGCACCAGAAAGTGAAGACAAAAGTTACAAAGTGCAAAGCAAGACCTAAGTATACTCACTGGCTCCACAAAGTGAGATATCACTCTACTGTTTCCCATAGATCTCCACATCACTGCTGGGGAAAGCAAAAATCCAAACAAAACAGCATCAAGCCACATAACTGAACAAATCCCATTGGTCAAGATACTTTGGCAGAAATCTCTTAAGGTTGCGTGTTTATCAGCAGGGTGTTAATAAAAAATGAGTTACACTTCAAGAACTTATGAACACACACATTATACTCTGGTTAACAGGACTGAAAATTGTGTGTAACACCATGAATGTGGTTATGAGTACCTTCGTCTGAAAGCAAGCAGAGGACAAGAAAATTTCTTGAGGTTATAAGCAAAAATTGTGAATGGTTGTGTGCATTCTGTGAGGTGATACACTCTGAAAACAGCTCTCTAAAGTACTGTCTGTTACTTATACATTATAATGTCTGTGTATTTTGTCTTTGAACATAGTTGTTCAAAATATCTTCAAACTATGAACATAATAGTGTTCATACTGGAGCAAGTGACCAAAACCCTACACCTTCAAGGCTTTATAAGAACATTGCTTCATCTCTTCAGAAAGTGAGCAAGGTTTCTGTTAAGATGATGACTCCAGGCTTTGTAGGAAACACCAGAAACAACATCACTTTGGGTCACCATGACCTGAAAGTTTTAGGAGAATGAGTAAATTTAAACAGAGAAACAGAAATTTACATTATCTCATCTTGCCTGAAAACAGGCAAGAAATTCAAATTCAATCTGTAACTTTCATCTCTCTACAGGTGGTTAATTCATTCAAAGGGAATAGACAGTCTCCAGCAAAAGGCCATTTAAAATTAAATTAGTTACCTTAGTTATTGGGAAAGCCTGTCTAGTGACCAGATAGTAAGCTCGGGGATTCTAGACATCTAATTTAGCTAGCCAAGCCTCATGCTGTAGTTGGAAGGGAAAGTAATGCAGTAAAATACAAAATTATTTGGCATCCTGTGAATATAAAGACTAAAACAGAAGAGACAGAGATTCTTTTGCCTGCACAGAACTTGTAGAGGAATAATTAATTTTATTTCTTTCCATGTGGTTATTCATCCAGTTCACTTTTTTATTTCTTTGGGTATTAATTTCTGATATATCTTTTTCTCCTGCAACACACAATGGTTTCTGATTTTAGTAGGTATTCCATTATTCCGAAATAAATTACAAAGGCAGAAAGGTCCTGAAAAGGCGAGACTACAGCACAGCTCTTGTAAAGTGCCATGTCATTATTAAAGGGCAAAAAAAAAAAAAAACCTAGAATTGAAAGTTCCTAAAGCCCAAATCAAAGCTGCTTGGTTTTGCACTGGAAATCTTGGTCCATTTCATTCTCCATTTTCTTCTAAACATCTTATATGATGTCTGGAGAGTACATCTTATAGTTATGACTAATGGTCCACATGAACTGACAGAATGTTTGTGCGAAATTTGGGTAATATGATGAGACTGTCCATGGGAAAGTCACTCCTCCATGCCTTTCAAACAAAAGAGGCATCAAAGAATGTTTGCAAATCATTGCAAATCAAGCACTGCCTTTAAAAATAAGGCTAATTTTTATAGTTGCAGGTGGGGTTTTCTAAAATATGGGATTCTTTCTAGTAAAGGAGCATTTCTACTCCTAGTATTTATATATACAGAGATCAGCAAATGGTGATATCAGCATAGATACTTAGGAAGCAAGGTTGCAAAGTTCACTTCAAGTTCAGTTCAAAGTTTATGTTCTGAGCAAAGTGGCAAGAGTTTTGCATGACTTCTGTTCCCTTTCCTGAAAACCCAGCCTTTATTCCAGATCTTAGATTATGGAAACAGATAAATGAGTTTTCTAAAACTTATCTAAAAACTTCCTCTGTTTGCAGGTCTTTATTTTGCCAGTTTTGTGCAAAGTCTAGAACTTCTAAATATCATATCTGCTAGCTACAGAAATCTCTCCCTCTTAGGTGGGAGAAAAAAAAAATACCAAACACAAAGTCTGTGAATTAACTACCTTTATTTTCCTTGCTGCATTTCACTTACACTCCAGTTCTCCTTTCTTTGTTTCTCTCTAAAGATTCACCATGAATAGTAACACCTGCTGGAGTGGTAACACCAGTGTGAGCTCTCCCACGATGGTGATCTGCTAGCAGGGAGAGGGATACAGACCAACATCTCTGTCTCTCTCACTGACTGCTGCTCGGTCACATCCTCCCTCTCAGGGAGGGCCACACCTCAGAGCAGCCCTCCTGCCTAGGTGGCAAGACCTGGACACTTGGTCCTATTTGCAGTCTTTATGGACCTTTGCAGATCCTGGAACTGAGAATAAAATCAGTGTCTCTCTAGTACAGGTGGTGAACAGGCTTAAGTGAGTTAAAGCTCTGAACACAGGCTAGATCTATTTTAATTACTAAAAACCCTGTCATTCCAGGGTCTCTCTCTGTCATGAGCTCTGCTCTGCTCAGGCAGTTCTTTTTAGTACATAAACTGTGTAGTTAAATATCTGCCAACTTAAAATGCATTATTTAAATAACCTTAAAATCTTCTCTGCTTTAGCTTTTTCGACCTTTCTCAGGAAAACTTGTGCATCATTTGTATGGATTTATGGAGATATAAATGCCTAAAGTAATGTTTCAGAACTAACAAATGTGGGTAAATATGACTTAAAAACAAGCTGATCGTGCACTGGAACAGCAAAGACTGGAGGATTAAGGCAGTCAGTGAAGATGAAAGTGTAGTCAAATCTGTGGAGAAAAAAAAATAAGCTTGCAAGGAGATCCAAAACAGGTAGAACATGCAGGAAATATTTAAAAAACTGTGGGTTTTTATTTAAATAACCAACAGATACATAACTGCTGTGAACATGTAAGTTGCTCAGTATATGTGTGCCTGTCAGGATTCCCTTAAAGGAAAAGTTTTATGACTCCTGTTGTCCTAAGGCATCATTTAGTGCCCACATGCTTAGAAAAGTTTTTAATGAGTTCAGTAGGGAAGATTTCACAGAGCATGGAAAAAATCCACGTGGAACTATAGCTTCCTGGGTTGTTTGCATCTGGTGTGAGCACAGCCCCTCACAAAGCACTTCTGCAATACTTTCTTGTTAAGCATACATGCTTTTTTCCTATTTGAACAATGCCAAAAACTGATAACTCAGACTCTGAGAATTGTGCTGACAGTCAGCTGTCACTCATTGTCTTTTATTCTGACAACCTCAGGCATTAAGCCATGGATTCATGAGTTTTCCCCTTTCTCTTTATTTTTAAAGGAGGTGGGGGAGGGGTAAGTATATCAGAGGATTCAGCCCTGAATAGACTTTTGTTTTGCTCTTTCTTTTGCCTCCTGACTGTGTCAAATGCAGTGTGTCTCTCATGCACTTTCACTCTTTAGAGAGGCTTGACTGGCCTGGCTAGTTAGTATTCAGAAACAAGCCAAAGTGGAAAAAATTCTCCCCTCTGGCTTGCTGAAACTGCAAATAAGTAATTAGACTAAAAGCTCAGTATTTGGGGGAAGGGAGAAGGAGAGGAGGAAAGAAGACTTTTGCAGCCTATATTGTTGACTGGAACTTGTCAATGTACTTTACAACTATGAGAACCAGAGAAGAGAGAAAATCCAATACACTATTAGGAATATGTGCTAGTTAATACACTTGTACTCTATTTTCCTAAAGACTGTTTCATTGTATACCCTACTCTCTGAACAGTGGATGAGTTTAATGAGAAAGAAGGGGGAAAGGTTAGCTATGGAAATGGAAATGGAAAATTCATCTATTCCTTATAAGTAATTGAGATGTTTGAAAGACAGAGATGTAGGACGGAACACAGATTGCCATCATCAGTTCAGTCTGTGCTTCTCAGTTTCCTTCACTTCCAAACACCTTTCCATGACATCCATATCCAATCCTCTTTTCAAAACTGACATGCCTCTTCCTGTTTTTACCTATGTAGTGTCACCTCTGAGTGCTTCACTGCACTCTTGCAGTTAATACGTTTCTGCCATAACCACACCTTCATAAAATGTGTCCTCCTCCATCTTACAGGACTGCAGAACCACCCTCCTCCAAAACCCCTTCTGAGTCTCATGATTTCTATAATACCTCCAAAATGATGGACTTAGGGAGAGATTGCTGGAGTACTTGAGGGGTGTGATAATTCTAAACTTTTAATAGTATATTGTGTAAAAATATTCTGTAGCTAATATATGAGAAGAGAGGTCATATTCAAATATTCCACCTCATCGCCACATATTGTTGATGTATATATGAATATGTGGACATATATGTATAAATTTTGATGTACGTATATATTTATATCTACAGTATATCTAGATATACCTAGATAAGAATATAGATAGATAGACAATAGATAGATAGACAGATAGATAGATAGATTAAATATATATGAACAACCCGAAATAGATTCTATTGATAGCTTAAAATCAGTGCTCCATCCTTCATATCCCTAGCTAAAAAAAAATTAAAAGCTCAAACAAACAAACATTAATTCTCCATTAACAAAAGCATCCAAAGAAGTCATTATGATTGTACCTCGCATCCCACATGTGCAAACCTGAATGATTTTTTTCTGCCTTTTCTGTCCTTTAAGCTGTACTCTGGTCTCCAGTTCCCTTCTTTTTTCAATTTTACTTTTCAATTATTAAAAAGCTTTTTTCTGACTTTCAAGGGTCAATATTTCTCCAGCATGACAGGCCCTAAGGATATGACTTTTACTTCTGTCTCCCTATGGTCTGTTAGGTGCTACTGCCTTTCATGACCTCTAGAGTTCAAACAAGTTCCCTTCCTTCTTTTTTCATGCTTCTTTCCAGCAGGCTGCATGTTTAGCTCTGTTTTTTTAGCTTTCATATAGCATGTACAGATTGATAAGAAGGAGAAACAGTCTCCTCCATGCCCTGTACCTCTGCTTGGTCTCAATGTCCTTGCTTCTCGGTGATGGCTCCTTGTGAGAGACTGGAATATTAATGGTTATTGACTCAAATAATCAGCCAGTTACAAAAGCAGCAGAGTGCTTTGCTGATGAGTGCAAGGTCACACCCTCGTGCAGGGGGTGCACACCCACCACCAAAGGCTTCAAGCTGGGTTTCGAGCCGGAAAAGGGAAGAGGCCAATACAGAAGCAGACCCTGCAAAGGTGGGATAATGCTTTTTATTGCAACTATGATTCAAAACTTACAAAACTGATTCTGTTGTAAACCCAAACCCACCCTTCTCCCTCATGGAGAGGATATCGGCACACTGACATTATTCATCCCTTCTGATGGGACATAACTGCCTCAGGTGAGAAAATGCCCCCCAGAGAAATACCAGTACATTCACATGTAGTTCTGAAGGTGTTCATCCTTCCTGATGGGGTATAATTGGCTCACTACATGTACATGATAGGCAGCTGCCATGTCTTAGAAGGGATCATAATCCATCAAAGACAGCCAAAGCACCCCCAGACACATTTCTGAGGCCTTCCATGGTCCTGAGGACTGCACGTGATCCACGGTGTTACATCAGATACTGTAAAACTCCCCACCCAGGGGAGGTACCTGAGCTTTCCCAGTTAGCCTAAGCATATATTAACCCGCTGAACTTTGTGTTTCACAGGCTGTTCCCACCCACAATCGATCAAGACTGCAACCCCCACTGTGACCATGATATTCAGCCATGGACCTCAAAATCAAGTCTCATCACCAGACTGGGTCCGTGGGTGGCGATCTCTTTCTACTCTGAGCCTTTCTTTCTCTTTCTTTTTCTTACTTTTCCCTAATGTATTTTCTCAAGTGGTTTTTTTTTTTATGTTTTATAATGCTGCTTCCCTATAACAATAATAATTAAAACAGCTACAGAACTCCTTTCCTTTGCAACTAAATTGTTGTAAGATAAATCATATAGGTGGGGATATATATACACACACACATATATATTTGTGCATATATACATACAAAGTTGTTTCACTCTAATCCACCCCAAGCTCTTGTGAGAGCTTGATTTGCTCTCACCTTCAGGGGTGAGTTGCAACATTAATTTTGGCATCACAGGCAGGATCACTCTCAGAAAAGATGAGGAAGTTTTTCTATGGAGAAAATATCCAGGGTGGTGGACAAAGGAGAATTTATTTTTGGTAGCAGTCAAATTCCCCAGCAGAAGATCATGGCAATCCCAGGTATGCCTTATCTCAATTGCCTCCCCACTGACAGTTTTTCTTCTCTTGGTATGACCTGAGCATATCAGACTTGAAAGGTTTTCTGGTGTAACCCACACCTGTTGTGAAGTTTTCTCCATATGAAAGTCAAACTGACACTCAGAGAGGGTAGTGGGGAAAAAAATGTTGATCTTCAGTGGATTACTGAAAGATGTTACTACCAAGGGTAAGTCAAATGCCTGATAAAATTAAACAGCTATAATGATGGCTCTCTTCCTCCTGGTATGACATGGGACCATAACTATTGACACTGGCAGATAACAAGCAGTGGCAGATAAAACTACTGTCCTTGCAAATGACCGTAAAATATAACCTGGCAAAGAAAGGCAGTTGTCTGTCTTTTTGGGGGCTGCCCTTAAAGCAGAAAACAAGGAGATATTGACTCAGAAATCTGAGACTGAAATGATAAGACTTTTAAAAGATTCAATGAAAGTACTGCAGGAACAACTAGGAAAGGAACTCTCAGCAGCTGAATGTGAAGTGGTTCAGATGGGAAGGCAAATAATTCTAATACTTCAACCAGCTGTGCAGGAGGCAGAGGAGCAAATTTAATGTCTTAGAAAAGAGTTAGAAACAAAAGACTTGTGAACAAGAATCTGTGTTCCCCTTGACCTCAGGGGTGGATCATAGCACTCCTAAAGTCCAGGTGTTTGGCGGCTGATTCCACATGCCACTGGGACACCCCCATGGCTGGGCTGTATCCACAGATGTGTGCTGCCCAGCAGCACTTACAGGGTTGCTGTTGAGGACAGCTCACCAATCTCAGTACACCAGGACACATTTTTGAAACCATGAGTTATAACAAAAGGCTTTGGGATAGGATGTCAGCACATCCTGTGTCTCTATTGCAAGCGGAATGATTCAAGTAAAGCTTGAAGGTGATCACGTCACACATCTACGAGACCCTTGCCACCAGTAGAGTCTAGGAGTAGGTTCTGGGGAAAAGAAAGCCAGTCCTGGGTGGGGAAAATACTGCTATACACAAGAGTACGGACACCTATCCTGTCTGCCTACCTGCTCCATCCATCTTCCCATCTTGTCATATCCCATGCCTGATATGGGTAAAGATAGCCAAAGTCCTCTTTCAAAGTCTTACACTGACAGCCTTGTGAGAGGCTATGTGCTCACCCTGAATTGCTGTACATCTGAGCTATTGAATGGCTTGACAGGCAGTATAGCTGTAGAATGACACCTAGCCATACTCTGTTTCTGTAGATCTATGACACCTGATGTTACTCCTGATTTAAACAGGCAGAAGGACCTGAAGCGGTAGGAATTGGCCTTTAGGGATGACTATTTGTGCTCAACTCCAGCAAGCCCCCAAGGCCCAAGTTTCCTAAGAGAAGAAAAGGCATGTGGATAGAAGGAATATGATATAGTAGACTAATCAGTAAAGATGGGAAAATTAAACAAATTTTGTGTCTCTCCTGATTATTTAGGTCTGTAGAACCTGTAGCTCTCAAAGCTCATTTCATAGTCATTTCTCAGAGATCAGATAGACATGAATCAATTAGACTACATTTGAATGAGAAAAGGGTTAATATTTATGAAGTACAGATGACATCATAGAGGCTGAAAGTGAAGTCCTCTCTAGGACAAGAGGAACAGAAATCTTTAAATGCAAAGAGAGAGGTTGAACTATCAAATCAATGTTTTCTTGTTTTTTAATAGAGTTGTAATTTTTTATTTCCTACTCTCTTATTTATAAGGCCCAAACTGGGAGGCAGGGAAGCATGTTTCCCTAGACCAGGTAATTTTTTGCAGCTTTTCTATAAAATGGTCACTGCTTTGTGTGACAAAACGTGTTGCCGTCAGCTGTGAGTCTGTCCCCTGCAGATTCTTAGACCTTAGAACCATAGCAAAGTGTTCCAACAATTTACCTGAAGCTGTGTAAATTCCTGTCTCTAAGAAAGGCCCCAGTTTTCACTTTCCAGACTACAGAACAGAAACACTGCTATTAAGGATCTTTGAATTGTAAACACATAGAATTGCAAGCATGAAGAAGCATACACACCCAGATCTCTCTTGCTGTTGATTCTGTATGAGAACTGGAATCAACCTAAATTAGCAGAAGACTTGTTATTATCCTAGCTGAACTGAAGACAGTCTGACTGCATTTAGGAAGCTGATAAACACCACCCATATGCTGAAATGAACAACTGCCTTTGCCTGCATAATTACTTATGATTCTACATGACATACTACATTTTTATATACACAGTGTTTTTACAATAAGAAATTATGGTAGCCTTGATGGTAGCTGAGAAACTCTGAACTGTACTAAAAGAAAGAAGACATTGCAATATACCTATTTTAAACAATGAAAAAATATATTTAAAATCAAAATTTAAGAATGTTGGAAAATGTTCATCCAGGCAAGCCATCTTTCAAGGCTATTTTAAGCCAGACAGAAATTTTTCTTAAAGAAACTCTCTTGAAGTGTAGACAGATTCTATTCAGGTGAACATATTCAATGTCTCTTTTTCTAGTATTAATAAAAATCCGTACTTCATAGGAATCCATCAGTACAATTAAAAGATATATTCTCAAGATGTATTGTTTAAATGTTATCATTATTACCTTTAATTGCTTACAGAATCACAGAATTATAGAATATTCTGAGTTGGAAGGGACCCACAAAGATCCAGCCCTAAAATGAATGTCCATACACTGTCATTATTTTTGTGTATCTCTTATCTACATACATGCTTTCCCAAGCATTTAGGATTAATCATCTACTTACAAGATGAAAACATAATCTGAAAAATTTATAAACATTTATTCATATTTATATGCTTTCTATTTGTTTAATAATGTCAGATTGAGGTAATTGTTCATTTCTTGCCTGGTTTCACAGTGTGATTCGCACAGATAAGGTTCTCCACATATGCAATTGATTTCAATGATATTTTGCAGTGGCCCAGCAGGTTTATTTACCCAGTAAGATTTGGTCTTAATGATCAATTAAACTAAACAACATAATCACATAGGCTTATGAAAATTAAAAAAGAAACCATCAGCTACTACTCCAACAATATCAAATTAATTTTAAGTACTTAATATTAGTATACTTAATATTAATATACTTAATTATTAAGTATACTTAATATTAGTATATCTTGAAAATGTACTTAGAAATAGGAATGATGGTGCTTTTTGCAGACACAGAAATACATAAACATCAGTGGAGGGGAATTTCACCCACTGGAGTTTCTGTAATTTTTTAGCTCTCACTATTTCTTAAAAAGAGAAGAAAACATAATAAACCCTGTGTCACAAATCAAAAGTTGAAAAAGTATTATTTACTTGTTAGAATGAAATTCAAAGCATATATAGGAACCTGAGGTCTGTGATACTCATGTCTCTGTTTAAATAGTGTACATGAATGTCATTTCTATAGGTGTAAACCTTCAGAAGTAATGTCTATGAGAAAAATAGGTGTAACCTTATCTGTAGTTAACTTTACAAACCAAAATTGTTACTTTGCTTTTATCAGAGGATCTATGGAATCTTCATACTAAAAGCCATATATGTGGATTTGTGTTCTCTTCATCTCATTAAATACTGACCAGGTAACTTTTGTATTATGTAAATATTTGCTAACGTATTGTTATTTCTCTAAACAGAATCTGCAGTTCTCTTGGTTCTTAATAATACTATGAAATCCTCTCAATGAAATTGTGAAAGTAACGGTCTANTTTTTTTTTTTGTCTCACGAGGACATTCTACTCTAGGTGCTAAAGTATTTCAGGTATTTCATAATCATGTAAACTTCCTAAAAATGCACTGGAAGATGAATATGTGACTATAGTTCATTATTTTTTTGTAATGAACTGACATAAAAGACTACATTTTAAAGAGTCTAGTGACTAAATTCTCTTTGCACACCAAATATCAATTGGTCTATTCCAAGGATGTTTTACCTAGTCAGTGTAGAATTAATTCTTCGATAAACAATGGCTTCGTTTTTAGTCAAAAGGAAAAATGGGGCTTGGAAAGCTTATTTTCTGATCTGTCTTTTTATGGTGGTAAAGAGTAGTGAGTTTCAGCTTTTCTATTTTAAAATCCTTTGGGTTTTATCAATAACTCCTAAAGTTTCAAAAGAATTTGCTATTACTGTAATTCCTCCAGAGAAGAGCACTAAAGTAATTAGGAAAAATAAAGCCCTTAGCTTTATTGCTCAGAGTCACAATGTGTCCCCTCTCCTTGCATGGATTAATATCTAAAGCTCTGGTTTGGCAAGGTGTGCATGCAAGGCATACATGATGCTAAGCCCAAATGGTAGTCCTGCTGACTTTGATGGGTTTATACATGCACTTAAAATTACTTCTGGCTTAAGTGCCTTGTTGCTTGGAGATATAAAATGCCATTTCACATAAAAGGAAGAGGTAAAACTGGTCCATTGATACACAAAAGTCACTCCATAATTCCAAACATTAAAATAACCTAATTCACAAATCAGATTCTAGAAGTGCAAAGGATTTTGGAACTAACTGGAGGAATAGGTGGGATTTGAGAGTACTGAGGCTGCTATCAACTTCCACTGCACTGATGTAAGACCATGGCAAGTATACCTTGCAGTTGCCAGATAACCTATCAATGTGTAATTTTTTATTTTCTTTTCAAAGGGATGTTGCTTATCATGGCAGGGTACAAAATTCTTTCTTTTTTGCATGGTGTATCCGTGACATTTTTGTGATTCAGACACAGTGCTGACACATGCAGGAGATGACAGATAGCAATAATGTAATACAAGAGTCAAATCAAAATCAAAGCACAGATATATCTCTTGTTTGAAAGCACTGACCTAAGCACCTCTCCAGGATTTTATTAGTAAAGTTTAAAAATATTTGGAGATGACTAGTGCTCTCTTGTGTAGCCTAAAAGAGCTGACTTGTCATCAAGTGTGCTTGAGATGCTTTTATATGGAGCCATATGGAGTTTCATGTCTGTTTGTGAAAGAGAAATTTTTGTATGCCCTTGTCCACAACTACCGAGAGGTTATCAAATGCCAGGTGTCAGGGCTCAAAACAGCCTGTCATAGGTGCAAAACAGTGCAGAGTTGGCATGAGAAAAAGAAAGAAAAGAAGTAGAAACACCTAGAGAGTTAAAAAGCAAAAGCTGTAAAAGCTTTTAAGCAGCCCTTCTGTCCTATCCTTGAAGGTCAGCATGCCACTGGACTAGTACATGTTGTATAGTCACTGCCAGCAAGTCTTTCCATAAAAAATTAAAACAAAAAATTAAAAAATCTACTTGTAGAATTATATGCAGATTCAATCATGAGGTTTGATCCTGGGTTTGATTCTAGCATGAACTTTCTTCTGCTGATTAAGTGGCTTTCATGTTCCTTACTTACTTTTAAGGATACTTTTAAGGGTCAAAAGGTATCAAGGTACCTCAATGAGCTAAAAGTCTCTGCCCCACAGATCTTACAATGTAATCTTCATGTCTGTGATCTCTAATTCCTGCAGTTTGTCCCAGGTATTCCCACTACAAGGGTCAGAGCTGAGTAAGCAGTGTATAACCCAAAGGACCATAAATAAAAAGGTTTTGCACATTCTTTCCCTCCTTCTCAGAACAAAATAGGAAATTTTCAGCTTTGCTGTTGTTTAGAAGACACTGACATGTTGTTTTTTTCTTAACATCTACTTATACGTGCTCTACCGTCGAACAATAAAAAATCCCAACTGAATATCCTCACATCATGTGCATATCATTTATAACGATCAATTTCGGACCACATGCAACTGGGCAGAGAAGCATTCAGCTGGGCACTGCAGCAACTGTTAATGAGGGTGTGTTTGTGATAACTAAAAACATATGTTGCCCATGCACTGCCACCACGACTGTGAACACCAGTAGAAAGGGAAGTGTCCTTCTGCTGATTAGGACTGATCATCCCATCACGGAGTGGCAGTAGGACTTAGAGGGGTCTTGAGCACTGGTCTGTACCATGATATATTTTGGACTGTATTTTATGGGGTTTTAATATGTTTTGGTATGTGTAATTAATAATTGTCCTGCAGTACATTGTCCTCTTCCACCAGCTACAACCTTAATTCATTGATAATCATCTGCTTAAAAGTTTGAAACCCCCCAGTGACAGGAATATTAATGTGCCAACACTGTCATATCTATTTCAGCTCATACATATGCAATTTCTTTGTTTTCAAAGATTTATGTCAGACTTTGCTGAAGTGAGGTATTCTACCATTTTAGATAACAGCATGCCAAACTGATGTTATCAGGCACATTCAGCACTCATTCAAGCAAACGGGAAGGAGCATCCATTCCTTCATAACTTAAACAGAGAGAAACTGTTATTTATCCTTATTTGATGAAGAAATCTTTCAGGGGGAAAGAGTGTACTTTTAGAACAAGATTATGGTCATCCTGTGGATTATCTTTTAATTAAGAATGGATGATTTGTGCCCACTCTGCTGTAGCAAATGTCTTGCTGCTAATGAAGTTTAAACAGACTTACTTTATTTAATTACAGCTAATCACTAGGGTAAAATGTGGAATTGTCTTTGATCCACATGTAGAATAGTAATCCTTGTGGCAGATAGCATCTCTTATTCCCTCAAATTCTTTTCAGTTTCTCCAGGAGGTCCCAGCTTAACTAAGGGTTAATTGAGATAGCTGGACTGGTGTGATTGATGTATTTTTGCTCAGGGATGCCATCCTGCCTTTCCAAGGACTCTCTCTCTCTCTCTCTCGCTTTCCCCCGCACTCCCGCCCCTTCTCTCCCCCTCTCTCCCTGTGCAGTCACCTTCAGGCCATGTAATGTAGTAGATGCCTGCTTGTTTGACATGAGGGACCTGAGGGGGCCAAGGTCCTGCTGGATCAGTGAGTGGAAGAACAGAAACTGCTGGAGGGAGAGAAGAGGTTAGGAGAGGGCAGCAGAGACCAGTGTAAAGCAGAAGAGGGCACTAGTAAACTGACCTATTTCAACCACAACTCTGTACACTCTGAGCAGAAAAAAACCAATTGATTGAATATTGAAAGCCACTTGGTGACGGAGTAACACCAAATATAGTTTATTCTATCTTATTGGAGGGTTTTATTTCAAATTTTTACTTAGTTAATTGAAATTTAATTTAGGTTTGGTTGGGGGGTTATTTTATTTTTTTTTTTAATTAATTTTTTCATTTATTAAAAAAAAAAAAAAAGTGGTCCTCACTTCAAGGAATGTTGTTAAATCATATGACTTTCAGCTTTTTAAAACATGGCAAGTACAGCCTGTGGAAGTGAAAAGTCACCAAAGAATGTGGGAATCTGTATTTGCTGTAAAGAATTCATAATATTGCCAGGTGCTCACATTCCTTCCACAATGATTTTCCTTACTCCTCCATTCCCAGAACTTTCTGAGGCTGAAGAAAACTGTGGAAAGAGCCATCTGTAGAAATCATGCTCAGTAGATAAAAATGGTTTCAAGGACTAAAGTTTGTACCACTGGTTTCTTACTGTCTTGTATTTTGCAAGAAGTGTTAACTCAAAATTACTGGTCTCAACTTTTATCTTCTAAACTAATTTTGTCACTTTGTCTCTATTGTTGTTTCTCTTTATTTCTTTTTTTGATGGTAAAATAAGTCACCACTCTTTCTGATTTCTTGTTATCTTCTGTTAAAATAGAATATTGTTATTTATTTCATTCTTTGAAGACAGTATGTCTGGGCTTTTCTTTTTGTTTGTTTGTTTGAAAGAGTAATTTGAAATGGAAACATTTATCTATCAGTCTGCTCAGAAATATTAACAGCTTTAATTAGCTCAGTAAAAAAGTTGTTTGCTTTTGTTTACAGGAACAGTTAACTTATCCACTGGCAATAGAGGCTGAAGACATAGAATATTTCTTTTGTGAAAAATTTAAATAATTAAAATAGAATAGTTTGCAATTAGTTTCCACAATAATCCAATAAACATCTGCAGTTTTGTCTCCCCATTGGGATCCATGTCTGTGCTGAAGTCACATCCTGACAACATCTGCATGTTAGTGATAGCTTGTGCTTTAGTGTTTATGGTCTGCTGATGAGAAATTCTTCAAGAGCCTCTCAGTCATCAGCACCACTGTTGAAAATTTTGCTTGTGACATCCTGAAGCTGTCTTAATTTACATTTGCCATATGTTATAATACATGAAGATAGTCTTAGTGAAACTGTTAAACATCCTGGCCCTTTTTCACTTTGCTGCTTTGGAGTTGTTAGATTGTAACTCCAAATTAAATTTTCCATGGTAGGATTTATTTGGTTGTGAGTTATTTCAACACCGCAGTTAAATTAAAAATCATTTTTTAAAAAGTTTGTAAGGAAGAACAAGATTTTCATTCCTTCTTGTATGGCAACAACAGCTGCATCCACATGAAAAGGCCAGCTTGTTAAACATCATGTAACACTGATTGTACTGAATATTTTAAAGGTCAGGTATTGACAGGCACTGAGCTGTTTATGTTTCCCAAGTGGCACCAATTACATCCAATTTGAGTAAGTGGTCAATAAACAATGGCATTTACATATGTAGAAAAAGTGTTTATTTTACATTTCCAAAACAATTGGCAATCTCCTGCTTGTTGTCCAAAAGCAGAAGTTAGATCATGGGCTGCTTGATGAATGAGCTCAAGAGACCTCAGGCCTGCCTCAGAAATTTCAGGTAGGCTGTCTGACACACAAGCTCAAAATGGATTTCCCTCTGTAGTTTTGAACAAGTAAAGAATTCTAAGGAGAAAAAACAGTTATACTGTCCCTCATGCAATGTCGTGTACCCATGTCATATATGTAGCCAAAATGTATTCAAAGGATCTGTGAGGATTCAATTAAGCTTTAAATTAAAGTAAAATATTGATGATTTGTATTGTTTACCTACTATCAATGTTGCTTCATATTTGTGAGCACTTTTTTGCATTTCGCAAACAAAATTTCTAATTATATTTGGACAAATACAGAAACTTCACAACCCATTGTGGGAAGCATGTACAGACATGTCAAATAAAAGCTTTGGGAGTTCCCTTACAGCACAGCAAAAAGGAGAAATGAGATTTATCAAAAGAAATTGTAAAATATTAATAAATAAGACAAAATATTGCAGATTTATTCAATTTCATTCCCAAACTGCAGGCTTTAGTGCAGGTCCATTAGTCTGCCTGTATTTGTATCACAGCAATTACTGCTGGCTGCTGAAGGAGCAGCTTGACTCTTCTCCCAGGCAGCAGCAAGAGAAGGTGGGATTGCAGACAGACAGAGAGGGACCCTTAAACCAGAAGCATGTGAGTGGTGCGAAGCTGGTAAATGCCCCTTACCCCCTCTACATTAAACCTCCATGAAAATAATATTTTCATAGCAGTAACTCGCTTCCAATGGATGAGCAGATAATTCATTGATTATCACTGATTTGCAGTAGAATGGCTTCTACAGGCTCCAGCTGACATCAGTTGGTCTCAGTGTTGCACAGGTCACAAGACCTGTGCAACCTTTTGCACCAGAAGGTTTTCTGTAAAAATAAAGTGGGACAATATAAGTACTAACACATCTTATAGCTAGAGAAATGAGTTCAGGCAGACTAACTCTCCTGTTTAATAAAGACTTAACTCTGTGCTTAGCTTTAATAGGATCACTCCAGGGTTTTAAATTAAACACCAAGTGCATTGGTGGATCACAACCAAAATCACAAAATAAGTCTATAGCAGTTCCAAGACTTGAATTGTGACTCTCTGATTCCCAGTCAAAATTTTTAACTCACAGGAACAGCCTCCTTCAACTTAGGTCTTAATCTGGTGACTTTTCTATAAGAAAGAAACTTTCTAAAGGTTCAGAAATTTGCATGGATAAATGACATATCTGAAGCTCTACTGAACCTGCCATAATTGCTTTTTTTTTCAGACTGAGGGGAAAAACAAACTCATATTTTGCAATGACTCTCTCTCCCTCTGCAGGGATACAAAAATAAAAGGGACTGCAGACTAATTCAACTTCTAGAAAAGCTTGTCATAGGTGTGAATATTTTCTCATTTTGTTCATTTTTGTTTCCAACAGGTGGATAAGCAGGATAACATGACTTGGTGATGCTTTCTGAGCATCAATTTATTTGAAGACAATCATAAAGTGTTTCAAGATAAGAAAGCAATATTTCAACCTGTTCTGCTGAGCACAATAAAGACCAATGCCTTCCCCTGTACCTCCAACACAACATAATATTTACTGATGGGAGGTTTCTGATCAAGAATCTCTATGGTGTGTTAGAAACCTAAACCAAGCAATGAACTGCTGGAGTTTTGATTTGCCTGCACCATATTCAAGAAAGAGGCTGAAATTATCATGTTTTTCTGTTCTGTTTTTTTGTTCTGTCCTCCTGACTTCTGCCAAACTGTAGGCATAGTCTTTGTTAATAGGGTTCGGTTTGAGAACCCTAACTCTGCTCTGTTAAATGACTCCATTTTTATGACATTTGTGTGGTCAGCACATCCTCAGAAATTCAGATGTCTCAGTATCATAACAGTCAAAGCAGGGTGGTTTCTCTCAGGCACAGAATTGTAGGGCAGACGTAGTTAGGTAGAAGGGTAAAGGGTAAAGTGAAATAAACTGGAAAGGAATTGTTACCTCTGATTATTGCTCCATTTTGAATGAATGACAGACTGATTCAAGGCTAAAGAGAAAGGAGTGGGCACAATAGAGAGAAGAATGTTGAAGCAAGGTCAAAGCAGGAAATCCAGGCTCTTGGGGTGCTTCTGCACAATATGTCATTTCAAGTGCTACTTCAAATAGCAAGCATGACACTAGCTCTGAAACAGCTAATGTCCAATGAATCAGTCACCTTTTATTTAGTTTTATTGTAAACCGAGTAATTGTCCCAGTTTGGGGATTGATGCCACGAAGAATAATGAAGCTGGTCATTTTGAAAGTTCACAATTTTCATTACCATAACTGCCTTTCAATTTTGTGGCCAGTGATACATATCCCCACATTATTGTAAAAGTGTGCTCTTCCATTGTTGTTTCTAGTGGTCTGGGAACAAATGGCCTTTTACAGCAGATATATTACAAACACCAGAAGAAGAAATGAGTCTCCTAAAGAACATTTAGTCTAATGCTGAAGTAATTACAGAAGCCATGTAGGAAAGAACTTTTAGATGGAAATTATCCCATATAGACTTTAGGATATTATCTAATGGGTAAAGCTTGGAATGTGGTCAAGAAAAAAAAAAGAAAAAAAGAGCAATGTATAACAGATACAGCTTGATATCTCACATTTAAGCATAAGTGGCAGCATGAATCAGCAAACAAAATTGAGAGGAATTCTCAGCCTGGAAGAGAGATGTTGCCAGAAGTACCTCAGTAAAGGATCTCAGGAAGAACAGAGAGGTGCTACGAGTTGAGACAAAGACAAAAACCTCTTATTTGTGCAGAATAACAGGACGTGGGAGTTTAACTACTAAGAGATTGCTGTCCACACAAGCCTGATGTGAAGACGTGTATGGAAGTACTACATACATTCTTATTACAAGGCTATGTAATGACAGAACAAAGGGTAATCATTTTAACAGAAGACAGGTTTAGATTTCAAAATTGGGAGGAATTTTTTACTGTGAGAGTGGTTGCACTGGCACATGTGGCCCAGATATGCTGTGGCTGACCCATCCCTAAAAGTGTTCAAGACCAGGCCAGAACGGGGCTTTGAGCAACCTGCTGCTGGTCTGGGTGTTGTCGCTGTCCATGGCTGGCAGGTTGGAACTAGATGATCTGAAGGTCCTTTCAAACCCAAACTATTCTATTACTCTATAAGCATAGTTTGAACAATAGGAAAAGAGGAGATTGTTCCATTTATTTTAAGTGGACATTTCCCTTTCCTTTCCAGGGCGCTTTATTTCCTTTTCTGTTTGCACAGCCTGGAGACACTCCTTTACCATCAGGCCTTCCACTGCAAGGCAGTGCTGAAGCCCCTGAAACTCAACTATATAATTTCTTTGCTATTTTCTGATTCCCCCTGCAAGTGTTTCTTGGCCTGTAGTTAGAACTGGGTGAAGCTGAGTACCTTAGGTGTAGAACCTGGTAAACATGACAAACTCCCAGTAGACACACTTGTGAGGGTCCTAGTAAACTCTGGACCTCAGCAAACCCGCTTATACAAAAAGCCTTGTTAAAACCTGCATTGCTCTTTTG
>VXBR01001549.1:147069-280370 GCA_013400215.1 Cisticola juncidis | reverse complement strand
TTTTGGGTGGGTGGGGTTGTTGGGGGGGGGGGGGGGGGGGGCTGGCTGTAGCATTCCTGGTGCCTTTTTTTTGCAATATCATTTCTAACTTCTAGTGTCACTTTAAGTGTCTCTAGCACTTTGTTTTCTATGAAACTTTACTCTATCAGAATCATTTTGGAAAGAGGTGTCATACAGGGCCCAGGGTAACAACTCTAGTTCATGTTTCTAAGCATAATGGGGGAGAGCCATGTGTGCAGCTGCAATTTGGGAAAGTATGTAAGTAGTGGCAAATTTAGCCATCACACTGCCCATATGGCTGACACAGGAGCACCAGGGTATGAAGGTCATGAGCAAAGTCATGCTCTGTCGTGCCTTTGTTTATAAAACTCCCTGGGCATACAATACATGACCATATGACTGCTGAGGTGCTGCAGCCCGGGGTATCAGGAAAATACCAGTTTCATTAGGATTCTTGAACCCTATCATGTTACACTTCAGAAGCAGTGACCAGTTTATTTAAAACAAAGAAGCTTTGACCTTTCTCTCCTTTCAAAACCAAAAACACATGAAGATAAAGTGACTCATTTCCGGATTGAAAACAAGCTCTAAGAAATATTTTTTCTCAAGTACAATTTGTGCACTTTCTCTTCTTTCCCTGTTTGCGAACTCTTCACCCCTGCTTGGCTTTTGCATAAATATCTCATATTCTTCTTGTCGAGGTCAATGTATTTATTACTTATATTCACCGTGTAGTTCTTTTTTGTTTCTAGTTTTCTTTCTTTTTTCCTTCCTTCCTTTCTTTCTTTTTATCTGTGTTGTTTATAACCATGACCTTTGATCCTCCAAGTTTTAAATCAGCTTGGCTTTCAGCAGCTAAATCTGACAAGGTCAGCATTTTTCTGTTTGTTCTGAGAATACTATTTACCCTCTGGGATTTTTAAAAGCGGTTCTATAAAACATCACTTGGAAAAAGTTTGTAGCATTCAACAACTTCCACAAACCTAACACTCAGCATAGAGTAACTGCTAGTTCTTCTTGCAGATCTCAGAACAATTAAGATTGATTTTCCTCCTCCTTGCCTACACAAATGCATTTTCCAAGAATATTGATAAGGATTTCAGTCTGAACACACTAGCAACCTACTAGTGGTTAGCGTAATCTTTTGCATCATTGTCAAATATAATGAAATTAGACATACTGTATGATCAATTAGTTCCTAGGATAACCTTATTTTTACATAACTATAACAGAGCTGTATTTATTCCTTTGGGGGATTTTATTGGAAATAAATGATTGTTGTGTCAGCTTTCTGTCAAAATAGCAAACAATCCTGTAATCTTCGGAAAGTCAGAACATGACAGACCTAATGATACAAAAACAACATGTCCTTGGGCTAATACCAGACTCTTCATATGTGATGTTAAATTTACATTCATTTAAAACAAGCTAATTTAAACAACCTCAGAAAATTTTCAAGAAGAAGGTAATTGCTCAAACACAAGTGTCCCCAAGACCACATTAAAAATGATAGTGTTTTTAGTGCCTGTTTGGAATTGCAGACAATTGCAGATTTTCCCTCTGTAATTTCCTTTTTTCTTTCCTTTTCCTTGCTTTTCTGCTTCCTCCAGCTCTCTATTCACTGAAAACCAATGGGAATGATGCTCTGCAGTATAAGCAGAAAGTGGGGATGCAAAAAATGACAGAAAAACATCTGCAGCAAAACCAGAGGATTTCTATGAGTGACTGAAAAAATGCTGCTATTTGAGAGTTTGATTTATAGGCCTTCTGCATGCTATTTACAGAGACAAAGCAGAGAAACCTGCTAGCAGCCATCAGGTTACTAGGATGCAAAAGGTTTCTTCCAGAAAAAGAGAGAGAAGGATGGACAAAAAGTCTTCCCAAAACTTCTGTCTATAGATAAGGTGCAGGCTTCAAAATCCCTGGTCTCTGGAGAAAATAGTTTCTGACATATTTTTACAGTGACTTTAGGACTATAACCCAACTGAGTACTACTTAGTTCCTCCTCTGAGAATGTTCCTCAGGAGACAGAGGTGTCCTTCATTGCAAGGGTACAGTGCTCATCTATCTTTCATTTGCCCCTCTGTGCTTTCAACAAGGAGGTGACATTGGTAAAAGTAAACATTTGAAGAAAGGCCCTGAATTTTCCATGCTTGTTCTCAACCTAAAAGTAAATTCTTCTGAAAAGTTTAGTAAGATTCTGTTTGTCTGATTTTCAACTGGCCAGGGACATAATAAAACGTTTTTCATAATTTAAGATTTTTTTTTCTCCAGGCTACTTCATTTTCTATCTTAGTCAAAACTGGCTTGTTTTAGAAGAGACTGCTTTATGGAATTAATGCTTTGTTCAGTTTGAAAAGAGGTGGAGGACAGAGAAAGGAAGCTAAACCCAAATAAATATTCAGAGAAACTATTAGGAATATATAATTTTCTTTGCTGGGAGGCTGAATTTCAACTTGCACAGAATTTGTATGTGATTGTGTATGAGTATTTAAAACACATTGAAAGGAAGGAGAAGATCAGGGTAATGTTCCACAGACGCCCTTCAACTAATGATTTGCTACGAGTTTCTGACAAATCACTACTCTTCTCTGTGCACTAGGATGCTCACCTCCTCTATCACGGTGCTGTGAGGAACCATTAGGTATCTACCTAGGATGTTTTCAAAGTCCATTTTTTCACCATCATCATGATTCATGTATCAAAGAAAATAGTTACAAGTTTAGCTGGCAATTAATATGAAACCAAAAGCAAAGAACCTGCCCTTGGTAGCAAGGGTTAATCCAAAACGAGGGTGTGTTGATGAGGACAATTTGAGTATGTTTGAGTGAATGGCTTAGTCTCACATGCTGCACATCATCAAAATCTCATGTAACTATAATAAGGCCAAGTGAAAGGTTTCTCAGAAACTGTGAAAAAAAGTCTGGTGGAGAAAATCTTACAGTAATAAACAAGTAAATACTGCATGCAAGGTAGAGAAATAAAATACGATTGTTGTAAAAGACAAATTTCACTTTACGGGAAGTCAAGTTTTCTGCACAAAAACATTATATCTGGAATGTTGCAAAAACAAATTTTTAATCATTGTTTCTTCATGGTCTTTCTTGAAATGAAGACATTGTTCTGCTTAAATATTTTATACAAAAACATGGTCTAGACATGTACATGTACCAGTGGAATGAAATCATCAATAACCACTATCTAAAATGAATTACATTCCAAAAGAAGAGGCTAATGCTTTATCTTTTTTTTATGGGACTGATCTCTATCAGATTGATTTATGTAGCAGCCAATCATGTTTCAGTAAATTCTAGCATGCACATGCATCTTAAATGATGATAAGCTGTGATTGTCAATTTGTTTGGACACCAGAAGCCAAAAAAATTAGAAAAAAAAGCAACACCCCCAACATGCCACAGCAGTAGTGTGCTTTCCCAACAGAAAAGCATGTGGAAAAGCTAACTTCTCCTGTTGTTCCTTAACTTCCATGTCACACGCATGGCCAAATTAACATAATGGAATACAAAAACACATATCCTAAGAGGGGAGGGTTAAAAATTGTGTGCTATGCTATGACAGATGATAAACAAGCTTATTTTTCACTTGTGTGTTTACATTGTTTGCTTTGGTAGAATGTGGGGGGCTTTTTACATTACATTATTTCCTTTGATAGTAGATGCTTTTGTTGGTTGTGGGAGTGATTGGCAGCTTCAAGCTGTTCTGTTTAATTGCCTTTCCACTTTGCAAAAATCTATGTTTAGAAGACACTGTTTCACAAATAAATCAAGTGTAGATATGTGTGTGTGTGTATGTACAAGAGAGACAACTGCTGAAAGAAAGAATTTCTTCAATCAGATGCACTACCCATGCTGCTATGGTTTTTTCCATATTTCTTTTAACTGTACATTGGTTTGTTTCTAACTGTTTCTCAGCCCCTCTCCAAAGAAGTAGTATGCTGTTGGTTTGGAATAGTACTATTTGTGGCATCTGGTTCATTTCAAAGGATGCAGGGGATATGATGGAGTCTCAGGAAAAAGTGAAAAAGAAAATGGGGCTAAAATACATCCAAAGCTCATCATTTGTATTTACATAAAGAGAAAACAAATGATACACAAAGAGGGGAGGAAGAAAAGTTGTCTGTATTGTGCTCTTTGTTTTTATGTGCTTTATCCTTTGGACTAGTTCTTAGAGGCTATTTTTTCAAATTTTATTCCAAGCCCTAATTAAATTGTTTTATCTCCCTCTTATTTCAGACCGCAGTATATGGATCCTTTGGAGAGTTTATTTTTGGTTTGTGTTTTACTGACAAAAGGAAGTAAATTCTGCTTTATGTATTTAAGTAGGAGTTTGGAAGCAAGAAAAACAGTATCTACAGCACATGAGCAACTACTGCCCAAGACTGCAGAGAGCTGCTGAAAACAAGAAATTTGAAAACTCAGTATCTAGTGACATCTTCACATTTCAAATTAGCCAAGATAGTTCTGAATTTACTATTCATTTTATTTCCTGAAATTATAACAGTGTTCAAAAGATGTTTATTTCAGTAGTGACACTGTTTTTCTTTGATTAGCAAACCTGAACAGTTTTAGGAATTTCATGAGCAGTTTTAGGGGTTTCATGAATAAATAAATGGAAACATTTCAAAAATGCTGTATAAAAATGTCTTTTTCTTTACACACAAATACAGATGTTCTGTGCACTGAGGTGTAATGGCTAGATGGAAGCTGTTCTATATTGGTTCATGTACTGAATTGTAGTTAAAAGCACTCAAGGATTTCAGAAAATGTTGTTTCCATCATCTTAAATTGTACAAGATATTAATTGCTTATGCTAATAGTCAGCAGCTCCCTTTCTTTTTAACACTTTAATTGAAACGGTTAATTTTTTTCAAATGAATCTCTTCCCTTTAGTTTTCTCATAAGAAGGAGTAAACCAGGAGAGGAAAACTCACTAAAATATCATTTAGCAAATTGCTTATCCATAAGAGACTGCATATTTTCATTTAAAGTCTTGTCTTAATTTGAAGTTATGTGTATGCTTTATGCTCATGTGCATTTACCATGTGGGTGCTGAAAGTACCACAGTGGACAGGATTCCAGGACACAGTGTTCTTTTTCATTACAGAGACTTGTATAGTGTATTTCTGCTATACTTGCTTTACCTCATGATGAGAGTAAATTAATAAAGAACAAAGAGGAATAACAGAATATAAAATACATATGTTAGCAAAAATCAAAACCAGAAAAATTATTTCAGGGTAGACACAATATTTTTCCCCTGTGACTGTTAGAGTCCATCTTTAATAGACAATAACATGGGAAAATAATAAGGCAGAGGCTGATCAATGCAATTGTGTACATATAAAGAATCTAGCTTGTGCCAGTTCAGAATTTTACTCTAGAAAAACAATGCACAGCAATAAGTACTCATTTTTTCAAAACACATCAACATGTCTAAATAATTCTGACAGATTCAGAGTATCTCCCTTCTCATCAACCCTCTACCACCTTCCAGACTCAATAGCAAAATGAAGTGAGGTGAAAGCCAATGACATAACAGAATATAGATAGCATGCATAATATATCACATTAGTGTTCTCTGCATGACATTAGAAAGCTATAGATGTGTGTTGGACAAAGAAATAAACAACAAACATGTTTTTCCCCACAGTGAAACAGCAAAGTAAAAACATAAGCTGCTCATGCAAATATTATCACCACAGTTGTTTCTTGCCATACAGCTAGATAGCAGAAAATATTTTAATCTATATGACTCTTGTGGCCTTGATCCAAGGCCTATTGAAGCCAGTTAAGAATCTCTATCATCTTTAGTGAAGTTGGACCTAGCCCATTAAGAGATTTTGCCCTAGGGGGGTAAATGGAGGATTTTTAAGGGCCACCCTAGCATGTCACTTCAATTTATCACAAAGGAAAAAATACTTCCCTTCATTAACATTGTATAAGTCAGCTTCCTTTTCCAGTAATTGCTGTATGTTTCAAACTCCTTCCCTTAGCACTCTGCTGATCCTTTATGCCAAAGATGACTGCAAATATAGGGTAATATTACTTCTCAAAATAGTTCTGAGGAAGTCAGCATTACCAGAAATTCACATAATTTTTCCCCACTGCAATGCTCATGTGGGTAGTTTATGAATGACGTCAGGTAAATTAAAAGCTATGCTATCTGAATGGACAAAAAGACTGGCAAAACTCAGGAAAATATAATATAAATAGAAGTGACAGTTATAGTCACCTTTCACATAAAAAAACCTATAAACTATTTCCTGTTGTGTCCCATTTCTCAGCTGGAACATACTTAAAGAAGCAGGAGTGTATTAGGGAGTTAAACAGTTCTTCATTTCTTTCATGGATGTACAAATATAACATGGAGCATGGAATTTTGCCCATGATTAATTTAGCTTCATAACTTCTGACTTCTTAATTGAATATAGTTCCCCAAGCAGTAGAGGCATAACATAAATATGTAAAACAATGACAATGTCTTGGATTTTAAAACACCGTTCCCTCCTTGCAGTTCTGCAACTTTATCCTTATGAATGTGTTTTCCATGCTTTATCTGAATGCAGGCAAATGATAAACACGTTACTGGTACGAGGAGTTAGTAACAAAAACAGGTATTGCCTTCTCACCCATAACAAGTCAGTCTCTGGGTGTTGCAGTTGTATGAATTACTGTTCTGTGTGATGCTGTCTGTTCTGACTTGGATGGTAAATACCAGGAGCCTGCAGTAACCTCTGATCTGTACGATGCAAGGGGAATTGGCCACTGAAGTCACCAAGTCACTCTCTCTGATATTCGAAAATTCATGGCAGCCACAGGAACTCCCAAGTGACTGGAAAAGGGGTCTTTAAAAAGGGAAGGGTAGAAAGGAAGGCCCTGGGAACTCAACCTGTTGGCCCCCGCTTTGTGCCTGGGAAGATCGTGGAACAGCTCCTCCTGGGAGCTCTGCTAAGGCTGAGGGAGGAAGGGAGGTGACGGGAGAGAGCCAGCACAGCTTCACCAAGAGAAAATCCTGTTTGACCAAACTAGTGGGCTTCTATGACAGGATTACTTCATCAGTATAAAGGGGAGAAGCTACAGATGTCATTTTTATCTGGACTTCTGTAAAACTTTGACACATCACCCACAACATCCTTCTCTCTAAATGGCAGAAAGATGGATTTAATGTTGGAATGGACTGTTGTATGATGGATAACAGANCGAGAGCAGCCCTGCCCAGAGGGACTTGGGGGTGCTGGGGGTGAGAGCTGGACAGGAGCCAGCCATGGGCACTGCCAGCCCAGAAAGCCAAGGGTGTCCTGGGCTGCACCCAAAGCCCCGTGGGCAGCAGGGCAGGGAGGGGATTCTGCCCCTCTGCCCCGCTCTGGTCAGACCCCACCTGCAGAGCTGCCCCCAGCCCTGGGGTCCCAGCACAGGAAGGACATGGATTTCTTGACATAGACAAGTCCAAAAACAGCTTCTCTAGGACTTCCTCATTTTTGAAATCCTGAAAACCACCATTCTTAAAATGCGATCCTGATTTTGTTTTCCTCTGCTGCAATGATCAGGTGAATAGGAAGCCAAATATTGATCCATGTTACTCCTACTCCATGAGCTGGAGCATCTTTGAACCCACTTGAGATAGCACATGAAGGAAGAAGTGTTGTGTGAGGACATCTCTCCTTACTCCTCAGCTTACAGATGGCACAGATGTTCATACAGAACACAGATACAAGTTTTGGCACATCCATGTAGTAAATGAAAAATGGTAACCTTTTTACAAAATTATCTAAAAAATCACCTTCTGTGTTCTTGAAGCTTTGTTTTGTTTGAAGAAAAGAAAAAAAAAATCCTCAATTTTAATAACATTCCAGTAAAACATTTTAGCCATGTCTCTTGCTTCCAGAAAGTTCCTGCAGATACTGTAATACAGCATACAATATACAAGTACATAAATATACACACAATAAATTTAGATACAATTTAAACACAATTATTACTCACTTTAAAGAATAAACATGTCAAGCATCAGAAAAACCTTCCAAGTCTACTATGCTTCAGTTTGAGTCAAAATACTATTTGTTCCTCTTCAATGACTATTTGAGGGAATAAAATGACACACCTGTTAAATTAACATGTTTAATGTGCAACAAAGCTGTTCATTTGTACAGTAAATAAGTTAAAAATTTGATTCTCATGTAATCCACTATTCAACCTGACTGACTGCTGAACCTCCCTAATCAAATACATCTACATGATATTGTAAGCTACATTACAGTACATTATTAGCTTGTAAAATAAAATTGCTGCAAAGTTATGTACTGTATATTTGAAGCAGTAACAAATTTACCAGTGATAGATGAGCTAATGGATACATTGTGTTGCAATAAATATAAATTCAGAGTAGCAATTGGAAAACATTAACATTTTTATATATGAGTTTAGGCATTTATGAGGCTGATCCAGCTAGCAGTAAAAACTGAAGTGGTATTCTTGCTAGCTGCCATTTCTTTTTTGGACTGTTCTGAGTAAAAATAAGTGCTCTTTCTTTGCATCAGTGCTTTTATACCTGACATAGGAGACCACTGATGGAATTTTGGTAAGTAACGATTGTTCCTTTCTCTAAGGAAATGTTCACAGCACACCTGACCTGCAAATCAAAACCAAACACTACTTAATAGTAATTTTCCATGGCTATTTTGTCAGTGTTTCTTCTGCCCTCCAGTCTTTCTCTCCAATTTCCTCTTGAGCTGCTAAAACTATCCTTAACTATCCAACAACTGCTGTTGTTTAGAAGAAACAAAGCCATTTCAGGAAAAGAGTTAATAATAAAGTAGAAAAGAGCAGAAAACATCAGCCATCTGCAAATGCTGGAAAGTCTGGACATCTCTCCAGGTATCCAGGCATCTTTCATAGAAAGTTCTGAGAGAATGGGTCCTTCATGGTCTAACAGGTGTTAAGTTGGCACTGCTGGCAATTCCCCCTGGCAAACCAGAACACCAGGACAACCAAATTCCCCCTGGAGGCAGAACATTAGTAGCCAGATTTTAGATACCATCCATTGTGGCAGCCAGAGGACAGATGGGAGTTGAGAGGTGTGGGGCAGGAGGAAAAGGGGCAAGCCAGAAGGCAAGGGATTTGACCCAAAGACTTATAAAATGAGGACAAGCCTGAAAATTTTTATATGGAGATGTGAAGCTGGTTAAGAGCCATCAGCATCCTCATGTGTTCAGAGCCCTTTCTGCAGGCTGGCTGAGTGGTGTTTGCATGTCTGTTCTTGCACAGTGATGTTTTACTCAGCAATATTTACTTGTCATTTGCAGCCAATATTTTCTTCACATATTATCCTTTCCTTTCCAGTGTAGTAAAATGAGGGGCGTGTTGCAGACTCATATGCCACAATGCATTTGTGATAATAGCAGAAGCACGTCAGATTATGGATGCAATTACAGAATTACTTGAAAGGGCAGAAATAGAATAGTGTTTGAGTATTATAATTCAGATTTATGTGACATGCTGTTAGTTTGCTTGTCACTGAATATCCTTTTAATTATGGAGTCTTGATATTAAAACATGCTGTATTTGGGTAGAGACCAGTGCTATATGCCACCATTACTCCAAAATAATGATTATAGTAGACAGTCACCTACCTTTTTAGAAAAGGAAAAACACAGAGGCTGGTGCATTAATCAAAATCTGTAATCTTATGCACTAAAAGAGCTGTAATACACTATTTCCAAGCAAATAGACAGGTGCTCTGAAAATGTGGGAGTGTAAGGAGCACAGAGGGATCTCTGAGCAAATTTGAATTTGTTCTAGACTACTTATGTCATCTTGTGAATTACTTCACTTCATTGTACTGAATATGAAGTGGATATTCAATTATTCATAGGTAATATAGCCCATTCCACAGTCAAACAAATCAGCAAAAATCACAACTGGCTAAGACTTTTTTCCAGTCAGTACTGCTAAAAATTATTATTGTACAAGGACAAATAAAATAATTTAGAGAAATTAAAAAATATATGACACTTTCTTTGATGAGCAGCTAATATATCTGCTATTTGTCTATTTTTAAGACCCATTATTGTAGCATATGAGGGATTTACAAGTGTTTGTGAATGTATCTTAGCATACTGTCAAAGCTGAAAAATTTCATTATTCTGAGACCTGAGAAGAGATAAGCTTACACAAGAGGAGACATGAGTGCCTCCCAGGCCTGGTAGCACATGGCCAGATGTCAGCTCACACAAGGGTGGGATTCAGGCATGCACGCTGCTCCTCACAGCTCTCATACACACACACAGAGGTTTCTGTGGGAAACCCGGATGCAGAGAGCAGAAAGAAGCTGCAGTGTGATGATTTGGAGAATCAGATCAAACCACAGAAGGCAACCACCATGCAACACAGACACTGCCCAAGCTTTTGAGCCGTAGACCTGAAGGCACCCTCTATGTTGAGAATTCAGGAGCTTATTAGTATAATCACAAAAACACCAAAAAGGTGGATGATATTTCATTACATTTGGAGAGGTGACTATACATTTTTAGCATCCCATTGAGAACCCTTTCAAAGACAATGGCTCGGGGTTAATGCCACTCTGATCTCTTTTTACATTGATTAATATATATGTGCTGTATCCTTCTGTTCTTCCTGTATCCTCTGCCAAGGGAAAGAAGAATAATTCCCTCTCCTAGGAGCACAGTCTTGTTCTTAAGCTTCCACTGAGGAAAACTATTGGAATGTCTGAGCCTTTATTTTTTGTCCTAATTTTAAGACACTTGTTTTGGCATATCATCAGGTCCCATTGTCAAACTCCCCAAAATTAAACCTGTTCAGTTGTTCCCTGATAGATAGTTTCCTGGCAAGAACTGTAAAGCTGTACTTTGCCTCATTTTTCAACACTTTCTTGTTAGAGTCATTTTCATTCTTCTACAATCATCTGTTTCTTTATTCTTATGTGCAGTGATTTGAGCTTCTCATAGATTCCTTTGGGCCCTTTCTCTCCTGTGGTCTGACACTATCCAAAGTTGTAAGACTGTATGCACAGACATATTTGTTTAAAAAATACCTAATCTATCCCATCACCAGGTCCATGGGAGAAATAAAAATTCAGCCTGATTTTTTAAATTAGTTTCTCTCCCAACATATTTTTTAAAGACTTATTGCAAGACTAGAGCTTAAATTTGTCTTGAAATTATGATTTGATCAGACAAATATACTTCATTCATACAAAAGGTCCTCAAAACATTCTGACAAAATTAGATTTGGAAAGAAAACTTCCAAAAACTACCTCTCATTTTGTTCTTGAAATCTACCATCAGATCTTAAAATAAGAGAGCATAAAGTCTGTGAAAAATCACATCTTTGACCACATAGGAAATATGACGTGTTTGTCTTTTTCAAACTTAATTTTCCACTGACTCATAATGTACACATAAGCAATGAGACACAGAACTAAACAGAAATATACAGATAAAATACCTTACTTTATTTTGTTCAATGGTAATTCATTTTGCATAGAATTTTAGGCAAAGGTTCAAATTAGTTCATTTTTTAAACTACCTTTCCTCAGAATTAATATATTTCACAGTCTTGACTCTGGAATACATTATTTTTTTCAATTATTTTCTTTTTTTTTTTCTTTGCTGGCTGTGAAGAAGTAATTCTTCAAACTGGTTAGCAGAGAAATAGTCTATGGCTTAGGCCAGCCAACTCATTTTCACTTTTGGATTTGAACTCACAGGTCAGATTCATCAACACAATAATGAGACATTTTCTATATTTCAATTTTTAACATTTTTCATATCTATATTCATTAAAATTTAAGATATGATAAAAAATAGATGGTTCTAGTGATGTCTGTTAAATAAATCACATAGAAAGAAAAAACAAGAACTTTGTAACTGTTGAGTTGTACTCTTCTTTATAATTGGTTGTCTTAAATGGATACCTTAGATAATTTTTACCAAAACTTCATAATTTATTAGTATTTGCATTACAAGGAATGCAAATATTCATGTTTTGTTAAGAAATGGAAAGGTTTGCAGTAGTTACTGCTTGTTTTGTCAGCCCAGTTTTGTCTACAGGTAAAATTCAAACGAAAAATTTTGATATTCTGTTCTTGATTGAAAATACATTCCATATTTTTAGGTGAAAAGAAAATTTCATGCTGCATTTCATTTATTTTTTCACAATATTCACATAGCATGTTAGGCGAAATTACATAGTCTTACCTCTTCCCACCTCTTGGATTTTACACATAATTTGCTTAAATTGTTTAGATTTTTTTTATACACTCCCTAATTTGTGTTGTCCATCACATCTACATGGAATGTTATTACATACAGGAAAGTAAAGATTCATCAGAAGCAAGTTACACAAGTTAGCAGACAGCTACCGCACTGCTCAAAAGTAACACATTTCAGTTTGCACATGAGAAACTCATCCTCCGCCTTCCACCCTGAAGTGGTTTTTTTTGGCATTCCCAATCTCAACCAGTCTCTGCAGCATGTTAGCCTCAGCAGGCAAAGTGTGCCTAGTATTGAAATAACTGGAATATAAATTGCAATAACTTTGGATTGTGAATTGATTTGTATTGATTTATTCTAGTTTTCAGAAGCTGTGGCACTTCTCTCTGCATTGCCAAGAGTGGACACAGTACACTACCCATGGAAGTGTAAAAGCAGTGCACACCAGCAGTGAGGACATTCCAGAGGGTCCTGTCCATCCCGAGACATCTAAGTGATGAACTACCCACAGGTCTGTCCTGGCTCACCCAAAGCTCTCCCCCTTTCCCTTGCTTCCTTGAAAAATTTCTTGCAGAAAATTAGAATGCAAAAAGAGATGGACTTTGTGCATAGCATAAATACACTTGAGTAGGAAATCTGAAGCCTGATGTTAATCTGTCAGGCAAGCAAAGAAATAAATCAGTTTCAAATCTGGGATGAGGTCAAATTAACTGAGATCAACTATTCCCAAAGCTATTCTACAGACCAAGAAAACACAGAGAATCCTATTTAATTAGGCTGAAGAAAGGTGCTCAGACCTTTGTATTCACTGTGCCTGAAACAATTTCATCTAATGAAAAATGCCAAAATAAGTGTCACGGAGGAGCTTACTGATTTAAGTGATAAACCTGTCAGCAGAGTATTCCCATATAGTGGGATAAAGGCTCCTGGACACATTTCCATTCGTATCAAACTGCTGAAGCTCCACAAACATGCAGACTAAATATTTCTCCATGCTAAGTATTAAGCAGATAGACAGAAGATAAATTAATGTAATCTTTGGGTAGCTCGTTCAATGTTTCATTTGAGAAATATATATTCAAAAACTCCTAAGATATCTTAACTACTTAAATGAGAAGGTTACCCAGATTTTGGTGGGCCTGGCAAAGTTAGTCTGTTACAAGAAGATGAGGAAATAGTTCATGCCATAGTATGTACAGTCAAGACTCATGGCAACAATCTGCTCAAAGTTTTACAAATATTTGAAAAGATCCATTTTGAATATGAAAAGAACATGCATTATAAAAGATGCCATAATTTTTAACCCATTTTCTTTGACTTGTGGTTGACCTTAAAGAGAAGAGACTGTTCTGTGTATAAAATAGGACACAACAGGTAACATGCAACATGGATCTTGATAATGGTCCACCACTCAGAATAGAAAATCTCACAATACTCACAAATACAAAATTCTGTTCTGACCAGAACACTTGGATATTTTCATAATTTAATCATAGGTCTCACTACCTCTTTTGAAGCAAATTATAAGCCTGTGTTGCCACTGAAATGTAACTCCTCTAAATGCATGTTCAATAAATGGTTTGAATCTTGAGGCACTCCTTCACCACCTTCCACACCTGGGGAGATTTTCCTTGAAACAAGCTGTGTCAAGGCTTCCCGTTTTAAGAAGATTGCTGACATGTGAGAGATTACTGGCATAGAGCCTTACAGTGCCTGCAAAAAAAATTCAGCCTGGTTCAGCTACCCAAAAACAGACATCCCTGCTTCTATGAGTCTGCTGTGTCATAAGCCATACAGCTCTGCCCTCTTCAAGAAAAATAAGTTAAAAACACAGAGAAGGAGAAAAACAAAACTTCCGGGGACCACAAGGAGTGTAAGATGTCCTGGTCTTGTGAAGGTCAGTCAGTCTCAGCACCCAGAGCCAAAATAAACCAAATCAGCATACATCTCTCCAAGATTATACACTGTTAATTCACCACATAGCCTGCTCCAGAGAAGCCATATGTTCTCCTGCTCTCCCACGAGCAGAGAGAAGACAGTACAGAACGTTGCACATAATTTCAGTGGTAAGCAGACATCAGCTGCCTATTGCACTCTTGACCTAGCTACTCCATAGTATTTGCAGAAATTGTACCAGTTCCTGCATATTTAATTATGAGCTGAACTGTGAGCAATCATTTTGGTAAGAGTGCACCCAAGCCTGGATCCCACTGCCATGTTTCAGTTCCTTTTCTTTGCCACCAATTTAATTTGGCTTTTCAAAATGATGATAGGAGCACTGAGTGCATCCTTTCTCCCTTCAGAAAGCAGCAAAATGTCACTTTTGGATTGCGACTGAGATCCTTGAGATCATGCACTTCATTTTGCTGGTCTGACTCACTACCTACTAAGTAAACACAGAATAATGCAGGAAATTACCATGTAAATAAGTCATTAAAATAAACCATTAGAAGTGGATGTTCTGAGGCAGATATAATGTTTGGTGTAATCCTCCTGTATTTACAAAGCATGTCTGTATGTGTTCTTTCCACACTTGTAATGAGCCTCAAAGGGCACTTTCCCAACACAGAACTCCCACACTTCTGCTGCAGTCAGATTTGTGCCCAGCAAGATGCATCCTTGAGCTTACTCTAAGGGTGCTGTTCTCACCTAAGTTCATGGACAGGCTTTTTAGTGTGGGAACTTTCAAGATTGCAAATCCACTCTTTTTGACTGACTTTCAGTCATTTTCCTTAATTCTGTACTACTCAGAGCTTTCACTTATTTTCATTTGGGTCTGGTATATGCAGAGGCCTATTCTCTCTAGAGACTCAGTAAGTTTTAGGGGGATTCACTGATTTAAGGGAAAAAGCCTTTATTTGGGGATTTGAATCTCACTTGAAGACAGACATCAATACCATCATGAAAAGGGTGCTGTTACAAATTATGAATTTTGGTTCACTATGGAAAAGAAAAATTTTATGGGGTTTGATGCTGATGAAGTTCTGTTTTGAATTCATGATAAGATTTCAGTTTCAGCTAGAGTTCTGTAAAGTTTGTCTTCCTAAATAAACAAAAAATACAAACATTTGTGCTTCATATGTCTTTTTATAATGAAGTGCAGGGGGTCAGTAAGTTCACCACATCTGTTTGACATGCTATAATACCCAAATAGAAATTGAATCAGTTTCATTGCAAGTGTCATGCACTGATTTTCCCTCCTTTAAATTTCTAAAGTTTGTCTTAATATAAACAGTCTCTATTTTTGCAAAAGGTTGTGCTGGAAAACAAAGGGCTGACTCTTTTCTGTCACCAAAGCACCAAAACCTTCAGTTTTACCCAGCCCTCTCATGGTTTTTAAAACCAGACTTCAGTTCATCTCCTCTGGTGCTGGCTCCAGAACTCACTTCTCTGTGTTGGGTCACTGCCATTGACTCCTGTGAGTTCAGGATCATGTGCTTGGTGAAAGGAGCTGAGGATTTTGTGGGATGGTAAGCCAAGGTATGAGCACTTAATGTCACTTCTGTATAATTAGCACCTCTGGGTACTCTTCCTTCTTGTCTGAGAAAACCAACGAGGCATTGGTTATGGAGTCAGAATAAATCAATTGAATTTTCTGTAATTTTCAAATATATTAAAAATGCTCTGGCAAACCTTTAACCAGATTTATGCAGCTCAATTCAGGCTGAACTCTTACTGAACTGTGATCCAGTTTTGCCTGAGTAACAGTAGAGCAAGAATGTGAGAAAATCTTTAGGTACACATTGATGAGTTTTAAATGTCGAATATTTTGACCCTAAAATGTAATATAAAATTGAGATAGAATGATCTCACTTTTTCCTAAAATCAAGACATTGAAAGTTTCATCTGATTATTTTGTTTATATGTTAGGGACTAAACGAATCAATGGGGACTATAGGTAAAACAGTTTGAATTTACACAGTTCCCGTTACTGCTAGTGGGTATTGCAAGCCCAGAAAGCTCTTCACACATTCATAGGACAATAAAAGCTCAGCCTTGTTTTACTAGCAAATGTAGCTTATATTGTCAGTATTTAATGCAGAGATATACAGCTCTACATAAGAGGGGTTAAAAAAACATGTGAACCTTGATATGAAAAAGAGAGGAATCTGACAGCTGAACTGAGTCAACTATGTAGATTAGATAGGGAGAGGAAATTAGAACTAGCACAAAACACTAACAAGCACAGAACAAATAAATGGATAACAGAAAGGAAATTTAACCAATAAAAACAACTGCAAAAAGGTATTGATGACATGATTTCAGGCCTAGGAGTTTGAAGAGGACAGAAATATTTCATTGCTGAGCAGCACTTTTTAAAAGATGTTTTACATTTAACATATTTATATTTTACATAAATTCATCATAATTACTTTGAAAACTCCTTTCAGAATCACAAACTTTCTGTAACCACAGGACTCCTGAAATAGCCTAAGCTAATCAGAGATCATCCCTCTTTTCTCATCTGGAGAAGGGGAAGGAAAAAAAGGAGTTCTATTGTCTTGTCCTCAAATATCAGTCAGTACAGAGACCTTAATTGTACCTATGTGAGATGCCATGATTTGCCCTGCCTCTTGTACTCCTTTCTTCTCAGTTCATGTTATCTCCATGCTTCACAATTTTTCTCATTTTGACCAGTTCCCAAAGATTTTTGAAGCTATTGTGGAGGGCAGGTCCATCAACATGACAGACCACACAGTCAGAAGATATATATTTTTTAAGAAGTCTTCTTTCTTTTGGGTGAGAATGATTTTTTTTTTCCCCAGTCACTCCAATGTTGAATAAGTCTTTAGGTTCCCTTTGGAGGTCTCCAGACATTGATGGAGACAGTTTTTTTGTTTTTTTCCACCAAATACATCTGCAAAACACCAGTTTGATGGAGAGGACAGGGAGTAGAAATGGCAGTTTACAAACAGAAGCAGAAATTCTGATAAGCTGCTTCCTCTTGACTCACTTGAGATGAGGCTCCAATCCTCCAGCAAAGCAGATGGTGCTGGCTCATCTTGGATGAAGCCTAAGGAATCACTGAGTTAATCACTAAACTACAACTGACTCTTCTGTAGTCACCAGCCAGTCAGTTAGGGTGTCTATTCTGCTGTATCAGAATATTCTGTCAATATTCTATTTATGTCCTATATCAGATTTCAGCTGTATCAAGCAAAGCATGCTTAAAGCCAACCCTGTCTGCCACAAACTTCAGGGTAGAACTGATGGACACTTGCAACACACAGGATGGACAGCAGTGGTTTAGATGTAAAATTCACAAATTATGTTTTTAAAGATACCTAATTAATAGCTAGACATGTAAACAAGACATATTTCTAACACATTTTTTCCTTTCTCATTTGTTCCTTTTTCAAGATTTTTAACCCCACAACCCTTTTTCATAGTGAAAGTTAATTCTGGGAAGACATCCTTTCCCAGATGCTGAAGGCTTACCATTCAAACAGGTGGTCATTTCTGCATTACAACTTTATTTTGATAAATATATCTATATATAGATAAATAGACATGTATGTATATAAGTTTTATTATTAATTAATCTTATTAATTTTTTTTTTATCTTTATTACTGAGTCTTTCTCTTCTCAAAGTATCGCTCCCTTGATATTACTTCCTAAAATAAAATTTAGAGGTGATATTTTCCCAGGCTTGATTTTACAGGTTTGTTTTTTCTCCCAGAAGAGCTTGTACTGTAACTTCTTATTAAACATATTCAAATTCTGTGTCATGTATTTCCTTCTGTGTTTTGGTTGTGTTCAAGACTGTATATGATATTTTATGTATATGGTAAGACTGTATATGATATTTTTAAGGTCCTACAGTACAGAGATTCTTTCTGTGGGTTACGTCCAAAAAAAATTCAAGTTTTTGAAGATTTCAGAATCAGCTGTTCACATTTTTAAGTGGCTAACATATCTACCAATCTGGGCAGAGTCCCACCTCTGCAAACATTAACTGTTAAACATAGAGAAGAATGGTGAGCAAGCCATGTTAATAAAGCTGCTCAAAGAACACACATACAGTACTCAAAATTTAAATTACTGTGCTTTGATTGACCTTGTAGGCTAGAGGACACTGAAAAAACTTTCTTCCTTAATTCTCAATTTATTTTTTTTTTCATATTCACTTCTTCAAGTTTTCTTTCCTTAAGAGCATGTGCTGGGAAACTCAGGGACTTCAATTAAGGCTCATGAGTTCTACAGCAAAAAATAAACAAGTTTAGAATTTGGGAAAGTGTAATGGAACTAACTTTCTTTTTCCCATGAACTTTATCAAAAGATCTCTAATGCTGTTGTAAAGTATGAAGCACTCATCCTGACGTATAATAGTAAAAAATATGCAACCTGGTGTGCATATTAGAAAGTCTGACAAGCTTTGAGATCTGAGGATGATGAGACTCCCTCTGCAATTCCATATTGTAATGAAATGAGCATGGGACTGAAAGTCCAGAATAACTGAATTCCAGTTAAATTTCTATTACCCCTATATTTGAAATGTACCTCATGCTTATGCAGTACAACATTTACATACTTAATTTTTAAAACCCACAGCATTCTAGCAAAGATTTTTTTCCTGCATGTTGCTCTCATGTATATGTAAAACTTGTTTCTCCTTTAACAAGGATCATTGAAATCACAGAACTGGACCTGACAATGAAAGATATTCTGTGTACCCAGACCTGGGTATTACTGTTAGAAAATAATCTTATTATAGATCAGTGCCAGTGGTTTACTTTCATTTGAATGCTATGCTACAAGGATGAAAACAGGAAAAAAGAAGAAATATTTCACACATGATTGTGAAAACAAAATGTTTCCAGAGACTGTGTTCTCCTGCAGCCTTCTGTATTCCCTGACATATTTTTAACAATATTTTGTCTCCATTGCAGCCAAAACTAGTTTATGACATTTCAACCATTCCTTTGGGAGATTACAGTAAGTTTAATGAGACTTATTCTTTTCCCATACACTCTGCAAAGAGAACATTACTGCTGCATATGTGAGCTCCTATTTCAAGAAATCATTTAGCCCCACCTGCATAGCTAATAGTAAATATAAAAGCTTAATCTTAGGATTGAAAATACACTGGGTCATATGAAGGACAAGGTGAGATATAGGTCTAGTGGCAAAGCACTAACTCGACTCAGCCAGAGAACTTCTGTGCAGCTTTTTATTGCATTTAGCTTGGGCTGTTCCTAGCCAAAGAGGAACATAAAGGGTATTACCATGTCTGAAATATTGTAGCTGGTTCAGAGTAACCATAATGGTACAACACCAGTGGCCACAAAGACAGCTAGAAAGAGCTCAAAATTTGGCAGCTTTTTTGCAGAGGCACTGTCTTCCAGCTGGTTCATTTGACACACTTGGTAACAGAATCTGGTACAAAAGGAATATTTAGGAGGGGGAAAACCCTCTTTGGTAGCTCTGGGCTTTGTTTCAGCCTGTAACTAACTCCAGCTACAGGAAGTATACAGTGAAAGATCAAAGTAAGAGACACTAAGTGAGCCTGTTGAAATGAAGTGTTACAGGCATATGTTCCTCATCTCACAGCTCCGTTGACTGGGTGCTGTAACAGCTGGGATATAAGAAAAATGTTTCAGGCAGATTCAGCAGAAGAGCCTGTACTTCATTGGCCAGCTCATAGCTTGTGTCTCACTAAAGGACTGCAGCAGCTCAGTGGAGGGGTGCTTTATTTCAACAAATGAGATATAAGGAGTTCATTCTTGTTTTTACACAAACCAGCTCAAACCTCACTGGGCAGTAAGTAGACAGTGTGACCCTAAGGGCTCTGACCTCCCCGACCTGCATCTTGCTACCCTGCTCCCAGAACCAAAGGCAGGCCAGGGGGCTGCAGAATGCAGGTCCTATCCTGTCCTCTGGTTTCTCAAAGTAGGAACAACATTTGCTGTTGACTCGCACACTTGGGCCACCTCAACACCCTAGAGCCCACTCCTCTGCTTTTGCACAAGAGCTGGTGACAGTCTGAGCGTATGATAATGAGCATGATGTGTCACAGATTGCTCAGCCAGCACTGCTGCTGGTGAAGTCACAGCAAATTAGGGTGATTTGTGCAATGAATTGATTTGACAACTAATTTCTTTCCCATCAAGAGCGGCATGGCCAAACAGGTAAATTTGGGAACTGGGAGACTGGGTCTCCTACTAATTCAGCCACTGATTTTCCATGTACCCCACAGCAAAGGAAGCTTCTCCCTCTGCCCTTCCCACTTCAGGTCTGCCCCATGGGCAGCGAGCAAGCACCTTACACAGGGATCTTTGACAGCCCCACATGTGTCTGTGATCTTACAGACACACGGTGTTTGCACTGGTGTTGCCAGGTTTTAGGACCTGAATTGATTTATTACATTTGTCTCCAGAGGGAACTTCATACTTGCATAAAGATCTGTGTTTTAAAGATATTCTGTACTGGATTCTAAAGATATTCCTACCATACCTCGTGTAAATATGTCTGAAAAATCATCAGTCTTCACACCACTCCAATGTAGCTACTTATTATAATTTCTGATGTTTTTATTCCTCGTATTAATAGACTTTAGTACATCATAATATTTGGATTTAAGAAAAAAACCAAAACAGATATGCACATGTGTATTTCTATATCTCCATGCTCTAATATCTACATGCTTGCATTGATAGGTCTATCCAGACTTTCCTATCTTGGAAATGCACTGCAGTGGCAGGAAGGATTTTAAAGTGCAAATGCATGTACTTGAGGTGGTTAATTTCTGTGCGGTATTAAATCGTCAGTGTTAGAAGCCATACTACTTATTGGGGTTTTAAGAGAAACTTACAGGTGAACATAAAGAAGGATAGATAAGACAGAAATTGTAGAAGCAAATACAGTCCAGATATTTAGAAGATCAGAGAGTTGCTCATGCTGTGTTGTAATATCTTTTTGACTTTTTGAGGATCCTCTAGACTATTATATGACAGCTTAGCTTCTCACCAAGTAATATTAATCTCATCTTAATCAAGGTATATTGGTTTTCAGCTTAAGACTGAAGAGAACTATTTAACAATATAGCTTTTTTAAAAATGGTTGAGTAATTCTCTAGCAGGGGTGGGAAGGAAGGGCAAATCTTTATTTATCTAAAGAATTAATATGTTTTAGACAAGCAAGGAGTCTATTTTACCCCCAAATCCATCTCTGCCTCTTTGCCTGAAATTAAAATCTAATTACAAAGTCTCAGCACACTTTCTTTCCAGGCAGAGTGATTTGTAACATGTAAATTTGAGGCAAGTTTGATTTAAATGAAGTCCAAATCCTGGTTTAAAAACAATTCTGTTACCATAGCTAATTGATGCATGTGACTAGCACAGTGAGTTCTCCTTTATGCTGCTTGGTTCAGCCTCACACTGTACAGTAAGTGATTTGGCAGTACTGTACCCACAGCACTGCCAAGAAATCAGCAACATTTACTTCTTGATTTCTGAAATGAATCTGTATTCCTCTTGAAGGAAACCTTACCATTTTTCATATGCCTGAAAGTAAAATAACAGGGTTTTTATGAAAACTTTTTGTACCTAAAATACTACTTAACTCCATAATTCCCAAAGTAGAGGCTGGCTCATTTGCACATGTTAGAAAACAAGTTTTATATGTTTGCTTACAGATCTTTACAATATTAATATACAAGCCCTGGCCCTCAGGTAATGTGTCCACTACAGAAAAAAGAGCATTTTTGGCTTGCATGTAGATGTAAAAAAGAGGTTGTAGTCACAGGGTTATCAAGACACCTTCTAAGTTTCCAAATAAAAACATACCAATTATTTCACCATTTGAAGGGATTCTGCCTCCTAAAATCAATGGGATCTTGCATTCCTCAATGCAGCTTATTTTTGAATATCCTAACTAGAGCTGACGGTTTTTGCTAAAGTATAATAAATTGCAGTGTTTTCTTGTTTTTACAACTGATATGAAAAACACAAGGCAAATTAAGAAGATGTAAAATTAGTATTTTCACAATCTGCTTTTAAAAGTCAACTTACAAAGAATGTATGTTCTATTTGAATACTATTTTAAATTGTCTGTCATTAACCACAATTTTTTTTGTCTTTTATTATTGTTACCTTAAGCAGTGTCAAGTTTTTTTCCAAAGTATAATATATGCAAATGAACTAACTTTTATACCAGTACAGCATGTTTATTTTATCTCAAAAGCAAATCAATTTATACCAGTACAGCATGTTTATTTTATCTCAAAAGCAAATCAAAGGAACATATATTAGAAAACACAAACATATGAGTTTTCACTTGTTTTAAGGACAAGGTGTATTTCATGTATATCCTGAGTGTGTAAGTATATACAACGCACACTACTAACTTAATGCCAGTTGAAAGAGCAGAGTCTGTTCATTCTGCTTCATGTCTCATGACAATTTGCAGCTTCTGATAATGATATCTATCAATGATGAGGGCAGCAGGGAAAGTCATGAAAACCTCTTAGCAAACTAGACCAAAACACTCTAATTGATAGCCTTAAAACCTATAGTCCATGATTTTAGAGTCTGGAGCAGCAGAGAAGATTGCCCTTGAGGAAAACAACAACAAAAAAAGCACATTATAAAAATGAGACCAAAGCATACTGGCCCAGTAGTAGGGGAGCTTATTGAAGACCACATAGATGCCTGTGCAGTGAAGACATTCAATACAACTATTAGCTATGTATCTTGATATCTATTCTCAACACCTTCCATCCTGAGCACTTTCTTTCAAGGAGAATCTGGCAATGAGAGACAGAGAACAAATTTCAAGTTGATTAGTTTGGTTTCTTTGACTTTATTGGAAAACCTTATTGAGTTTTTTGTTCCAGGATAACACTTCTCGACAAAGGTAGTGGTAAAACATAAATAAACATTCTAAATTATAGTGACAGGCATAATCATAAAGGCAGTTCATAGGCAAAATCTACTGAGGAAATGCACCAGCCACCCCAATACAAATGTCTTACCCCCATTCTTACAAATATTTACAGACCTCTAGTTTTTCATGTAGCCTCTAGAATCCCCCTAGAATTTTCTTTTCACTCAGCCAGATCTTGACATTTTAACACTATAATTAGAAGTTGAAACTAGAAAATAACATGTTTGATACACGTCTTTCAGCGACTGGGCTGATTTAAATCCATGTAGTTATATTGATCCCTTTCCTCAAAATTTCACTAATGAATCATGGTACTATTTCTCAAGGCACCTAATTTGTCATCATATTAACACTGAAATACCACTGGTTTTAGGAGTTCTTGAGTCTGATTTTCATGTAGAAGCTATTTAGATTTTTAAGCTTTCATAAAGAAAAAAAAAAAAAAAAAGAAAGAAAGTAAAAAAACAATTAATGCAATTTTTTAAGTTGCTGCTTTTCAATAAAAAGCAATCCTGCCCACAACACTACAGGTATGGATGCAGACAACCCATGCAGAATAGAAAGCAGTTGCTGGGAAGCTGTTTTGTAGAGCTAATCTCCATTTCGAGGTGATACCACAGGATGGGTCTGGACATGAGCTACAGGGAGCTGGGGACCAGCAGAGACATCCAGGGCCGAAAAGGGATACCAGATTTCCCCCTTTTTGTCACGTGGAAATTGTTCTGTTTAGCAAGAGGACTCCAATTCCTAATGAAAGAATCTAAAGTGGAAGCATCATGACTTGTTTCACTGGAATAATTTCAGGAGAAATTCAAGTTATTAAGGAGAGTGGGGAATTAGCTGCTTCTCAGTTTTCTGGATCAGAGACATTCATCTTCTCTCCCATTGCCTAAGTTCAGAGTTACCCTCTGTTCTTGTCTATGGGTGGGAAAGGCATGGCAGCTCTTCCCCATCAACTCCTTCCACTTTGTAGACATTAAGAAACAGAGTAGGTGTAACATGCAGAGGAAGCAGAGATTCTCAGATGAACTGCAGATTCTGCAGAGAACACAAATGCTCAAAACTACTGTCTAAACCCAGATCTTAGCTCCATGTCACTGTAGTCCAAAGGATAACCTATTTTGGAGCACAAGTTTTAGTTTAATTGTTATTTCCATACTTGTATCTTGTCCTTAGAGATTCATCAGTTACAATGTACAATTCATATCCTTTTCTGTTGAGATATCATAATTACATTATGCAATATTAGACTAAATAAATTCACACTGCCAAATGCTGTAATTAAGACCGTGCTGACCGGTTTGATTTCAAAATCTTCTCTTCAGTCATGAGTTTCTGAAAAATTTATCTTGCCTAGAAAACTATATGACATAGATTCATGTCAGCAGATGGGAATAATTACTCTGAGTATAATTAATGCAATCTGAAGGGCTTCAATAGTCATGGAGTTATTATGTAACTGCATATTAATTAAATGATCAAGTAACTACTCAGTAATTTCATGGTGATTTGTGCTATATAAGATATTTGCCTTGCACAAACAAACAATGCTGTCATACAATTCAGAATGGATGTGAATATCTGCATGCTGATACTGAAATATATGCCAGATTTTTATGATGGCTTGCTCCTGAAACAGTGACTGCCTCTGAGCACATTTTCTGTAAGCAGGAAGATTAGGGGACATATCTATTCTTAATTAACGCATATATTCACTTATACATAAGCCCTTTCATGAACAAAAATGGAATTATTTCCTATTTAGGCTTGAAAATACTTGACATGAAACATAACGATGACTATTTGGGCCCTATATTCAGAACCCCGGCAATGGAGAAGTTTCTTCCGAAACCTGATCTGTACATAGGGTGGAGCACATGGGCTAACTTGTGTTTTACTGTTCATGGCTGCAAATCCCATGCTGCAAGCTCATTTGGAGTCACAAAGTTGCTGAATACTTAGGATGAAATCTTAGAAATTCAGTGCTGTATACTGTGGAAAATCAGTACTACTAAAATATCTTAACAGTATTGCAAGATGGGGGGGTTAAATGAGTCATGGCTGAATTTTATCTTTAGTAGACTAGACTGGGTCTTTATTATTATGAATTCTTTTACTTTATTATGAATGCCTAGTTGGAGAATGGTATCTATTTTGGTGTGTGGCAGTGGTTGATACTGGTTTTTTCCTTTTCATGCATTATCAGAAACAGAAAGAGTCCCAGATCATACTTAAAATATCTATACAAACCCAAAAGAGAATGTTTTGATTCTGGTTGGATAATTACATGCATTTTTAATACTTTTTTACACCCATGTAGAACAACACTTGTGAGAAGCCTGATTTCCCTTGAATCTGTTCCCCACAGTTGCAAGAGGTCATACAACAGCCAGAGGCTTTCATTTTTCTGACTTTCGTGTTACCTTGTCTAATTGCTCCAGAGAAGAGCCGAACCAAATGCTTCCAGGATCCTGACAGACCATTTACTGTTCACGATGTTTTTATTTGCAGCTGCCTGCCAGAGAAGTACCAGACATGGGCAGGGCACGGGAGCAGGGATGGCACATTTTGCTGGTGGATCAGGTGACAGAAACACATCTTGCCCAAAACTGTAATAAGCACAAAAGTTGTGCCCAGTAGACCATGAATCATTTACATACCACATAAGCTGAGACAAAAATGTGTGAAAGGTATCAGAGGAAGGAGGTTCTGTTCATTCAAGTAGCGTAAATAAGAAATCATTTTGGAATATAATTTGGCAATTCTTCATGTTGTCTCCACTCTAAGTTTTGCAAGAATTTCTTAAAAGGTTGAATTTAGTTCCTCTTGGGTGCAGGCATCATCACAGATCTTGCTGATCTGAAGCTAACACCAAAACATTGTTCTTAGGTTTTATGCCATTAACTGTTGAAATGAAAGGGCAAAATGAAAGAGGAAAGAGCAAAGGGGAAAAGGCAAGAGCACAGGGAAAAAGTAAAGGAAAAGCAGGAAAAAGGAAAAGGGAAAGGGGAAGGGGAAAAGACAGATGACAGGAAGCGGAAGAGACAGAATCACAGGATGAATATTCTGACCCTAATCAAGCTAAAATCCCAGAGGCACACCAACTACTGCTTTATAAATCACCTCTGAAAGAAGTAATGATGAAGCAAAGAAGGTAAAAAACAATGAACAAAAGAAACAGGGATATTGGAGAGAAGAAAAGAAAATATACAGTGCTTTGAAAGTTGCATCAAATTAATATATTGTTCATCTTTACCAATATTGATTACTTACCTTTTCTAAATTAAGGCATTGTATGTAGTATCTATTTTTTCATTCCATGCAGGTACAAAGGCCAATATCTCTTCCCTTTTTCTTTCCCTATCTGTTCCCTTTTTTACTCTACTAAGGATTTATATGTATATATTATTTTTATATATATTATTATGATGATGATTTATATGTAATATTCTTAAATATATTTTACAAATTCCATGTATTTACACAATGTGTAAAAAAAACTTTCTTAAAGCAAAACAAACCAAAAATAAAAAACATAAAGAGCCACTTTTGTGATTGTTTAGGGAATAAAACCATAGGTAGAATATTTTGGGAGCTCTTGGGGAATTATATTTATTCCAGTGTAACAAATCCTAATGCTCCCCCTATGAACCAGTACACTTGAGTATAGCTAATGGTACCATTAGTGACAGTTACCAAATTTTTACCTGTCATAGGAAATATTAATGGACTGAATTTTCTTCTGTAAGTTCTTCAACATAAACTACTGGCAATGAAACGTAATGCTATTTCAAAGAGGCATTGTTATTCTCCTAAATATCTTAATCCTATTTCTGTGTTATCCTCACATTTCATGCCCCCAGCTTGAGAGCATCCAACTTTTAGTCCAAGTCGTGATGCAGATGAAAAATATCTCTAGGTCTAAAGATGTTAGTGGAAGCTGCCCCATAGTAACACACACTGTAAATCTCCCAATAACTCCAACCTTCTGCTGGGATCTCTCATGGGGTTCTCAAGCCTGAATCCATGAATAAACCATAACCCCTATTCCTCCTGAACAAGCAAGGTTAAATTAAGGTTTAATTTAACCTTAATTTAACACTGCCATTAACAAGAGGAAAGAGTTATGCATATTTAGAGAGTCCAAACCACTTGGACTAAACTATGATTATATATTGCCTGCAATAAAGTATTAATCTTTGCATCACAGTGCAACTGCACTACATACTGACAGTACTGGTCTACTCCAAGTGTCACGAGGGTGTGTTCTCTGCTGACCTCAGTGAGGTCCAAGCATGCAATTTATTCCTGGAAGCTTCTAATTTGGGGATGAAGCTTTAAAACTGGGGGAAAGGCCACTACTTTGAGCCATTTCCTACTCTTCATTTTCAAGAAAGGTTTCCAGAGACTTCTCACACAAAAAGGAAGCAGAATTAATATCTCCATGCCTATTTCCAGCCACAACCACAGGCACAAGTTTGCAACATTCTCAAACTGTCCAACTTGGACACCTGGAATTGACAGCCCTGACTGGACATGATCACATTAAAACCATACAAAGGTCCCAGGGGGGTTGCAATAAGGACGAAAATGTCATCTGTACTACTTTATGAAAGAAAATATCTTAAAGACTGTGTCTTCTTCTTGTAGGAGGAGACAGCTTTTCCCTATCATCATCTACCCAACATGAACATCATGATCACAGTGGGAAAATGTAGAGGTACATTGGGCTGTTTGTGAGGAACAATTTCAATTATACCATCTGATCCATCTTTATTTTATTGTATTTATTTTTCTTTTCCACTTAATTAAAATACGTTGAGAAGTGATCAAGGAGAGCAAAAAAAGAAAAAATAGGGAAGAACAGCTGCTATCCATGGAAGCCATAAATGAAGGCTGCCGGTATGAAAATATTCTCAGGACCAATAAACTACTGGGTGATAATGCACTGTATTTGAATTCAAGGAAACAAAACTTCATAAAAACAGGACATCTCAGGACAGAGACCTTATGCTGGAGGAAATTTCTGATAAAGACAGATCTGCTGTCTTTCCACATGAAGGAATTAACACATGAGAATTCTCTACATCCCACAGAAGTACTGTCATAATTTATCCCTGCTCTGAATCTGATCCTTTATTACTTTCTTTCATCTTGAACCCCTGTATTCTATTCCTAGCCACAGATGGCACAGTCCTATGTGTTTATCCACATGCACACAAGTAAGTAAATGATGTAAAACTTCTGTGCAGGAGTGAAAGTACTGAACTATACAAGTCCAGTGTGGAGGCAGAGGACTCCTTTTGCTGACTCTGTTTCACTGGCTGAAATGCTTAAGCCTGCTCATTCTGTCAAACGCATATTCTCTGTATGCTAAGTAAAGCAGAAGTTTAAAAAAGCAACCCTCTTGATATCTTGGCATCAGCTTAGGTTTTTTTCATTTATCTAGGAGTTATTACTGATGTAGACAGAAAGAGGTGTCTGTGTATTAAAAAAGAAATGGCAAAATGTTCTATCAGTCCTTCACCAGTATGTATTGCAAGAAAATATTAGGGAAGTATTTTTTCAAGATCTTGTATCAGCAGCACATATCCTCAGGAGGGAAACAGCTGAATCACTTCACTGGATTCAAAATTCAATCACTACTAAGTTTTTAAACACTTAAAACTCTTAAAGCTTCAAAATACATCCTGCTTGTAGAGCTGCTGAAACATGTACCAGCCATTCTGCAAACGAGGTTTATGGAAGCTGCTACTGCAGGTTAAAAAATACTGAATAAGTAGTATTTTATCTATCCTTTTAGTTTGATTCTGTGAGGGATCAAAAGATACACAATAAGGGAAAAGGAGAAATAAATTAAGTGTGTAACCAGTAAGGTAAAATCACTGCACCAAATTCTCAACATAAAGCATGGGTGCAAATCCCATGGAAGTGGCATATGATCTTTCAAAGAGACAGGGGTTTCCCTTTTCCTAATGGCAAGAGATGTGTAGGTTTCTAAACTAAATTAGTAGAAATGAGTTGAAATTTAATAGCACATTATGCAAATCTAGGCATATAAATTACAGGAATTTGTGGGTACCCAGAGGAGACAGAGTAGGAAGCAGCCAAGAAGAAAGTAGGAAGACTTCACTGACATAGCTCTGAAAATGCAACTGTAACATCAAAAGTGCTAGGAAAGAGGAGTATTGATAAATCCATCCAGGGCATTGGTGAAAGTACCTAGAGCACTCTGTAATATATTGGCAGTGTATCTCTGAGAAGGAGTAAACCAAACTGCAGAAAATGGGTATTAGTTAGGGAAATGGATGGGTCAGGAAGGGGGACTGTGGAAGCTGGACAGTTTAGTGATGTATTTGCCTATGCAAATGGACCCAGGGCTGGAATTGTTCCTTGACAATAACTGCAAATGTCAATACCAGGGGAGAGGAAAACTGCTTAAGTTAAAATACCAGAAGAGAAGCATATTTATTTCCACATGCATGAGCTCTTTTACAGCAAAAATTAAATGTTTCTAATTATCAAAGCCACAAGCTTTCAAGTCAGGAGAAATGGTCTGAAACAGAAAAACTACTTTAGGCATGACTTACTTACTTTCAAAATGGCATTGCACAATGCAAGTCGTGGCAATGTCTGGAGGCTGGACTGACCAGCCTTTGAGTCAAAAGTCATTATGTCACTCATTGCTCCTAGTTAGAAGGTTGTTGGCTTAGGACATTATTTTCCCCAAGATGCTTTCCAGATTTCTGCCCATTGAGCTGTTATTTTATTTTGCCTTCACTTTTCCCCCACCTCTCTACCATGAGATTCCTTTGCACCTGTGTTCTCTTTTTTCCTTAAAGTTTTAGGCCATGGGAGTACGCATTCATGTCATATATATGTTTATATATGTACACCTAAATTAATGCCACCTTTTCCACCATTTTCCTGTGCCAAATCTGATATATTTTGATACATTACACTATGATTTCAATAATACTATTAAAATATTCCTTGTGGTGCTGCAGTAAAATTAATCCTTATAATACCATGAAGATACCATTTCCAGAAAAATCAGTCATGTCTGTAAATTGTATCATGACTTTTTTATGTAAGTTACAATATGTGCTGGGTTTATTCTGGTTTATCTTCTGGCTGTACAGAACAATGTCAGAATCCCCAGTATCCTGCAGTTTACGGACAACAACATTCACCATTGTTCAGGAATACTTACCAATGTTGAATATTCAAATTTATACATTTAGTGTTTTCTATCTATGAGTGCCTGCTGACGGGCAGATGAGGAGTAGCAAAATGTAATCTCACTAAATCTTACTTTGCAGGGCAGTTTTTACTCTTCAGGTGTCTTCTCATCACAAAAATCTGATCAGCTACAACATGACGCTCTCTTTTTTGGCTGTGCTAGTGATGCAGATGGAAAAAAACCCCATGTCAACATGCAAAACTTAGAAACATTTTTTATTAGGTAGTAATATTAATCATAGAGTCTGGTGAATGTATTGGTATTTTGTGGCTTAGGAGTAGCTAATAGTCTTTCCTTATGAACTTTTAGTATTTGAGAAATTCAGATCCAAACACCATTTCTTTCCCTTTAAAGTGAACCAGAGAGGTATATACACAGAAGCTTTAGCTTCAGAGCAGCACAGAAAAGCTAACACTTTGCAGAAAAGTGTCTGGAAACCAAAAGAAATTTTTCAAGTGTCCGCTGAAATGCTCTCCAGGCTGCTAGGGAATTGATGACTGGACTCTCACTACAAGCAGCTAAGTCTTTAAATTGCAGCAGATAAAAGCAGTGGTCAGGTCTCAAAGACTAGATATTCTTGCATGAAACATAATACAGCATGAAATGGAGAGAAAGGAGATCCAACACTTTTAACCAACAGCTCCTTGACAACGAGGCTGAGTGTAAGCAGATGTTGCTGCATAACCAAGCCCTTTGCCGATACAGGCCTTAAGAGCTTAGCTTCTAATGGAAAGGTGGATGGCCTTGATTTACACAGTTCAGCAATAAGGCTGGAAATACCTTTTTTATAGTCCTAAAGATGGTCTTCTTAACACCAGGCAGTTTGTGAGCACTTCATAACAGGCAAATAAACAGGCTCAAAAAAGGAAACGAAACAAAATTTTAAGGGACTTCACCAACAAAGTTTTCCACCCTTATCAGAGGTAAGGTCTTGGGAGCCAACTTTCGAGTTTAAAGTGAAAGTTCCAGATTTCAAAGCAACTTGTTTGAAGCATTGTGAACTGCAGAGGTCAGTAGGTGAAACTCTAAGTACTATGGAGTCCCTTTTGTTCTTAACATTTTCTCTCCGTTTGCACCTTGGATCTGGTTATTCTGGCATAGTACGAAGGCCAGATGGCCCTACCATGGGCCATCACAGCTTCCATGTATCTGTTAACATCTGAGGTGCACACTTTTCCAGGCAAGGTTTTTGAGGTCCAAATCCTGGCTGAGAAGCAGAGCAAAGCAAGGCATGCAGGTAGGATTCACCCTGTGGTGAGCTGTCACAGGTAGCTGTTCACCAGCTGCTGCTCAGGTTTGCATCCTGATCCACATCTGCCCAGGGATGTCACTGGCAGAGGGGTTGGAAGGGGTTGGAAGAGGGGTTGGAAGCACATGACCTGTAAGTTCCATACCAATCCATTCTAAAATCCCACGCCAAGAATTACTGCCTTTATTCTCAAAACTGATGTAAAATCTTAAAATGCTAATGGGAGCGCTCCTTTCTGGCTGAATAATCCTCCACACAGGCAGAAGAAGCTATTTTGTCCCTTTTATATCTTGGGTATTTTATACACTGAGTAGACAAGGGCAGGCAACACGGTTTCACTTTCTCCTTTTTCTCTGGAGCACATATTGATTGCTATTTGTTTGTCATGACATTGCAACACATTTAGACTCCAAACCATAAGCTTGCAAAAGAGGGGTACTTCCCTTTCCTAAAAAATGTTGCTCATAAAAAACAAAAAACAAAAAACAAACAACCAACAACAACAACAACAAACCTATCAAGACAATATAAACAGAATAGAGGAAAATTTTATTAGCAAAACCTGCAATACCGTCATAATGATCTTTCTGAATGTTGTGACTGATTCCAAATTGTTTCCCAGTGATTTGCTGATCATAAATACATAATTCTGACCAGAATGCAGAGTGCAAATCATTGCAGAAATGCACTGATAAAATATTATGCAGAGGACAAGTAACTGGTAACTGCAAAGTCACACTTTCTGTAACATTTATGACTGCAGATTATGGAAATGCACTTTATAGGTTTAAATTTTGAACACGTGAGGTTGAAAGTGGCAGAAATGTACATTTCTGATCAGAACATGGAGCACCAAATTATTGGGAAAAAACAATGATTAAATATTATGTATTTGCAAATAGCACCTGCACATAAAGTCAGTATTGTGATATTTTTTACCCCATATATTAAAAATCTACTTTTTTTTGTTCAAGTGTTACCTATTTCCTCTTTCTTATCTGACAGGATAAATAATGTTTGCCAGGTAATAACTGAAAAGAATATATTTAAGGAAAGAAATTTCAAGAATGTACTTAATTCATAATTTTTTGCATGTGTCATCACCAAATTTGTATGAAATAACAAAGTTTAAATAAACAAAGTTGTGATGTTACTATTAAAAAATGGGTTTTAAATGATGCTTTATGATTTCAGTTTTCTTTTCATACTGTCAACCTTACATTGCTTTTTTAATTATAGAAAATTTTCAGTATGGGGTTAAATAATGCCCTTAACTTAATATGTTTGCCAATATAAAGAAGTCATGAATAAATGGTAAAGATGCAAATTCTGAGTCATCTGAGTCATATTTCACTGCCATTTGTCATAAAGAAATGCATCCATTGTTTATTTTAAATCCTTCTTACAACATTTTCAGACAGAAAGAAGTCAAATCTCATATAATACCAGATCAACAAAAAGCAAAGGTCAATGTTCATCATGCTGGGTTTTAAAGGTGGTAGGTCAATATGCAAAACTGTGGGATTTCTGAAAATAAAGAAACACATCTTTGAGGAAACTGCAAAAGAGACATCTTGTTTTAAAGCATTTATTTTAAAAGACAAATACCTCCATAACAACCAGCCCTTGATGTCTCTGACACAAGAAACATGCAAAAGTCATTAAGGCTGTCCCAGTGAAGCTTCTACCGTTGCTTCACTTTAGGGTGAGTGTAAGCTTGCTTAAAATTAAATTACTTTGAAATAAAGTTAGAGCACTAAGCAATATCCTGCTTTTGACTCAGCAGGGTTTCCCGTGAGAAAAGACAGCTTAAAAAGACAGACAAACATATTTACCCCTAGGTGGAAGGTACAAATTAAATTAGCTTGCCACAAAAGGGAGATGTTTTCTCCTCTGTTCAGATGTCATGGTAGTGAGGAAACATCGTCTGGGGCCAAGTAAAATGGCACAAATGCATTCATCTAAGCTACCATTCATCCTGTTCTAAGGACTAAACAGAGCACATAAAAGAACAGCACTGCTGAAACACTTCCTAGTTACCAAATGGGGACTTAGAGAGGAACATGGAAGAGGAAGGTAGGGATATTTCCAGCACGGATTTCAGCGTTGGAGTGGGAATGACAGAGGGTTTCATCGACCTGATGAGGCTAGATATGAAATGCCATTGCCACAGTCTGACTGCCCCTTTGCCCTGAGGGGAAGTAATACACAGTGTTTGGTGTGGTATACGGAAAGGTGCACCACAAAGCCTTTCCTCTCTGTCTCTGAAGCTGGAAAACAGTAGAAACACTTCCTGAGAGTCAAGCATATCTTTTATTGTGCTTCATTAATATGCATAGTTTTGGCACTCTGTAAGGTTCAGCTGGTACGCTTTCCAGTATCTCATTCTTTATTTATGTGAGACCGGGAGGTGTGACCTATGGAGCCAGTTGGCTGTCATGAATTGGAATCTTCATTAAGCCTTGTGAATTATACATTGACTGCTTATAAACCAAGATCCATGGCTGATCCAGCAAGGACTCGTTACTGCTTCCCATTAGATTGAAAGATCCACACATTTGTAAAAAACATACATGTGTGCTATACACTGCAGAAATCTCTGTGCCAGTCATCCAGGAAAGTGCTTAGGGATTTTGTGCCTCATGCTCAACAAAGTCATTCTAATCTTTATTTTTGTATTTATTTGAAGAGTTTTAGAGTTGAATTTCTTGAAAGTCACATTTGCACTATGTTTGTCTAGATTTTGAGATTTCCTTCCAATCATTCAGAAGCCTGTACAAGAAATTGGTTTTTTTGTCAGGCTTAGAGGTCTGCATCTGGTGAGAAACCTCTTTATATAGATATCAAGCTCTACCTTTTGTAGAGAGTTCAGCATTAAGATCTCTCAAGAATACAGATATTCACAAAAAGAAAGCTCATGCTTGCATGTAAGGTAATTTTTTATTCTATTGGATGAGGCTATACATTATTCAAAGGCTGGATTAATTTTCAACTGTTGCTTCCGGGCTGTATGTTCATTAAGGTTATATTTGTCTTAGTGCTTTTGGAATAAAGTTGAATACAAAGATTTTATTCTCTAAAACTAGTGGTCAGGATTTCATATGTACTTTGAAAGCACAGATTATATATTTTCCTTAAACACTACTGTTTATCTAGAGGACACTTAAAAAAAGAGGCAAATGGTTTAAATCATTTTTTTAAATATATGGGAAATTCAACATGTCAAGATTAATGAAGGATTGTAGTAGTCTTGGTCACTTTAATAACATCAGCAGATCTCAGGACAGAAAAGTTCTCTTGCCACCTTATGACATTTTAGCTTGAGATTTTTAGTTGCAGTATGACCTATACAAGCCAAAACTGTAAAACAAAAAATCTAAAACAAAACAAACAATCAAAAAAAAATACTTCTATTGAAAAATCTCCATGTCATTTTTCTAATTGCCAGGAGGGGTTATGCACCAGATTTAAGTGATCGTCTTTCTGTTGAACCATACCTGCCAAAGTGAGTAGCAACTCTATGTGAAGCAGCTGGGAGAAGTAAAACTCTTCTTGCACAATATGAATTCACTGCATTCTTTGTGATAAGTTCTGTGGCCTGGCCTGAAAGTGGATAGCCTGATCTATGAAAAGGTCATGGGTGAGCCCTGTGTAAAATGGTATTGTTTACAGTTTTTTTAGTGAAGAGATTAGCTGTCATTTATTTCCACATACCTTAACAAGAGCTTTGAAGGTTCCCAGCAAGAGCATGTTCTTTTCTCTTTCTCAGCCTGTCACATACTTGTCAGATTCAATAAAATTCCTTACCTGAATTATGCAGATTAGGTTTTGTTGTGTCCAGCACCCATCATTGTTCATCTCCACTACGGCTGAAACTTCTAGCAGCCCTCTTGCTTATACTGCCTGATTTCAACACTCCTTAGGTCAAGACCTTTCAACCCCAGGGCTTGACTTATGCCACAACCATTTGACAAATCATCCAGGCCTTCACAAAAGCTGGTTGAGCTCCAAAATGACTGCTCTCTAGACACCACTGTTTCAGTGTTTTGACATTTCCTTCTCACTTTTCTCCTCAGTAATCAGACAAAGGAAGAAAAAGACATTTGTGTCCAAGGAATGCTTTCATTTAGGGCTGTGATAAATGGCTACCCTTTCCAACAAGCCATGGTCCCACTGTAGGAGGAAGTTTCTTTGCAAGGACAGCTACCCACTTTAAGCTTTCACAGGCACGAGGGTGTGTGAGACATACATCTTCCACTGCAAAACCTGCACAGCACATCTATTGATCTCATACAGCTTTTCATCCAAGCAATGCAAAAGCATTGAGCTTTTAGTTATCCAGACACTCCATTCATAAGTTAGCATGCAAAGGACAATGTCGCATGTTTAACATGTTTAGTACAATAGATGGAACAGCAGACCAAGCTGAACTAAAATATACATGGTAAAAATTAAGAAAAAAGCATACCACTTCAGTTATTTAAGGATTCTGGGTTTTAATGGCTAAAAAAGACAGGAACTTTTAACCCAAACATTTACACATTCTTTTTTTTTCTTTGATCAATTTTTTCTCAGCTTGAGTCTCACCATTCAGGACCTGCAAAATATAAGTATGATACTTACAAATTCTTTAAAGATTTTTTGGAGTCTCCAAGTGAAGAGCTCTGTGTGAAACCAAGACATTCTTGGAAGCATCATGAATTATAGCATCATTCTTCTACCAGGTGTCTCCACTTTAAGACAGTGCTTAATTCAGAAGAGCTTATTCTTATCAGTGGTCATTAATCCTTTCTGCTGATTTTTTGCATATCTGTATCAAAATAGAACTATTTTATTGGACTAACAATGATTTAATATATTAGTAGAGCATGAAAATTTTGAAAGTATTTTAAGGCATTCAGATCAACATCTTATAGTTGCAGAAGTTAGTATGGTTAAAACAAAAATGCCATTGTAATGTCAAATACTTCTTAATAGAAAGAACTTCTGTCAACCTTGTTTTTATAAGCTTCTTTCAGATTGTGTTAAAGCTTGTTGTTCCATTGGAAAGAATGACTACCAAACATGTGAAATAATTGAAACTACAGGGGATTTAGTTTCTAAAGCTGCAGTGAGGAATTAGTTTATTACAATTTATAGTACAGTTAATCTGTCTCTTCTATTCATGGTAAAACACTAATCAGAACATTACCAAATCACATTACCAAATCATTCAAATTATTTTTATGTTCTGATACTATAATAGGATTATTAAACCAAGAAAATTCAAACCTCAAAGTTCTGTGGATGATATATGCCTCTTCTCTGCAAGGCTTGTAATTAAGAGCACGACAAACACAAGTATCTTTTGAATATTTAATGTTCCTCAAGAAAGGAGAGAGCTGCAGTGCATTACTTATAATCATAGAACCATAGAATTTATGAGTTGAAAGGGATCCATTGGGATCATCAAATCCAACTGCTGACCCTGTGTAGGACACCCCAAGAATCACACCATGTGCCTGCGAACATTGGTCAAATGCCTCTGGAGTTCTGCTAGTAGGGTGGGTTAGATGCATTTGCAGTGTATTTTCTCTGAATGAACAATATGGGGAAAACAACTGCACCTAGGAATGCTGGCTTTCAAGAAACTAAAGTCTCCCTTCTCATTTCCATTGTGCATCATATTAAAGAAATCCATAATGCAGTTGTTTTGGAATCAACCCTACTATTTAACTAAAAAAAAAAAAATCCATTAATTTGACCACTCCACTATTAACTAAAAAAAAAAACCATTAAATTGACATGAGAAAGGAAAGATTCTCTTAAGTTTCCTGTGTTAATGTGCTGGACTGGAGAGACTTATATACACAAAATAACAGCCCCAGGGCTGGAAGCAGCTCAAATTCCGGCTCACGCCTCCTTTCTAATAAATATGAATGTATTCTGTAGTAGAGAGGAACTGGATGAGAAACTATGGAAACCTGTCTGGGAAACTGTTAACTAATACAGCATTACTGAAACAGATAACCAGGTTAAACCAGTCATTGCAAACTTAGTGGCGTTGAGAAGCAGCACAGTCACATTCACACTCCTTTCTCAGGAAAGTGTCACACTGTTGTTAGGGTCTTGACCTGTCTTCACCTCCTGAACTCAGTCAGATGCAAACTGGTACCTTCCTGGTAGTTTCTAAGAGTACTATAGTTCATGTTTTCAGGAGATGTTTACTATATGTCTTCCTCTAGCTCTCTTGAATCTGCAGGACCTTGGTTTGTGCGACTTGTCAATACTTACCTTTACCTTTTTCTTAGTTTCAAAGTCATATCTGTATCTTAATGCGTTCATTCCCAGTTTTAAGGTCTTAAATTTCTATTTGCAAATATTTTTGTGGCTTTCATTTCAGCAAACCGTGAACTGGTCCTAAAGTAGTGTGATAAGAATTAAAATAAAATCATGATCAGAGACTGTCCCAACAAAAAGAAGACTTAGTATTTTGACCACTGTCAAAATTAGAGACTTGTAGAATTTCTATTGCTAAATGTGTTAATACTTGTGTAACAAGCACGATATATTCTACAACAGGGAGTCAGCGCCGGAAGGAAGTCAGCACAGGATGAGGGAAGAGTGACTGACATTTTCTGCCTGGACTTGTTTAGAGCACTTGACACTGTTCTGCATTGCATTTTGTCTCTAAAATGGTGAGGAATAGATTTGATGATCAGTGGGTTGACCCTGGCTGGGTGCCAGCTGCCCACTAAGTCACCCTTCCCATTGGGATAGGGGAGATAATAAGATGGAGAACAGCCAGCAGGGTGATAAGGCAGTTTTTTTTACAGTAAAAAAAAAAGAAATAAGCTGAGTTCTCAGCACACATGGGCTAAAGTGAAAAAAAGTCAGTCTCTGCTTCCCATCAGCAATGATGTTCAGACACTCCCTGGGAAGCCAGGCATCAGCACACATAACAGTTTCTCTGGAAGGCAAACACTAAAAAGATATTAATGTGCCCCCCATGCANAGAAAGGACAACACTGAAAACTCACAAATTCCCCCCCTCCTCCTCTCTCCCTTAGCTTATATATCTGAGATGGTGCCATATGATATGGAATAGCTCTTTGGCTAATTTGGATCAGCTGACCTGGTTGTGTTCCCATACTGTGGGTGTGGATCTTGCCCACTCCCATCCCCTTTGATGGGTGAAGGACTTTTAGAGGGACATNGTTTTTTTTACAGTAAAAAAAAAAGAAATAAGCTGAGTTCTCAGCACACATGGGCTAAAGTGAAAAAAAGTCAGTCTCTGCTTCCCATCAGCAATGATGTTCAGACACTCCCTGGGAAGCCAGGCATCAGCACACATAACAGTTTCTCTGGAAGGCAAACACTAAAAAGATATTAATNATAACGATTCTTCAGAAAGGACAACACTGAAAACTCACAAATTCCCCCCCTCCTCCTCTCTCCCTTAGCTTATATATCTGAGATGGTGCCATATGATATGGAATAGCTCTTTGGCTAATTTGGATCAGCTGACCTGGTTGTGTTCCCATACTGTGGGTGTGGATCTTGCCCACTCCCATCCCCTTTGATGGGTGAAGGACTTTTAGAGGGACATCACTGTTCAGCAGTAGCCAAAACATTGGTCTGTCATCAATACCCTTCCAGCTACAAGTGCAAAGCACAGCACTGTGAGGGCTGTGAACTTACCTTGGTCAGACCCAGCACAGATGGATAGATCACTCAAAGTAAAAGGAGCAGCTGCATGGTCTTGCTACAAAGAAAACTTGACAGTCTTGAGAAGTGGGCCTGTGTGAAGTTCAACAAGGCCAAGCTCAAGGCCCTACCTATAGGTCAAGGAAATCCGAAGCAAAAATACAAGTTGAATGCAGAATGGATTAAGAGCTGTTCTGAGGAGAAGATCTTGGGAGTGTTGGTGGATAAGAATCTTTACATGATCAAGCAATATGATGTTGCAGCCCTGAGCAATGTATGTCCTAGTCTCAAAATATGTCCTACACTCTCTATTGTAACAAAATTAATATGGCCAGAAGAGTGAGGAAGGTTCTTCTCCCTCTAATCTGCTTTCATAAATCCCCACCTCGAGTACTATGTGTACCTCTGGAAGGTCAACATAAGAAGAAAATGGAACTGTTGGAGTCAGAGGAGACGATGAAGATGATCAGGGGGCCGGAACATTTCAGCTCTGAAGACAGACTGAGAGACCTGGGGCTCTGGAGAGCCCTTAAAGCAGCTTTCAGTATTTAAAAGGGGTTGTGTGAGAGCTGGGGAGGAACTTCTGACAAGAGTTCTTAAAGATGATCTAATTCCAGCCTCTTTGCCATGGGCAGAGACACCTTTCACTTGTTCAGTCTGCTCAAAGCCCCTTTTAACCTGACCTGAATTCTTCCAGGGCTGGAGCAGCTCCCACCCCTCTATGCAACCTGTTCCAGTGCCTAACTACATTGTAAAAAAACTTTATCCTAATTTTTAATCTAAACCTAACATTTTTCACCTTGAAGGCATTACCTCTTGTCCTGTCACTGCAATATCCTTGTAAATAGTCTCTCTCCATCTGTTTTATAGAATTCCCTTAGGTATTGGAAGGCTACAATAGGTTACTCTGAAGCCTTGTTTCCAGGATGAACAAGTCTTATTCTCTTAGACTTTGCTCCCAGCAGAGATGAAATCACTTTGGTGGCCTGCTCTGGACTCGTTCTCTATTGGAGAGTTGTTGATGTTCTTTCTATGCTGAGAATGCCAGAGCTGGGTACAATACTCCAGGGGAGGTCTCATGAGAGTGGATTAATGTGTTACAGTCCCCCCCCTTGACCAACAGGCCACACTACTCTAGACACATTTGGCTTTCTGGGCTGCAAAGGCACATGGCCAACTGATGTCCAGCCTCCACCTACAGATATCCCCAAGTGCTTTTGGGCAGGGCTGCTCTCCATCTCTTTATTCCCCTGCCTCCGTTGGTATCAGAGCTGTCCCAACACAGGTGCAGCAACTTGCACTTGGTCTTATTAATCCTCACTGTTTTCTCATGGGCCACTTCTCAGCTTGTTCATCTCCCTCTGGATGGCACCCTATCTTTCAGGAGTGTCGAGTGCATCCCTTAGCCTGATGTCATCTGCAAATTTGATGAGAGTGCACTCAATCCTTCTGTTGATATCATTAATAAAGATGTTAAAGAGCACTGGTCCCAGTATGGAGTCCTGAGAGACACCTCTTGTCATTGATCAGGATTCTGAGGTGTTCAGCACTACCTCCTGGATCTGACCATCCAGCAGACTACTTATCTAACAGTCCACCCATCAAATCCATCTCTCTTCAGTTTAGACAGAACAATGTTGTGGGGGCCTGGGTCAAAGACTCCACATGAATCCAGTTAATGCAATCTGTAGCAATTCCTTTGTTCACTGATGTAGTCTCTCCATGCAAGACAAAAATAACATGAAACCGTAGGCCAATGCTACTTGTATAAGAGCAATAACACCATTCAAGACATGTTAGCTGTGTCCATTAGCAAATATTAAAAAATATTTTAACACTGTACATGAAAACAGGTTCACCTCATGTTGGCAGACAAAATGCTACTAGAAAATTAATTTTTAAGCATGTTTTCTTCACAAATTCCTTGTATACACATTTTTAAATTTTAACAAAGACTGGATATTACAGTCACAGTTTATTTTTGCATCCAGATTTTAGAAAACTATAGAGAAGATCTTTCTATTCCTAAAGTGGGTGGACCCAGCCTGCAGTCACTACGGTTTTCTTCACTTCTAAACACACAAAATCCAGCTCTAGAAGTACCTTTTCTGCATATGCCTCAGTTACCAAGAGCAATAGTTCTCAGCACCAAAAACCCATTCCTGTTTTAACCCTATTTTAATAGAATTAGTGCAAATGTCCCAGCCTAGAGAAGCTATTTACACACTATGTATTTGTACCTATTACACACTTTGCCTTTCTTTGTTCTTTCAACATGTGTTTTCTGCACCTATTCAAAATAAGTGCTCTTCTGCTTGAAGACTTTTCACTCTTCACCTAAACTTACTCTGACAAGTCCAGTGACCATAGGTCAGCAGAAGATGTGGTGATTTTTAGTTTTCCCTGTGCTGATGAGACAGGAGGTGTTACTGATGAAGATACATTAATTGTTGAGAGGTTAAGACTCAAAAGTTATCATACATACAGATAAAACCAGAAGACAAAGAATTGGTATACATACGACCATCTAATATATGACCCTATTTCTGGACCTCTGCATCCAGTAAGTAAAGCTGCTGTTTCCATATCATCTCTGGTCCTGCTTGGTTGGGCACCTGTGCAGAACTTGCATTTGTTCTACAGACAGCTTGAAAAGATTTGTATAATAGATAGAGAAGTGTTTTCTGAGCAACATGTGACAAGACATCACACATAACTACATCTAGTCCATTATTCAGCTACTAGAGAGGAAAGTGAAGACATGCTTTCAACTCTGCATTTTTCAAAATCACAAAAAAAAACAGTTCTGCAGCTATTGTTTTCACTGATATGTTGTACCTGTTCTATTGTACTAACTACTTCAACAGCCATACTTTTATGAACTTACACATCACAATTTTGGATCAAACTAATGAGTGAAATCTTGACATCATAATTGTAAAGAATTGCACAGCACAACAAACTCCTTAAGATGCCCAGAAGTCTCTTAATTACTTTGGTTTCAACTGTGTACATTATGTTGTAGCAGCCCTTTCATTAGAGAGTAGAAACAAGTCAAGACATGGACTTCTTGTTTATCAAAGTATAAAAAGTGCCCTGGTTTATTCCTCTTTGCAATTCAGTTATTCTGACTCCAACTATTCACTGACTCTAGCTACAGCAAGCTCCTGCTGTAGGTTTCCCTTGAAGCCTCTGACTGCTGGATATTTTCTGCTAAACTATGACTGCAAGATTGGTTTGCAGACTCTGACTGCAAGCTTTTACCCAGCTAGACTGTGACTGCAGGTTCCAACAGGTTCTGACTGCAGACCCAGACTGACCTCATAGCAGTGATGCTCTCTCCTCTTTTGCCCAGTCCTTCAGGTTTGTTCCTTTAGTATCTTCTTCCTCAAGATCATCCCTCTTCCCTCCAGGTCTTCTTCCCTCCAGGTCTTCTTCCCTCCAGGTCTTCCCAGTATCTCCTTCTTCCAGATCCTCTCTCTGACCAGCTAACCCACCCCTTTCATCACACTATCTTTATCAGTCACAGCTACAACCCATTAAGGGCAAGGCTGTTCATCTTTAGTATTTCATACAACTGAGACTTACCAGGGGTGAGGTCTCCTGTAATCCTTCCTTCTACACTAACACATTTTTTGTTTTGAAAAAAACCAAACACATTTATTCCTGCAGCATCTATAGAAAGTTAAGAACCATAAAACCTGAATGTTCTGTATCAGATGACTTCTGGAGAGGGGGACATGCAAAGGTGCTCACAGCAGTGAGCTGTTTCCCAGGGACATTTTAGCTCTTCACAGGAAAGGACCAGTGTCTGTTCCCAAACACCAGGCTGTTGCCAAGAGAGCAGTGCAGTGACAAATTTCTCAAAATTCATTTTGCATTAATGGAATACCTTTAAGACTTCACAGCCAGTCCTTCTGTACAGGACCAAACTGAGTTCTACATGAATACAAGTATAGAGGAACTACTATTATCTTCAGTTATTTGTATGTTACTGTTCTCAGCAACATTGTTTTTTAAATCAGATATGCTTTATACCAATATTCTATACCTTAAAAGATTTGATATATAAGAAGGAATTACCATTCCTTGTGATATATGTCCTAATCCTCAGGTGGTGTAAATGCAAGTAATTACACTGACATCTCAAAGGTAGCCCACACTTAATGTTGTTCATGACAGCTTCTAACAAGGTTGTTATCATATGAATTATTATTCTGTAATCCACATAATAACAGGGTTTCTGTAGTCCTATTTATAAATGTAGCCTGTTAAGAAATTGGAAAAATGCCATGTCCTGAACATAGTTAAAAACACACCAAAAGTGACCAGCACAATCTACAGATACTTAACTTGAATGGATGGTTGGCTACAATCATTTAATTGCCAAACACCCAATATTAGTCAATTAAAAGGTTATAAAATGTGGTTATTGAACACAATTAAGGTATGTTAGAATGATATCTCCAAGCAGACATACTATATCTCTTGGTATATGTCATGCTGAAGTGTGAACTTGCACAGTATTGCAGTTCTAGTGGCAGCAGAAACACGTGGGTGATTACATCCTTTAAAATAAGCTGTATGGAATAGTATCAGTTCTGTAATCAGTAAATCACTTCTGCCTTTTCACAGCAGAAAGTGAAAAGATATTATATTCCAGGGCTAGGAAAAATAATACAAATTCAGTTAACTTCTGTCTGAAGCCATATTTTACAGCAAAGATGTTCAAAGTTTTCATTTCATATTAATGGAAAAACAAAATGCCTACAAAAGATGTGACACTTTGGACAAGTTTGTATTAATAAAAGAAATTTTTACTATGCTCTCTGTTGTAACTTTCTAAGTTTTTCACCTAGTAAAATCTACAGATTGCTAACTATTAAATGCACTTAATGACTGTGGCTAATGCAAAAGCATTTCTATTCAGTTACAGTTGAACTGCAATCAAATATTTTATTTATGTACTGGGTTTTCCCTTTTGATCTTTTGCTAAAGTTCTGGCATGGATAAAGTAGTGAAAAACTGAGGAAAATAAAAGGGAAATAAAGAATAAATATGTAATAGAGGAGAGTTAGGGAAAGTGAAGAACAAAGTGGACAGTTATCTACAAATGTAGGGCTAAGAACAAAATAGTGGGAAATTTAAAAAAATTAGTTTAAAAAAGGCTATCTGTATTTAAAAAGAAACACTAGAAAAGAGGAATAAAAAGTTCGGAAAAACAAAAATATTAAGAACAGAGAACAGACAAGGAAAGGAGGTCTTATAATAAAAGAAAGATGAATCTAAGAGATTTTGAAAAAAAGGGGAGTATTTGTTTCTAACTTAGACACTCTTCTCTCTGTCTGTCCTCATGCATCTCCAATTTTCAGTTGAGTTATAAGAGATAGAAGTGTTAAAATTACTTTTCCAAATCAACACTGAGATTTTTGCAGACCATCCATGGGAAAGCAAACTTCAGTGTGATATTTTATACCAAATCCTGAAGTTAAACAAGACCTACAGAACTGACAACCTCATTTCAAGGCTCTGCTGGAGCCTGAGTCACCATTTTAGAGCATCCTACACCACAATGATGAACATTTCATACCCATGATTCATCTCCCTCCAACTGCCTTCTCACTTTCATCCATGAGCACAGTTCTTTTGCAGCTTTCATAATCTTCTGTTACTCTGTTTAAAGGGTTCTGTCCAAGAAATTCTCCTGTCCAGAGTTCAAGTAACAGCTGCTTCCACAAACTTTGTGAGAGATTAACCTCAGCAGAGATCAGATGTCTTTGTGTCTTCCAATCATTTCATAAGCCTTTTTCATGTTTCTGTTCTAGTCTTACATTTTTTTAGATATGAATCATAGATCTGCAGCATCTTTCTAGGAAAGCCATATAGAATGCTGGGAAGAAACTCTCATTCTTCAAAGATCTTCAGAAATTTGCCTTGGAGCTGCCTCAGACTTCTGCAGAGTTACATGGTCAGGGGTCTGCAGCCACACACATGTTTTCCATATTTGCTTTGTCACAATTGAAGTGTCAATTTCTAGCCCCTTTGTTGTCATCTTTATATTGAAATCTTTCTCCTAATTCTTTCTTCTCCATCAACACATCAGTTTTCACCATTTTTACCTCTTTACAAGACCATATTTGTCTTGGTATCATCAGTATGTCATCTCTTTCCTCTCCCAGTGAGTACTTTAAATAAGACAATTTCTTCTCCTTACTCTGTCTGAGAAATTTCAATGCAATATGAAACTGAAGAAATGGCTTACTAGTTTTAGGGTATCATTTTGTTTAATGGAGATATTTTGTGCTGAATTTAAATTTTCTTGCCAATTCTGGATTATTTGAATATTCTCTCTTTTTTTTTTTCTGAATAGAGAGAAAATCTATAGAACTATTCCTAGGTCTGACCTTATGGGACCAAGTTTTATAGGACCTCTTCTCTATACTGCTACTCTTTTGGCCTACAACCAATTAAGATAATTCTGCTCTGCCCTGCTTGAAGATTTCTTTTCTTTCCCCTTCTCTTTCCCTTTTCCTTTACCCTTTCTCCCCTCCCTTCCCCTTCTCTTTGTCTTTCTCTTTTCTTCCCTTTCCCTTTTCTTTTTCTGTATTTTTTCCTCTCCCCATCCCTTCAAATCAAGTTTGTTTTAAAACTGTGGGATCACTAGGGAAAAAAAAATTTAAACTCTCCACTATTTTCTTTCTGTCTTCTTCAGTCATGATTTCAGATCATTTTTGAACCTATCATGACCATGACATCAGAGGATGTGTTGGTCTAACTATATGCTTGCATATAGGGTTGCAAGAATGGTATCAAGTATAATAAATCTTTTTAGAATGTTTCCCTCACAAATGAGCCTTCAAAATGATGAGAAAAGAGATAAAACTCTCTTTTTCTTCACAAGACAAAAACTATATACTCATGTCACACTTGCCCCTTGCCTTTTTTGTGTTTCTCCAATAGCCACCAGTAGGTGTTAACATGTTCTGAAACCTTGCCATAATTGGGAAATAAGAAAACACTTTTTTTATTTGGAAGTAAAAGAGAGGTCAGCCTTACTTTCTGATGTAGGAAACCCTTAGCTTTCTTTTCAAGTAGCAAAATGTGTGAGTGGAAGGAGGGCTCAGCAATCACAACTTTTAACCACAGCAGATGAAATCTATCCTCTCCCCCACACAATTCTTACTTTAGGTTAAAAAAGACTGTGACTGTTGTTATTACTTACAGACACAGATGGCATCTGCTATTCTGAAGGGTGAAAAAGTCCCACACCTTTGCAGCAGTGGAGATAAAGCATTCAGGTTTTCGTTCCCAGTAAAGCCTTTCTGCAAACTGGATGCTCATTTAAATAAACTCTATTTCTAGCCTCACACTGCAGTTCTCATAATGGACAGAGTTCACCCTGTCAAAGAATGACTGTTTCTCAGATAGTTTGGTGACCCAGGAGGCAGGGGCTTCTGCTTCTTGAAATGGACATCCAGAGATCGTTCTTGATCAGGACATCTAGGATAGTTTGAGTGTCCAACAAAATTTTTTCTCTGCATTGCACAGAGAATCAGAGAAGCACCTCTACTCAAACATCTTGAAGTCATAAAAAGGCAGCAGAAAGAGCCCAAAGAGTTCTTGTTGACTAAAGCTCTCTGCCAGTGAACAGTGGAGACAGTAAGCTTTTCTTTAATTCCTTTATACAAATTCCTCGTACACATGTGTTTGCAAACACAGGATTTCTCCTAACTACATTTCAGACTCCATATACATTGAGTTGGTATATTCCTGCATTGAGTATCCTTCTCATTTAATACAATTTTTTTTAAATGCCATGCTGCCATTACTTCTCCTATAGCATCAATAAGAAGTTGTCTTCTTCTTATAAGAACAATAAATGAAAACACTTATCCTGGTCTTATGGGATCAAATGGAAAAATGTCCTATAGTCTTCTGTGCAGTAGGATTAGGCTTTAAATAGCTAATATTTGAATATCTAGAATGAAAAGGTTTCATCAAGTTATAAAAGAGGCTTCTCTGAGAACCTCCTTTTAAAACACAGACCTAGAGCTAGGAAAATTAAGACCACTAAGTTTGCAAAAATGTTAGGATTGGCCTTTTCATATAATCTATCTTCTGCAGGCTAGCATTTATGTATTGTTGATTTAAGCTGAAGGAGTTTACCTCCTGAAATATTGTTGATTTACACAACAGTGTTTTATTATACAAAATGTGAAAATGTAGAGATGGAATTTGAATTTCTAAAAACTCTTTACCTTTGGGTAGATTTAGAAGTGCAGAGATGTGTTTAAAGAGTAAATTTACTTGCTTTGTAACATTTGAGGAAAATCTTTGTAGAATTAACTTCCTGTACGTTAGGAAAACTGACTAATGTTTTCTACTTGTTCTGATAGCTTTCCTTTAATTTCTTCCTCTTGCCTCTCAATTACTGCTTTTTCCAAATCTTTTTCTCATTTATTTTTTCTCTTAGTGGAAACTTTTCTTTAACCTCACATCTGCTGTCTAGCCAGGACATGATACCTTCTTTTTACACTCTACACATGCAGTCCAGTAAAAATGTGGCAGATTGCAGAGTTCAAGTATTCCAAAATGTGAAGCAAAACAGCTGCACCTAATCACTTGCATAAGGAAGAGTTTTGAAGCTTCAGTTCCAGCTCTCATCTGCCTAGAATCCCATATTCTCTGTGCCCAGATTGAGTGACAGGCAATGTCAGAGGTCTTTGATGTATGAACATCATATTCAGACCAGTGGAGGTGACCATTATTTACAGCTGAAACATATTTTTTAATTTGATATAACTTTCAGACACTTTAGGTGTTGTTCCTACAGAGAGAAGCACACCATCTTTGGCAGTCATTTATCAAGCTAGAGATAATTCAAATTATGGAATTGAATTGGTGCTTTATGCATCTCTTACCTATACAAGTCACAGCGAATGTCAGGCATACAGTTGCTTGCAGAGACAGAGTCCATTTCCTTTTTTTTCATTAATCCACCTTGCCTCGTGGGGGAACATGGAATGTTGCCCTCTGAGGATTGCATTCCCCCAAAGTGCATTTCACTTAAAAGGTATTCTTGAGCTGAGCTAATTTTTTATGTTGGTGCATCTTGGGCAAATCAAGTTTGCAATGAGTAAGTCTGGGTGAAATGATGCAGCAGACTATATGATCATTGCAGAAGGTCCTCCTTATCTCATCAACCAGATTGTCTTGCCTAATGAATTAGAAGTTTGGGTGTGAGCAAGCAATTTTCTCCTGGTGACGTGACATACGGAAGAATCCACACACTTTCTGATTTAAAAAAAAAAAAAAAAAAAGTAAAAGTCAAGGAAAACAATGAATAGCCAATTGTCTCCCAGTGCATACCTGGCTTTCAAAATCTTGCTGTTCAAGATGACAATTTGAAAAATACATGGAGACAAAAGGTGACATTTAATATTGGAGTAAATAAGAAATTGTGACAGATTAGCTTTAAAAAAAATATGATTACTGAAGGACAATTATATGTATTCTATTAAGCATTGCCATTGTGTTTATCTATTTAGATGTGATACATTTCTGCTGAATGGTTTGATTTAACCCTTGCTACAACATTTTCTCAAGCTGATCTATGTGATTAGTGGTGCTTTGTAGTGTGAACAGTGCAGAAGGCAATACTGAATTTTCGGGGCTTGCAGACGAAGCACAAATGTAAATGTCACTTAGAACTCACCATTCCATCCTTCTGCAGTTCAAGTGCAGGAGTGATTATCTCCATCAATATTTATTGGCCCAGGTTTGAACAGACAGTTTCATGTGTACAATAGTCCTGTTAAAATGCTGTTAATTTTCAAGTATAAAGGCTGAAATGGATTACAGAGTTACTGAAAATGAGTAGAAGTGCACTTCTCCAAAGTAAAATACTCTCAGTAGCCTCTGAATTATGAAATTAGATTTTTTCCACGATTCTGTTTGGTGGATTTAATCTGGGCAATCCTCTCCAGTCATCTCTAGTATATGTCTTTTTCGATTTTTTTTTTCTGATTTTCATTGTAAAAAAGCCTTGATTCCCTCTTTCTCTGGTTGGTGTCTGAGAAGACAGAAAGGAATGCAACACTGAGGAGAGGTTATTTATTTGATTTCTTCTCAATTTAGCTCCTTACAAAACCATGTTTGTTTCCTTAGATCCTCTATTTTAAAATAATTAAGAACTTGGTCTGGTGTTGATTCCTCCTCTATAAAGAAGTCATTACCATTACAGCACATAACAGAAGACACTGATTTTAGCCACCAAATGGAAATGGGTTTGGCACTTTAAGAGCATGTGAATTTAGAAGTATAATTTTTCAAGAGATTCCTCCTATTATAGCTGTATCATACTGTCAATTTCTGAAATATTTTATTTTAAAGTAAATAGCTGTCTGCCAAATATATATATGTTAAAGTCAACTTAGACATATATATATATGTATGTATGTATGTATATAAGTTTAAGTACTAGAGTGAAGAAATTACCTAGGAACATGCAGGGAGTAAAAGCAGTGGAAACAAAAGCCTCCTTTTCATTCACAGGCTAAATACAGCATACAGCAGCTGCACTGCATGCTAAGCCCATATTAGCCTCTTTATGACCTCAGTTTTGACCTTAAACAAAGTTTCTTGCTCCATTTAAAAGAAGGTATTATTTTTCTTTCTAACCTGACTTCTCATGAGGTTCTTTTAAATGCAACTTTTAGTTAGCCTAAATATGGAAATATGCTAAATACCCGAGACTGATATTACAGATTTCTTCATTTATAGGAAGATAAGACCATCTTATATGAAGTCCATGCACTGACTTTCCTTGCAATTACGAAGCCAGAAGTTGGTGCTTGACTGTTCCACGGTGTGTTTCCAGATGATAAAACTAAGCTATCTGCTTTCACATTATAATGTAAATCCCAGCTAGAAATTAGTTACTTAGAGTGTCCTATAGAAGCCACTCAAGAACACGGTTCACATTTGCTAGTGTTTTGGGATTCCTCTGTGCTCATCAGTCTCAGTAACTCTCTAATCTTGGCATGGTAACAAAATATTTAACATACTAAGATAGGAAAACAAAAGTAATAAATAGTCTCTACTGTATAATATAATGGAGAATAAATCAGTTTCCAAGTTTCTTGGTAAAGGAAGGAAAGCTGACCCTATTTGAATGCCAGACTAAAGTCTCATAAAGTTGATTGAATTTTTTTCTTATTGTGTATGGTGTTGAACACCCAGAAGTCCAAACTGCTTAGGAATTTGCAGACTGAGAATATATGTTTCAAGGAAAGTAAGAGAAAGTATAAGCAAGGTACTTAACAGTCTGGATTCCTGGTCTGTTGTCAAAGATGAGAAAACATGTCAGCAAGTCAGGTTTGGGATTTCTTTGTAGAGTGTGCAGATACATCCAAAAAGGAAACTTCATGTACAGTTTGGGATTTGAAAGTTAGGCATCAGGAAGCTGATGTTTAAATGTTGCACTTGAGTGGTCATTAAGAACCAGAATACCTTTGGTCTTGCTCTTTCCTCACACAAAGACCAAAGTTGTGTTTCTATGACAACAGCATTAATTTCTGTATTATTAACAACCATATTAAACTTCAATTTGGACCTACTTCATGCACATGCAGCCTTAGGTTTTTTATCTGTTCTTGGCAAGAAATTTTTCATTTTTACTAAATCCTGTCCATTTTTTACAATTTTGATTTGTTTTGTATACAAATTAAAAGTATTATAACATATTCTTCCAAATTTTCATTGATTCTTCACCATCTTGAAATTCAGATGCAGCAAAACTCAATGTGTTAAAAGATCTTTATCAACCTAAACTTTAGGATTATCTTAGGTTTTCCTGTCCTGTCTGTAGTCAGGCTTTTGCACTGCCTGTGTTAAGGACCATCAAAATCCATGAGCTTCCCCTGGCAAGCCTAATGCAGTCTGTACAGAAAATAATATATGTCTAACCTGTGACTCTATTCATTTTTTCCAATTGTTTAGAAACCACTTTCTTGCACTGAAGCTGTGAATATATTCTCACTTCCCAAGTCATGAATATTTCTGGAATTTGAAAATTTTATTGATCACAAACTGACAACCATCCAAGATAATTCTTTCCCTAAAATTGTCCTGCTCCAGTTGCATCCTTATAAGTCTATGGAAGCTGTTGAGATTCATCCAAAAATTTTCAGAGCTACCTGATGGCATTGCAAAATCTCTCTAGATGTTTAGAGTAGTCTTGAGAAGAACTCAGAGCTGAAGCTGATGGTCACTGTCCCAATTTCCAAGAAGGGCAAGAAGGACCCCAGAAACTGCAGACCTCTCAAGTCTCATTTCAGTGCCTGGTAAAGCTATGGAGAAGATTATTCTGCGAGGTACTGAAAAACACCTGAAAGACAATGCAATCATCAGTCAGAGCCACCACATCTTCCTGAGTGGAAATTCCTGCATATCAAACCTGATTTCTTTTTATGACAAAGTAACCCACCTTATGGGTTCCCTTGATCAAGGGAAGCCAGGGGTTGCATTCTTTTTGGATTCCAGAAAATCTTTCAATAGTATCTCTCCCAGTACCTGTATGGATAAAATGCAGCACACAGCTGGATAAACTCATGGGGTGAGTGAGCAGCTGGCTCGTGGACTCGATCCTTGTGGGTCCCTTCCAACTCAGCTTATTCTGTGATTCTATGATTTTTCATCATCCTGTTTGTTCATCCAGCTTTATTGCAATATTTGCAAATCTAGCTGGAGTCAAGCTTTAGAAACACAGTGAAAAAGGTGTTCCTCTGACAAATACAGCTGAAGTTTTAGGCCAAACTCTGACAGGATTCAAATTAGCTTTGAAGCTTTCCCTGAAGTGAACCTGCAAAAATTGTTTTCTCTTTTACTAGTGGTGTAAACTCCTTTAATTTCCTGAAATGTCTAAAAAAATTAGACCTTTTGGAAATCATGTTTTCCTTTCTTAGATCTCTATAACAGACTTTTTAAGTCATCTGGGGAATCTTACAGTAAAACCAACTCTCTCCTGTGCTTTGGGAGTACTGGCTGTCTTTATATGCACACGGCAGGCTAAACAGGACCACAGCTATCAACACTGGCTCTAAAGATTGGTGAGAGATCATATTCTACTTCTGTTACTTCTTTGCAGAACCTTTTATGTGTAAATTAGTGGATGGCATTTTTACCTGAACCTCTGAGTTTGCAGAGTAAGAAGCTCATAGCTTTTCTTATTTTTCACTACAAGTGAAAAATGCTTCTATAGGCAGTTGCAACGTGTCTTATTGACTTGAAAAGTGTCTCTGGTATCTGTTCAGGCTTTCAGATAAATACATATTTGGTATCCTTAAAAATATTCATTATAATTATGACAGAGTAGTTTATAAATAAAAATAACATGTATAAGTTCTTCTAAGAACAAGTTATTTTTTAACCACCAGGACTGCTCTGTTCTATAGCTGTTTACAAATATATTTATTAATAATGGTACAATTACCTAACAGATTAAACTGGCTCATGCTCAGCCATTCTTGAACTTCGTGTAAATATAACTTAAGTCATAGAATATGCTTATTAAAAATTTACCATACTTCTGGAAATAAGCAGCTACACATCTGCCAAGGCCATTTTTTCAGTAGAGCTTTGCAAATTTTACCTCTTCCTCCCCCTTGTTATGTCGAATACAATTATACTCTGTTACAGACTAATATATTGTTAAATTAGGTATATTAAATGGGGGGTAACAGACACCAAAGAAATGTGAACTACCACAATGAAAAAGAGATAGCTCTAAAAGGCTTAAGCAACCTATCCTTCCACCTTCGATGACCAGGTTTCAGTTTCTTGCTTTGATCACCAGCAAAGACGAGTCTGGTGATCAAAGATGAGTGTCAGAAAATCCACATCACTGGCAGTTTCTGCTCCACAAAGACCTAGAGCCTGAGTAGAAGCTAGGGCAGTCCTTGAAACTGTTTTGGGTGTGAAAGTTAAAATGAATTTAGTCTATATTAAGCTTCATCAGGAAAAAAATGTCTTCTGATTACAAAGTGCTAAGAGCTCTTCAATTTTTTAATTCTTTGTTATAATTGATCTGATGATTTTCCAACCACTAGAATTTCTGGGGGAAAAAAATAAAAGAAGGTATGTAAAAACTGAAGGAAACACCAAAGATTGTTGTCTGTGGACTGGTTAAAAATCAGTCTTCACTGTGTTAAAACTGCCACAATAATCTTAAATTTAGCTGTGCCCTCCCCCTTCTACCCACAAAAAAAAGAAAAAAATTACTGGTTGTTAGTCTGCCTTTGCACTTAATCAGCTTTGTAAAGAGCTTCATTTGGTGCATTCACACTGTTTAAATAAATCTTTTTTTTAAGATTTTTAAGATTAAAAAAACACTAACCTTGCCATGTTCAGAGGTCGAGTGTGGGTATGAATCTTTATAATACAGGGAGTAAAATACTTCAAGGCATATCCACAAGAGATTTCATATGGACAGTCAGAAATTATTTTCCCAGTGGATGGTGTAACCAGTGTAAGTGAGCACTGTGACATGTTTTAAGATCTCCTTAACCTGTCTGTGCAAATTGCATAAATCACGGCCATAAAGTCTCTCTATTCAACATGCTGAAGCTGAAGAGCACTGACCAGCTTTTGACCTCCTACTCTGGGCCCCAACTGACCCTAACTTAGAAGTTCAGGCGGTCAATAGCAGGTCACTGGGGGTATCTGCAGTCTTGCTTAATTTCAGTTTGATTGGAAGGTTAAATATAAGCTGCACAGGTATCCTTAAGTCTTCCTGACCACCACAGCACAAGGCTCTTATGAAGCCCCCAAAGATGTGGAGAGTGTATGGGGAGGTAGAGGAAGGCAAAGAAAAATAATAACCAAAGTTGTTTTTTGCTAGCCATCTCCAGTTTGGTATAGGCCAAGTTGGTCATTTATCAGTATAATGGATCTACAGACAGCCCTAAACAATTGTCAAACATTCTTTTAAAAGCCATTAGTTTTTCAACTAATATATATCTGGTTTGAGCATTTGTTGAACCCTTCAGTTGTCACTGAAAAGGGCCTGTTAAACTAAACAGAGGCCTGATCAGTTTTCAGTGAGCTTTGAGCCTCAGAGTTCACCTGGGTCACGTAAAAGATTTATGGCAGCCTGGTACCAGCATCTGGCTGGAACCAGGAGTTCGGCAGAGAGCTGAGCCTCCCCCCACATGCCAAGTCCCGCAAGGCTGCCCCGCCGCTCCCTAGTGGCTGCCAGAGAGGCAGCAATATTGATGACCTGTACAGATACCAAAGTGGACATCAATAAAAGTAGATGGATGTGAACCATCAGAGTGACATGCCTCGCTGCTGGGCTGGCTGGAGAGCAAGGGAAACAGGTTAAAAAAACACAGGAAAGTTATTTATACAAGCTTCAAGGACAAGGAGTTTGTCACTACTTGCTTGAGAATTTAATCTTAACATGCTCTTTCCTCTGGTTTCCATCAGTCTCCAGCTTTACATGCACACAGACTGAGAACTATATTGGTTTTTGCAATAAACATCTCTTAGGTTTAAAATACACTAAAGAAACCGACAGGGAAAAAAATTCTCAAAATTTCTTTCCATTGTATGCTTGAAGTGTTTGCTTGCCCTATGGAGTGTTTTCTGCATTCTTATTTATTATGTAAATGAGAGATAAATCTAAAATATGGTTTGTGTACTTGGAAATATTATGTATTCACCCATATAAGAAGAAATAGCAGATATTTACAAAGAACTGCACTGCTCTCCACACAGCATTCAAACATCCTACTTTCCCTAAAGTGACGTTCTAAGGTGCAGCAGCTGAGAGATACAACAGGATGAAAGCCAAAACTGTATCCCTAATACGATGTGCTTTTAAGTAGAGTCAATTTTAAGCATGACCTGAGGATGCTTCAAAGTGTTTATTTGAATTGAATTTCCATTTGTGCCAAAAATTTCCAGTACATTCATGGTTTGCCTTCCTGCCAGTGAAATTCAAGTATTTAACAGCTCAGTAACAAAAATGTAGGCTTCTATTTATCATGTGCTGATACCTTCAATGGGGGATATCACACCATAACTAATATTTGATTGATTTTTTTGCCTGGACTCTGTGTGTGATAGGTTGAAACCAGCACACTGTGGAAAATAGAATTTAATAGTTACCCGAGATCTTCTGAAGGTGACACTGTAGATTATATCAGAAGCAGAAACAGCTATGGAAGAAGGGAACCGTTGTGTGAAGAGTCGTCCCCTTTAAGTCACTCGATAGTGTACCAATGGTGTGTGATGACTCTTTTTCTCCCAGTCATCATTTTTTATCTGCTGACTGAAATGCACAGATTTTCTACTAGCAGAGATTAAGGCCAAGGAAAGGCTTGTACTTTGTTTGGCTCAGAGAAACAAAAGCTGAGTAGATTATGAGTCCTTATAAAGGACTTCATATTAGCTGAAGATAAAAATGTTTGTTTAAGAATTTTTTTAAGAACTTTGTGTAGCAAAAGATGCAATATCTTTTTTAACCAATGCACTGATGCAAACTACTGCATTTTTCTAGGTTGTTTATGTTGCTGATAAACCACACCTGGACTAATTTTCAACCAAGCTTCTCCTGAGAATGCGTTATCTTCACTTCTGCTTCCTGAGAGGAAAACATTTTATTTCCAGAGTATCAATTGATTAAAATTTTAGAGGTTTTCCAATGCTACACTTCAGTTTGTCTGGAGAACTGCAATAATAACTGCAATCATTAAACTCTCAAGGCTTTTCCATCTTCAACAGCCTGATCTATAGATGGTAACTGTGTGATCTGGTGATTCTTCATATCCTAACCTGCTTCTACAAACATCTGTGTGATGTTAGCAATCACCATGCTGATTTTAGAAGGCTGGTTGCATATCTCTTGGTATTAATAAGTATTAATACTGTGAACAATTCAAAACTCCTTGTAGGTTTTGTTGCTGCCACAGGAACCCCAGACTCTTTTTAAGGTCCAGCCAAAATTTACAAACTCTACAACATCTCACTGACAGTTTACAAGTTCCCCAAGATCACACATGGATTTGACAAACCCTCAGGCATCTGAGAGGTTTTTACAGCCTCATAGGAATTCCTGCTGTTTTACAAATCTTGCAGGATGACTTGTGTGGATATATAAATGTATTCAGTAGTTCTCCAGGATTTTATAAAATCGTCAGAGCTTCTATTCTTTGCACATCTATTCCCTCACCTTAGGATTCACAGCTGTAACATACAAAGCAAACAATTTTTACCCTGACACTTAATGCTTAGATCACCACAAAGTCCTTTTTTTCATAAAACCGTTAAAAACCTACATTCAGTTAATTCTGTTATGAAAGATCCTAAAGTTCCAAATTTTCACTGTTCTTGAGTGGCTTAGATTACAATAAAAAAATCAGCAGAGAGTGCATATAGTGGAAAATTTATTGTCAAGAACTATAGCAATTTACTAGAAAAATTCTGAATCAGATCAAAATGCCAGTTTTCATGTACAAAAGTTAAAAGGAATCTGTAAGGAGATGAAGATCAAGTCATTCCACTGTAAGACATTCATAAAAATGGTTATAAATCCTCTGTGAAAGAATTTTTATTTGAACATTACCTGATTCATTTTAAATTCCTATTAGTTTTAATTTTCTTACACAATGAAATAAAAAGACCTCATAAGAAATTGCATATATTTGTCTGCATAATTTAGAAATGTATAACTGTAAAGCTAAGCTCACAGAGGGAACCTATTGAACTGTTCATTGAGGAAAAATTTTATAATAATCAGCTTTTGAAGGTAGAACTCTGCTTTCTAGTTAGCATTAATTTTAATAGTGATTGTCTGTTGCCAGGCACAATAACAAAGCTCTTATATTTATTAATAAAAATTTTATGCTCAAATAATACCTTTTTTCAATCAAAACATACTCACAAATACTTTAAACAGAAACAGTGCCAAATTTTTCAGGTGGAAGAATTTTATTATTTTCAGCTTGAGATTCACTAGAGTAGAGGTCAAGACTAAACCCAGTATTCCTTTACTCTCTTTAAAATGCAATGCTGCTTCTCATTGCTCATCAACTGCTGCCACATCATGATATGGAAAATATACTAAATTTTGCAACAACTAGATTTTTTGTTAAGTTTAATACCAAAAGCAGTGTAACTTCTCAGATCTTTATAACCTCTCATCTAGAGACAGACAATTTTTTAAAACATTACCAATAAACACACACACAGAGTACACACATGCATTTCCCTGATGAGATTAAGAATTAACATCTGCCAAGGAAGCATATGATGTCTGTTAATGGGATATCACACCCCACATATATGTTTTTAATGTTTGCAAAAATACTGCTTTAAAATTCTTTCCTTTCTCTGTAAGCTACTTATACTGTACTGAACAAAGATTGCAATGCCACTAGGGCTTTATTATTATTATAAATTGTTAGATTTAACATGAAGATATCATTATATTTTTGGGGAGTAGATGTAGTGGAGTGGAGACAGCATTCAATTTTTCAGCACTAACTCTTCACAATCTGGCCAGTTTTTTTTTGCAACTGTCATTAGGCAAACAGCGAGAAAAGTGGACAAAATAAAGACTTGGAATGCATTTTTTCTTTCTTACTCTTGCTTATTTATTACTGTTTGTGGTCCACCAGCTGAGGAGGGAAATTATAGATGACAGGTATAATTCAAATCCTGGAAAAGCATATATTATTTCTTCTGGATGGGTTTTTCCCTGGTTTTAGTTACAACAATGCATGATATCTTTCCATCATTGGCTTCTGTGATTTCACAGACTGTGCTTTGTGAGTCTTACGAAAATACAGAATTGTAAGGGTCAGCTAATGATGATCCAAACAGCCATACAACTTCTAGAACAATGTAATTTTTATGAGGTTTAGACAAAGCAGAAAAATAAACACTGGTAACATATTACTATAGTTCTCTACTGTGGCAGACTTTTTTGTAGCTATGTCACTCTGGATCTCTATAAATTCTGACAATTAAGAAATTTTTGTCAGATTCCAAAAAGAAACCAACTATGTAAATGAATTTGTGGTGTTTTTTTTTCTTTATATCCTCTGATATGTCATATGTGTCATATTTCTCTGATGTGTCATAATTTTTCCCCCCATTCTACTTCTTCTTGGGCATTGTGGCAGTGTTTGTGGAGACTAAACTTTTTTATTATTTGGAATTCTATTTCATTTTTAGTGCTTTCTTTCTTTAAGGCTACACACAGAAGCAATCCACAATGAAGATAACAACGCACAAGATAAGACTTGTACTCTTTATTGAGAGAAATTTGGGGTTTTCTAAGGGGATGGAGGGTTTGGTATTATGTCTGCTGGAGATGTTCTGGAAACTTGAACTCAAAAACTGTAATATACATACAGTGTTTAAAATATTGCAGTGCTTATAGTGCTTCTCATCATTTTCTGGGAGTGCAAAAACTTTGTGACTTATGATAATGCTACCTTGTCCTCTAGATTTTTGTCCTTAAGCTCTTCTGACCAGTCCTTGTATGCTTCTTCTTTAGACTTCTGTGTCTAGCACACTGGGATTGACATGATTTGGAGCTCTATCAGCTGCCTACATATACAAATGAAATAAAAAGAGCTGAAATCAAAACAGTGTCTTTAACATTTTTCACTCACAGAGTGAGGGAATTTAGAAGAGAACTGAAACATTATATCCTCTGCCTCATAGCTGCTGCACTGGGATAGTGAATAGACAAAGAATAAAGTATCTTTCATTTAAATAACTATTTTTAAGCATGATTATACTTCATTTGCAGTATGCAAATCCTAGTATACTAGCACATAGGCAGTTGTCCTGCTGCAAAAATTGTATTTCTTTTCCTTATTACCTAACATAGGTGAGGGAAACAAAATAAAAGTGCAAGACACAAAACAAAAATAAAAGTATGAAGAAAGAAAAAAAAAAAGAAGGAAGGAAAAGAAAAACACTTGTAAAGTTTTTTCAGAGGCTTCAGTTAACTCTGCCAGATGGATTCTAGATCCTTTCAAGTCTGTTAATATCATCTAATGTGACTAGTATATGGGCTGTGGCCACACAATGAGGCAGTGCTGATTACTTCCAAGGTAAACTGAAGTGTTCATTATGGAGATTCTTAAAGTTTCAGGTTTGGTTAAGGAAAAGAAATTATTTTTCTAGTACTGTAACTAGCCATTTAGTTAATCTTTCTGTTGAATGGCTAAGTCCATTGGTCACTCTTTATTTTTTCTTGCAATGAATTTCACAATAAGTACTGAAACACGGAGAGGACACCAGGTGCCACACAGTTAAGCTGATTAAGCTGAATAGTTAAATTAAATGTTGGTGTTTGCCCAGTCAAACCTCTAAACCATTGACCATTATCAAGACATAGACAGCAGAGCTGTGATGATCATTAATCAGCTGCAGATGTCCCATTTCACCCAAAACAACCAGGTAGATTTCCTTTCTTGTACCCTTATTTAAAAGTAAATACTTTTCAAGGGGGCAGTAACAACTCTAATGGAAAATTTGCAATCTACTTAGTTTCTGGGTTACATTACAGTGAATCTGTAGACCAAGAGAGTTCAGAGAAAACAGTAGTAATTTGTTTATTGCCCTCTCTCAGTTCCTCAATAATGTTTCATCTCCAGTTAGCAGTGTAGTGCTACGAATTGTTTGAAAAATAAAAAAATTATTTAATCTTTATAGGCTTCTTCTATCTTAAGGTTTGACTTCATAATTCTGTGTGTCAATGATGTGTCAATCTCTCTAAGGCATGTGGAGTAAGAGGAGTGTATAGTTGCATACTATAATTTAACAAATATTTTATTTATAAACAGTAAACTTGGACAGTCTCTGCTAAACATCTGGCAAAACATTGTCACTTGGTGGCATCTGGGTTTATGCCACTGATAGGCATTGGAAAATCAACAGTCAAAGAGAGAGGATCGTTAGAACTGATTCAGATGGAGTGTCTTGAAATAAAGGAGTTGGTGATAGCAGGAAAATCAGTATCCTCAAGTATGATAATAACTAAGTGACTGAGTTTCAACATTAACAAGGGATACTTGACAAAAGGGACTGTAGCTTCATAAAGAGAAGTGTCACCTATTGACTACTTTAAAAAATGTCAGAAATAGAAAGACTGTGAGAAAAAAAAAGGGATGATAATAGACACTGGATTTTTTTCTGGAAATAATAAAAAGTTCCATGTTTTATCCTTATTTTGTGGAAGGCAACTGAGAGAGAAGAGACAATCTGCATGCTCTGGCAGCATCTTACTCTATTCCTCAGTGTCCACAAATGTGTTTCTGGGATACTGTGAAACATTAATGCAGGTCCTGGGGCTGACTGTTTTGAATGGGTTAGGATCTGGGTAGAGAAAATGAGAGACAAACCACAGAACAGCTCTGTTGAGGTCCGACAGAAACAGCAAAAACAGATGTGCAGATGGACAGACAGCTCAAATGGAGTGACAGCTTAATATCCTGTGTATCAAAAAACTTGGTCTGGCTTTCATGGCTATTTTCCAATTGCAAGACATGAAGCTGGCTGGCATAGAAGCAAGAATACTTAGCTTCCAACTATTTCAGTTGGTGATATGAATATACATATCCAGAGCAAGAGTATAATCTTATGTCATAAGAATATCTGAACTGAAATAAATTGCAGTGAAATTTGCACTAAGAAGGAATTCCAATAGGCAATCTCTTCTCTTAAGACTGCTTCAAAGTATCCTCAAGATTTCCAGTACAATTATATCCAGACTTAGTAAAATTCCAACTCTGCTTGGCAACTGATTTTTTTTATTCATAGTCCCTGGAGTGGTAGCTTAAGACATCCCTTGGTATATTTCACCTGTCTGAAACATTTTCAGATGTTCATAGGGCTAAATTAAACTGAAAATACTCTTTTTCTATAATCCACAGTAGAGCTCTTAGATAATCCCTAAAATAATTCTGAATAAAAATATGGCATCAAACAAGCTTTCAGCATCTGCTTATGAAACTGTATAAAGTTAGTATGTAATATATTTCTAATTCTCTCAGTTGTTTTCCTCAGATTTATTCTAATTCTATGCTAATAAGAAGGAGTCCCAAATTCATGATGTTTCTGAGATAAATAGTATCTTTAAAATCTCAAGTGAAAGGTTCAGATCAGGAAGTAAATTGAATATCTGCAGTGTAGTAATGGCTGAGAAACTCTTTGAAATATTGTGGATATGCATGAATGAACTTCCCCTAATTTGTGCTTATAAATTTGAATTTGAAATAATATAATTTGAATAGAGATGCATCACTTAAAGGTACAATATTCACCAAGACTTCAAATTCAATTCTAGTAGAAGTGGGAAACAAACAAAAAAACCCAAATCATCTGCCCACCAAAATCCACATTTGTTTTGGTTTTATTCACTACCATCTACTGAGTAACAGCAAAATACACTTGTGTTGTTGACAGCCTGTCCTCTCTTCATGCTGTCACCCAAAATACAATGTAATACTTATTTTGTGCTGCCTCTGACATTAGAACTAAACCTGTTATTCATGGTCCAAATTAGTGCCTCCAGGTGGTTCTATCTTCCTACGCTTACAGTCGCTGTGAGTTGATCCCTCCCTCTGAAGTGGTTCTCAGCAGAGCCCTGTTTGGGCACAGACATCAATCACATCAAACTCACTTTCAGATGCTCACAGTGCTCAATCACTATGCTACTGCTGCTGTGAAAGGTATCACTTCCAGTGAAGGGCTATGGGTAACTTTAGCATTTCTTTGGGCTTATGGTTCACATAGGACTCAAGCACTTTCAGTTCCATTTCCAATTTATTTTAATAATTCTAAATAAAATATAGCCATTATAAGCTGCACAGTTATAAGCTAATAATACTGAAATGGGATTCTGACAAAATAATTTAGTTGTTGAGTGCTACATTTTCTCTTACATTGAGTTTATTAGATTCATATTCCAAATTGTAAGAAAACTGAAGCACTAATAAGGTTAACGATGTTAGGTAACCGCCTCAGAGACCTGAAACAACAACAATCAGTACAAATTCCTATTATTCATACAGTATGAATGCTTTGTAAACCAACTTAGATACTTCCTTTTTGCCTGATAGTGCTTTTTGTTTCATCTATTAAATAGTGCTTAAAACCTACAGCTTCAGTAAATCAGTAAACAGGATCATTACTTCTAAGTGTTTCAGATTCTGAATCAAGGGTTTCATTCAATTTTCCAAGTGGAATAATGCATACAGATGAGGATGTCAAATTGCAAGTAACCAGTATTAGAATGGCATTCACAGTGCTTTTGTGTAATCACAGTGTTATGTAAGTAATCAACATTATTGACTTAATGTAGGGATTTAAAATGATGAAAAGTACTAACAGAATAAATTGATTGGAAAAGCAGAGATGCACATATCTGTGTTTAAAAACTGAATGAAATGAGAGTAAAACAATGCAATAGTATTTTGTAAATTAAAAGTATATATTTATAGATATACATATAGGTATAGTATTGATAGTGCCAATATTATTGATTTAAATTTCCATAGGGAAAAAATCAAGCATATTGACTTTGATTTGAAGGTTATACTGGGATTCATTATCAGTATGTTAAAATACAGGTTGTTGGCTACATCACACCCCTGCAGAACTTTTTTATTAGTAGTTAATGGCCATCAAGCCTTTCTTTTCATTGCTTTGAATGCTATTTATTTTTAGTTCCTTCTATAATCACCCTTGTTGCACCATAAATTTCTCCAGAGATAATGAGAAAATTCAAAAATTCGTTTCTATATCCAAATACTATAGACTTGTATTTATCAGTAGGAGAATTTAACATGCAATGCTTTATGATTTCTCTCATTTCAGTTTGAACAGCCAAGGCTGTCATGGTGAAGTGCCTTTCGGCTTTTTCATAGTGGACCCAGGTTTAAGGTTTTTCTGGTAACCCAGAAATATATATGGCCTCAGCTCAGAACTGGAATTGTATTCATAAGAGTCCATCAGATGTTCCATAAGCAAACTTAGCCAGGAAAGATACTGCTACTTGTAAAGACTTAATATTTGCAGCTTAGAGTGAATATGATCCCAGGATTTTTTTGCTGTTTGTCATTCACTAAATTCTCTGTATGTAACACAAATGATGTTAAATATCACCAGTTGTGATATTCTTACCCATATCAAAAATCTCCTTAATGCCACTGGTTGTGTTCTTGATTTCATTAAAACTCTTTCCTGTGTAAAATGTTAACTGCAGGAGTTTATCACAATCTTGCCCTGAGCACATATGGACTGCCTGTGTAGGAACTATTTTACAAGTGTTTCCACTGCAAAGTCACCTTGGGTTGATATCATATCAGACCTCACAAACACTATATCTGTCCTACCTGGGTGACCAAACCTGGAGGAAAACTCAACCTCCCAAGGCTGATCTGGAGCAGAAATGGGTGAGCAACATCATGTGGTGATGCCATGCCTGGGCTTAGGATAAAAATAGGTGGTGCCCATGTTCCCTAGAGGTCTGCTCTAATATTTTTTTTGTAGAAATGAGTTATTAAACTCCACAGTCCTCAGCAGACACAGTGACAGGTTGATCCAGGATAAATGCTGCTCTTCTAAACTGGTGTGCAGGATTTCTGCTGCATTTTACCCTGTAGGCCACCAGGTTTGTCATGGATAAAGTTTTATCTATCTACCTGTAAATGGATGTAGTTTGGAAAGCAACATGGGATTTCATGGGATGAAAGGTGCTGTCTAATTGCCCAGTCCTGTTCCTGAAAGCTGTGCTAGTGGTAAGGTCAATGCCTCCCTCTGGTTTTGGAAGCATTAGTGGAAATTTTGCCTGAGCAGAAACTACTCCACTAGGCCTTTGTAAGTCAGCTGCTTTCTGCACATCTCCCCATCCTACAATGTTCATGCTGTAATAAAATTATATCATTGCTGTTCATTGATGTTAAGCTACCTTATAAAAACTGCCCCAGTCAACTGAAAAATCTTGAAAAAGCAAATCATGCTTTGCATGGCAGATTTGTATAAGATCACGCTATTTACATCTATATGTGCCTGAATATGAGTTTGTTGAAATACACACATTAATTACGAATTCCGCTAGGTTAGACCTTGTAAATGACACTAAGATCAGCTAAGCAGTTGAAAGCTGTGATGTGTGAAATCACAGAAGCACAAAATCAGAAAACATTCTGAGTTGGAAGGGACCTGCTAGGATCATTTAGTCCATTTCTTCCCTTCACTGGACAATCACAATCACACCACGTACCTGAGAGTTTAGTCCAAACACATCTTAAACTGTCAGGTTGGTGCTGTGACCTCTTCCCTGGGATGCCTCTTCCAATGCCCAACCACCCTCTGGGTCAAGGCCTTTTTTCTGATACCCAATCTAAACCTTCCCTGCTACAACTTCAGGCCATTTCCTCTGCTCCTGTCACTGGTCACCAGATAGAAGAGATCAGTGTCTGCCCCTCTTCTTCCTCTCTCAAGGAAGTTCCAGACTGTGATGAGACCTTCCCTCACTCTCCTAATCACTAACCTGAACAGACAAAGTGATCTCAGCCACAGGTGCTCCTCAAGGGCCTTTGTCATCTTTGTTTCCCTTTTGTGGATGATCTCTAATAGTTTATTATCTTGCTTATATTGTGGCACCCAAACCTTCCCCAGCTCTTGAGGTGAGGCTGCCTCAGCTCAGAGCAGAGCAGGACAATCCCCTCTCTTGCCCAGCTGGTGATGCTGTCCCTGATGCCCCCCAGAACAGGCTTGGCCCTCCTGGCTGCCAGGGCACTGCTGCCTCATGTTCAACTTGCCACTGACCAGGACCCCCAGGATTCTTTCCACAGGAAAGGGAAAGGGAAAGGGAAAGGGAAAGGGAAAGGGAAAGGGAAAGGGAAAGGGAAAGGGAAAGGGAAAGGATTCCCCCTTTCCTTTCCACAGATCCTCTCTGCAGCTGGAGAGGTTGCTCTCCAGCCTCTCATTCCCCAGTCCGTCCATTCATCCAGGGGTGCCCCATCCCAGGAGCAGAATCCTTTACTTTCCCTTGTTGAATTTCATATGGTTGGTGACTGCTCAGCACTCTCGTTTGCCACAGTCTCTCTGCCTTTGAAGGAAACAACAGCTTATCCAGTGGCAAACTTACTTGGTATCCCTTCTACTCCCGTGTCCAGGTCATTTATGAAGGTGCTGAAGAGCACAGGGCCAAGAATGGAGCCCTGTGGAAGCTCACTGGTGGCAAGTCACCAGTCTGATGTCGCCCCAATCACTTTAACCCTTTGTGTCTGACCTATGAGCCAGTTGCTCACCTATCCTATGGTGCATTTATCCGGGTGTGTGCTGCACATCCTGTCCAGAAGGATACAGAAAGAGATATAATCAAAAGCTGTACTGAATTCCAAACTGATTATAATCACCTGGCTTCCTTTTATCAACTAGTGGGTGTCATGGGCTCTCTCTATGCAGCTACTGTCTCCCTCCCCCATCTGCAGGACTGGGGAGCGAATTGGAAGAGTAAAAGACACAAGACACACGAGTTGAGATAAAGACAGTTTAATAAGGAAAGCAAAAGCCATCACACAAGCAAAGCAAAACATGGAATTGATCCGCTTCTTCCATGGCAGGCAGGTGTTCAGCCATCTCCATGATAACAGGACCCCATCACACATTATTGTTACTTGGGAAACAAAGGACATCACTCCAGACGTACCTGTTTTCTTTCTTCCTCACACTTTATACATCGAGCCTGATGCCACATGGTCTGGAATACCCCTTTGGTCAGTTTGGGTCACCTGTCCTGACTGTGTCTCCTCCCACATTCCCATGCACCCTCAGCTTCCTCACCAGTGTGGTAGTACAGACAGCACAAAGACTCTGTGTAAGCCCTGCTCAGGAATAATACAAAATTCTCTATATTATCAACTCTGTGTTCAGCAAAATTCCAAAATATAGACCATACCAGCCACTGTGACAAAAATTCACTCTTCCCCAGCTGTAACCTCCACAGTGGGTTAATTTGTCATTAAAGGAAATCAGGTTTGGCAAGCAGGGCTTGTCCCTTATGAAGCTGGCTGCAACCAATTACTCTTCAGGTGTTTTTCAACAGGTTTCAGAATAACCTTCCTCATAACCTTAACAGGCACTACAGTGAGACTGGCAGGCCTGAACTTCACAGAGCCATCCTTCTTGCCCATTTTGAAGACTGGGACAATGTCAGCCAGCTTCTAGTGTAGCTGGCACCTCTCTGGATTCCCAGGATCATTCCAAAATCATAGACAGGTTTCCCAATGACATCAGATATCTTTTTGAGGATTCTCAGTCATTCCCATCAAGCCTTATAGATTTATAGCAGTGCAGCTGGACCAGCAGATCCCTTAAAATTTCAGGTTTAAGTGTGAGCTTATCAATCTCACAGCCATGTTTCTCCCACTCAGAGCACTGAGACACCCTTAGCCTACTATCAGTCTTGAAGACAGCAAAGAAAACACTAAACACCTCCATGTTTTCTGTGTCCCCATTTCTAAGGTGACCATCCTTATGCTGCACTACCTTTTGCAATTAATGTATTCAAAAAGACCTTTCTACTGTCCCTACATCTCTGTCCCTTCAAATCCAGTTGATCCATCAGGCATTTTGCTGCCCATGTAACTTAATTTGGAGTTATAAGGGTGCAGTGTATCTAGTCATTGATGAAGGGAAAACTTTTTTAATTCTGTGCTGAAGTAATTCAATTATCATTTTTCCTCTCACAGGCATAACAGACTGTGAAGTTTTATGGACAGCAGTAAGCAGCAAGTTGCTTACCCACATGCTCAGCTTTCATCTAAATGTTGATTCCAATTATGTCTTTTTATTCACATTGTCACAAAGGTATTTTCTTCAAGAGAAAAAACAGGAAGGGATGTATTATTTCAGTTTAAAAAAAGAAAAAATAAAAAACAAAACACAACACAACAACAAAAACCAAAACAACAAACATCCCATCCCTAGGCCCAGAATCAGAGCTTCTCTTTGCTATTGCAAAAATCTTTCTTTTATATATCAATGAGTACCCTTGGACTTTTTAACTCTGAAGTTCTGCTGAAGTCATCAGCTGGTGAATGATGCAGCTGAAAGAAAAGGAAGAGAAAACATGACCATCCACTGAGCTGGTTAGAGGCATTAAAGTACGCTGTACCAGCCTTTCTGTAGTCCCATTCCCAAGGAGGTTTGCACCCTGTACAGGTAGTCTGGCAGCTCCTAAACTGTCGTGGGGCAGCTGTGCTGCCTGCAGCTGCCACCATGCCTCTCTCCACACCTCTTGCTTTAGGCAGGTTGGCAGACTGCTGTAATTTCCCAGGGAACATATGTGAGTGAATGGAAATGCCAATTACCAGCTATGCATATGACAGCAGAACCTGATTGGGGTTTCATGGGACACTTCTTCCACCCAGGAGCTTCTGTCACCTCAAACCATGAAGGTTTTAGAGCTATGAGAACATTTAAAGTGAAAAGATGGAGGCCCTGCTTTCCCTGTAGTATTAGATTTATATTATCACCATTCATAATGTTATTCTGGGCATAGTAACAGCCCAGGAAAGGCCAAACCTTGTTTTCTTTGCCACTGCTTGCTATGGCATTTTATCCCTTTCAGCTCAAAGTGTTAGTGCATCTATTCAGCTTCTAACTAGGATTGCACAATTTAATTCTTCTCCTCTGGGCTGTACAGATGACATGCTTCATAAAACTGCAGCTTTAAGCATATACATCTTCATAATATATTTGTAACTCATGCTTCACATGAGCTGAGTACCAGCACTTCTGATGTTTAAGGATACATTTGGGTGTTCACCAGGGATCATTTCCCCAGCATGCTGGAAGAGCACTCCATGAACCTCCTGCCGTGTTTCCCCAGTTGAGACCAATATTACTGCTGTTACAGAAGAGTTATGCTGCTGTTAACAATAACGACTCAGTACATTACAGTGGATTTTGCTTTTCTTCCAAGTTCTGTTCACAGATTGTCATGTAGCTGAAAACTACCCTCAGTCTGGTTTTCTGGCTCCTCGGTTGGGTTTGCATCTAGTCCTTAAAAGGAAAGATTATGCATGCAGGATTTTATTGCATTAGACCAGTGCTAATTGGTAACAAAATTTGTAGCTTAATCAGTTTTTCACATGACAAATTTGATTTTTAATGTATGTAGGTGTATAAAGGTTTGGTACTAGGACCTAACCGTGTTAGGTCCTGCTGGATCCCAAGTACTTTCCTAATCACAACACTGGGCTTTCCTCAACAGCATGATGTGAAAGACTAAGGTACAGCCTCCAGACTTCCCTGAATATGACATGACTTCATAGAACTTTATAATTCTCATTCACAAGGGATTTATTTTTTTCTTATGTATCGCTGTCCCTAAAATTATAAAATTTATTATTGCTATTTATTCTTATATGTTCTCTATATTTTCTTTAAATTCACACATAAAGAGCCTGTCCACAATACAGTTTCACATTCTCTCATTTGAATATTCAAGTCAATTTGGAGCAGAGTAGAACTTTTGGCTGCCTTATTTCTTTTTTTTTTTACCATAATTTTCCAAGATATATGCTCCATATTTTAAAGGATTATAATAAATGAAAGTGCTAATGAAAGCCTACTGCATTCCCTTATTTAAAAAAACCCACATTTTTTTCTTGTGTTCTTCCATCATAAATTATTTGTAATCTTGAGATATTTTAAAAATAATAGTGCCAAAACATGGTAATTTGTGACTGGTATAAATGGCTAATAAAAGCTGTTTCCATAATTTATTTTTCTAAAAGAAATTGAAAATTGAGAGAGATCAAATTAATTTTTTTGCAAATTTTAAGTAAGAAACAGTAGCAGTAGTCAGGTCATGTCCGTCAGCATGGAGCAGGGAACCAGACCCTTGCCTTTGCAGATGTTCAAAGGCATCTTTGCAGTCTCAGCCACTGAGGAAGGCCAGAATTAATGTGGAAAAATTATATTTCACAGTTCCACAAGCTAGGATTTGACTCACAATTCACACCGCTTCTCATCACTGACACAACAAAACACATGCTTACAGTATTGAATGTGCTGCACTTTAGTGTGATTTTTTCTTTGAGTTAGCTGTTGTTTACATTATTTGCCAAAAGACAGCATTTTTCATCACTATTGAAACAAAGGTTCAGCACTATTTTAAGCACTATTTTAGCAACAACTTGTCTGCAAGGAACAAGTAGCAAGGGTTCTACAGGAAGCATAACTTCAGGTTACAGTAGCCTCTGCAGGATTAGGAATTTCCAAAATGCAGCAAACTCTTTAAAAATATCACAAAGAAAAAAATACATTCCAAGTGCAGGTCAATGACTTTACAGGAAGCCATGAAAAGGGGTCTAATGTAGTAACAGCCTGAACTATAAAATATTAGTCAAGCTCTAATATAGCCATTAATACTCCTTTAACACAGAACAATTTCAAAGCCTCATTTGCTAACTGGAATCTAGAAAGTCTAGTTAGTAACTGTGCTTTTTATTCACCTCAGTAAATTCCATTTATTACTTTTTTAACAGTTTCTTAGCATAAATGCATTGAATGTTACTAAATTGGATTAATAGGTTTTACACGTGATGTATGTTACATATACATTTAACTGAAGATGTTTCAACTCATGACAGTCTTTTTATAATGCACACTTCTTTTTTTAATGGAATTGTTTTCCCCTCCGACTGGTAATATTTTTATTAGGTATTTATGATATATGACTCATAAATAGGGGGTTGTCATGTTTATAGTCTTTAGCTCACTTTACACTGTTTTAACTAAAGGCAAGCTTAGGGATAAAATATTTTCAGGTGAGCTAGAAGCTAGTTAATTAGAACTGTTCTGCGTTTATCAGGGTGTTTTTAATTTGCATTTGACTAAATTTTCTTAAAACCAATGCAAAACTGGGAGTGTTGTTCACTGGTCTTATATGTTACAATGCTCCTTTGGAGCATTATTAGAAATATAACTAGAATTAGAATTATAATTAGATGTTTACTTCAATATCTGTTGAGTTCTTTCATGATAGTTCCTGTAATTTTTAAGTAAAATCATGATAAAGATTGAAATTAGGTATATAGTTAAATTAGGTATATACTACTCGACTGCTTTCAAATCCCCTATCAGGAGGAGGAATGCAATAACTCCTGTTTGTGTCAGCTCATATCAGTCCCAACAGTCCATACCTTTTCAAGCAAGCATGATGCCAGCCCAGACCTTGCCTCTTACAGCATCTCCACAGACTCTGTCCTTCAGGATTCACCTGCTTGCCAAAGGAAGCTCAATAAAACTGCAAACAGAAGAAAGAGTAATTCAGAAGTGAAAAAGTGAGCACCCGAATTTAGAGATTCAGCTGTGAAACAAGCAGAAATACAGATGGTGAGAAATACAAGACAGAGTCCCCAAAAAGTATCCACACACACACATATATATTTTATAAGCACTTGATATCATATTTTAAACCATGAGACAAGCAACAAAAATAAAACTGGTTTGTGAATCTCACTGGCATATGTTTGAGCTGATCTATATCCCTTGTTCTGGCTTCCCCATTTGTGAAAAAGGCTCTTATTCTAACTTCCATGGAATATTTAGCATGTAATCTGATGTTTTGAAAGACCAGATCTTTCAAAAGGTGCCATAGCTATTAGAAAATTAATTATATTTCATGCACTTTTCTTGAAACTGTTACAAATGTGTAAACAAATGTGGGGAAAAGTTAACGTGTAGAGTACATAACTGTTCTGTTTTTGTAATGTCATGGTTTGACATTGGCCAAATACCAGGAACATATGAAACTCATTTGCTTACCCTTTCCTGATACGGCTGGGCAGAGAGGGAAAAAATTAATGAAGGGCTCATGAGTTAAGGATTGGGAGGGAAAAAAAAACTCTCAGAGCAAAACAGGTTCAAATTTAAAGATATAGAATGAATTTATTATTAACAGAGTCAGAGGAAAATAATGAGAATTAGGATAAAATAAGCCATTAAAACACCTTTCCTCCCCCCAGCTCCACCCTCCTTCCCACTGACGTGGAGATGGGGCATGAGAGTTTTGGTCAGTTCATCATTTGAGATCTTCCATTTGCTTAAGGAGAGGAGTCTTTCCTCTTCTATGTCATGGGGTCCCTCCCACGGGCAAAGAGTCTTCCCAAAATTGTTATGGTGTGGGTCACTTGTCCACAGGGTGTAGTCTTTTAAGGATAGCTTGCTCTAGGTTGGAAGAAAGGGTTCTCTCTCTTTCTCTCTCTCTAGAAGCAGAGGCGCTTTCTCTCTATTTGGATCTTCCACCAGATCACAGCTTTCGTTGGTGTGATCCAGCATGAGCAGTTTTCCCATGGGCTGTGAGTGGATCTCTGCATTCCCATGGGCTGCGAGTGGATCTCTGCATCCCCTGTGGACTTCATGCATTACAGGGGACAGTTTGTTTCATCACAGTCCTCACCAGGGCCTGCAGAGGAATCTCAGCTCCGATGCTTGGAGCACTTCCTTCCCCTTTCTTTTCCACAGATCTTGGTGCCTCCATGTTTTTTTCTCTAAAATGTCTTCACTTCCTCCAATGACTAGAAGAAAAGATGTTGCTTGTAGGTACTATTGTCAATAAGTTCAAGATCCTGTGGCGCCGAGGAGTTGATCTTGTCTAGGTTCTGTGTCAGGGAGTCACTTATCGTGTTTTTGCTGCTGTCCAGGTGTCCCAGTCCCCATCGTGTGGGCAGTGGCTATCGCCGCGGTGCTGGCGCTATTTAATGTCTCTTGGGGAAGGAAAAGCCGCTGCCCCTGCCCTTCTGCCCGCGGTGCAGTTTGCTAGGGGCAGCCAGGCAGGCAGAGCTCCCTGTGGGCTGTGCTGGAAAGGCAGCAGCCACAACCACAGCTGCGGCAGGGCCGCATCCCCAGGGAAAATCTTGGCAGGAGCCATTTTGATTGTCTTCTTAAATGTGTCATCCCACGTTGGATTTTATAACCATTAATGGGACGGCGTAACTGAGAGGCGTCCCACAAGTTTTTCATTCCATTATCTGCCTCAGTGAAGGCAGAGACATAAAAGATGGTAAAAGTCATGCAGTAACAACAGAAGCTAAACTCTTTGTTACAAGGCCTTTTAAAAGTTTTTTAGCCAATAGGCTAATGCTAAAAGCTTACCAACATCTATTTAAGCTAATCAATAAGCACTGTACCCCTTACAGCATACAATATTTGCTTGGTTTATATTTTTAACAGCTCAGAAAGTTTCTGTGCTCTAAATATTTCAAGGCCGAAAATTCAACTCTATTTCAAACCTCTGTCTATGTATGCTTATTACAATGCTGTAATAATTAATTGCTGTAATTGCTGTAATTACAATCCTTTTTCAGTTCCCACAATGTTCTCCCAATCTCAGAGGCATTACCAGCCTCTCTAACTGGACCAGTCTCGGTGTCGTTTCTCCCTGAGATTCTCCTCGGGGCGGCCGTTCCCCGAGGCAGTGGGGTCTTCCCCCAGGGTTGCTGTTCCCTGGGGATTTCCCTGGGGTTGCTGTTCCCCAAGGTAATAAGGTTTTCAGTCTTCTCTTTGCCCTGAATGTTTCACACCGAAGGCAGAGACGACAAGTTGAGTCCAGCAGTCCGTGCTATCAGAGTTGTTTATTCTATATTATCTCTCAGTTCTTGTTCAGCTTTGCAAGGCGTCCCCAGCAGAGCAGGACACGCGGCTGGACTGGGCAGATCAGAGATCCCCGCACCTTAAGTACGGTATCTCCGACCCAACCACTGTCCAAGACGTATTTTTTATTTACAAAATTTTGCCAATACCTACTACCTACACTAACATGTCGATTCTATTCTAAACCAATCCCTAAAGTCCAAGTCAGGAAAAGATGGGGGACGAGAGCAAGAACAAGGAGGCCAGGGGCCACTCCCCAATTCCTCCAGCTTGTCCCTTCAGCCCCATATACTAAGAATCCTAATTTCTATATTTATATTCTATAACAAACTAACTACTATTTATTTTTAAATTCTTAGGATTTGTGATTTCTCTTACATGTGAGTATTCACTCCCATGGACAAGAGTCAGAATCAGTGTCCTCCTGGGCTGTGTGTGAGTCTGGCTGACCCCCCTGTACAAGTCCCAGACTCCCCTGTACAGTCTCCAAACCCTCCAGGGTGGCCAGAGGGATATCTTGGACTCCGACAGGCCAGCAGCGTGTCCATCTTCAGAGCCATTCGAGATTGGCTCTGTCAGACGCCGTGAGAGCTTCCAGCAGCTTCTCACAGAAGCTATCACAGTGGCCCTATCCTGCTACCAAAAAAGCCAGGCTGCATTAAATCAACACAGTAAGCTTATCTCTGAGAATGTGGCACAGAAAATATGCCTGCCCTCTCATGCTTTTTGTGAGGCTCCAACACTCTCTACAATTAGGAAAGATCCCTTTATGTTCCAAAAGATGCTGACAAGAATGGAAAGTATCTATTATTGGACATAGGTTTATGAACATAAGCTATCGCTAGATGTGAAACTTACATACTTCTGCAATAAATGGCTGCTTTTTAAACAACCTGATGCCATGAGAGCATATGTCTTTTGTATTATTTAATGACCTGTGACAAATAGTTAGGCATGGGAAAATATTCTTTCTTAGGAGACATGAGATGTGGTTGATGAATAGTAACACCAAAAAAAGCTATAATTGTCAGGGATGAATTTGACAGAGGCAGGAGGAGATAGGAAGACCTCAACACTGACATTTTATTTTGTAGGGGAAATCTACACAATCTGATTTCTTTCTTCAAACCAAGCTAAGAATGTCCTGGTAGCTCAGTTCTTGCCTTGGTCTCAAGATTGTTGTTCAACAAATGAGACTGTTCACTCCGAATAAATTTTACCTGTTTTGCTCCTAGGGTGAACAGTCCCATATTTCATTTACTGTCATGCACTAATAAAAGTTGAATGATATTTGTAATAACTTATTTTATTTCAGTCAAGGCACAGAAGCAATGATTTAATTTTAATCTTCCAGTTTTCCACTTCAGAAAACAGAAAAAAATTGAAACATCTTTGTTTCAATTCAAAAAGTAATCTTATTATTTGCATACAGAGCATATTTTATTATGAAGTTTTTATCTTTGAAATCTGCAACATTTTATTACTCCACTAGGGACAGGTATGGATGATGTATATCTTTCTTCCGTGCAGCAATATTTTATAGGAGGTGTTATTCCTGAGTCAGGAATTACCACTGATAAAATACACAAAACTCACATGAACTGGCACTGAAATTTCTGAATAGAAAATGTCAACTTATGTACTCTGCTTCGAAATATTTTGGTTTTATTTAAATCTTGTGAATTTTCTTTACTTTGTAGTGACTGCATGGCCAGATCCTGTCCAAATAAAATCTGTTCTTTAGAAATAGAATCATGCTAGGGTACAGTACGAGCTCTTCCAACTTCAGACCAAGCTTCAGGCCTTACCAACCACAAGTCAATATGTGTGGGCAGACACACAAGAAAACCAAAAAATTGATTGTCGACTATGCTGATAGATCTCATTCATTACTTTGCTGTGGTTAAGGCAAGTTTCTTGTTTCTTTAACAACCACAGCAATTAATTTGGAATTCAAAATACCACTGGAATACAAAATCATAACCAAGAGAAAAATCAAAGCATATTGTTTCTGTCAACTGAGAGGGTTTTTCTCCTATATTATGCTTGACAGTAGTTTATATCTTTGCCAGACTGCTGCCAAAAATCTTTTAAGACCTTTCCACTTTTCATTGTTGGAAGAGATCATAAGTGTTGGATAGAAAAAAGAAATCTTCCCATATGCCTTATAGTATTTAATTTAGGAAAATCCAAGTTCTGACTCTATTTTTGCAATGTTTACTGTCTTGATCAAGCAATCCTACCAGGCTCCATAATATGAACATTCCATATAATTATGCAGGATGAATCGAGTTGGGGAAGGTTTTTTAATTCATTTTTAGCCATTTGGCCTCAAATTGATAGTGCTACAGCTAGCATAAGGGAGTTAATTTAGAAAAGATGGAACAGAGGAAATTAAGACTGGTTTCTTTTGCAGAACAGAAAGAGTGGGCAATGTACTGTTTCAGTTAATAAAATTTTGTTTAATATCTGAATGAATGTAGAATAATGTTAACAGAAAAAGTGGACAATGCTCCCTAGAAAGAAGCAGATTCTTTTCTACTTTGCAGAAAAGTACTGTTTACCCATGACAGCTGCCCTCTCTGTTACTTTACAGGATATTAATAGTTTACCTCCACTTGCGGCTTTTCTTAATTAATGCGCCTTTTTAGTATGTGGCTTTAAAGAAGGAATTTATTTTCTCATGAAAAAAAAAAAAATTTCTCTTTTCTATTATACTTAACTTTTTCTGTCTGGATTGCATGTTAAAATGCAGTAAAATATTATGCATAGACAAATGTACATAATTTTTTAACACCTTGCACATTGCCTTAATAAAAAGAAACATCCATGCAAGTGCTCAAAACTTTATCACCCTTGGGGCAAGAGCATTTCAGTCAAATGAATATTTGTGTAACTTTAATATAAGAGAGTCTGTGCGTGCATATTCATCTAGCTCTCTAAGCATCCCATACTGGTATATAATTCAGATAATTTTGTCTCTTTTACTTAAGAGTCCCTTCATTTATTCTTGAAGGATTTTGTCACTAACTCACTTTCAGCTGTGACAGCCACAGGTAAATCTCAGATTAAAATTTATGTTCCAGTCTAAAATGGATCCTTTCTAATATAGCCTGAACCTGCTTAGGTTATGAATTTTGTGGTGTGTTAGGATACTTTTCAGTGATAAGAAAAGAGTAGAGATTAGATATGTTCCAAGCTGCATGTACGTTCTCTCAAACAGCTGAGAGAAGCAGTCTCTAAAGGAATGTTTCAATTTTTTTTTCTCATGAACTGATAGTGGTGTATTTCTTTCTTACCAAGGTGACAGCATGTATGAGATGTAAAGACTAGTTTGCTCAGGCAATTACCCCTTTTTGATAGCCGATTACTTCCTCTGTCAAACCTGAAAATACTTGTTGGTATGTAAGTTAGAGCTGTTGGGTAGATGCAATAGTTTAGTCTCTTGTCTCCTTTATGAGCATATTTATTTTAATCAGTAGAGTTTGGAATGTCTTTTTATGCAGCCTCTTGTAATATAACAAAGGAGAGTACATTTGCACACATAGGAGAAAAAAGATTTTATATATTGCAGAAGAGCATGCCTTATGGGGAAAGTCATATCCCATGTTCTTTTTCTATGCAAAGAATGTAACATCTATTTTCTAGAGCAGTGGCCCAAATTATTTTTCAGAATAAATGTTTCATATCAGTGAGTTACAAACAGTATCACTTATACTTGAGAACAGTGTCTGACAAAATAGTGATCACATACAATCGGTCAATGAAATTGTGCCACAGGAAATCAAGACTTGATTTCTTTGGGGCTCATTGCTTATTTTTTTCTTTCTTTTCTTTTCTTTTATGAATTGTTTTTGTTGCTGCTTGCAGGGAGGGGGAGTTGGTTTAAAATAAAGCATGCCTTTTGTGGAGCATCTAATGAATGGGATATTTTGCAGAAAAATCAGTTACCATAAATGAAAAAGGCCTGCCAAATAAAATGCTTATTGTATACTTTCATATGAAAACAGAAGTTAGAGTGAAAATTACCCCTCTTGCCACTGAATAACTTTTTAAATGTAGAAATATTCAAAACTTTCTTCTGCTGTCTGACGTTCAGGACTCATTCTGTTGAAGTATATGTGGCAGGTTACTGTTCTAGCTGGGTGGCAGACATTGGCTTAAATAAGAAATAAAATTTTACCTCATAACAGTTTACATATTTTGGGTCAATATAAAATTATATCATTGATTAACATATAAACACCCAAACTACTACAGTACATGGTTAAATACATTAATTATTAAAAATATTACAATATAAGCACATTTTCACTTCCTGATTAAAAATTAAGAGCCTTTCTTGATGCATATTAATAACCCACATCAAAATTAATAGTACCTTTGTCAACATTATAGCTTTTTAAAATAGTAAATAAGTGTTATCACACATCCTATGGGACAATTGTAGCTAAATATTGTCTTTTCTTGTAACCTCATTGTGTTTGTGAACACTTAACCTTTTTCCATGTGTCACCTGACGGTATTCTGTTTGCTTAGTACTGACATCATTTCTACTGATATCGCTTTTCATGCTGTTAAACAAAATCAGAATATTTCTACATAGTATGCTTAGAAAACAAGCGCTAAATTAGGCTTTGCATCCATGTTCTTTTGCATTCTAGTGAGATTTGCTCTGCCTTTAATCTCTTTTTCTTGAGGGAGTTACATTTATTTTCCAGTGATATGTGACATTCTTCCCTGATGTATTGTGGTTGATCTGTGATTCAATAGTCATATGCTGTACTTTGGAGATATGATAGTTCCCATGATTTGTCTTTTTCTTCCTAATGCTGTTGATGCATGTCCTCCATTACTGGTTTGTCTTGATTGTGAGTGGAAAAAAATTACATCTGTGAGCACCTCTATTTATATCTCTTATTGTCGATAAGAATACTATTTCCCTGTATCAAAGTAACCTGTTGATATTTGTGGGTTCTGTGCAGCGTCAACTTCTTAATTTAATTAAAAGATTCTGCATCTTTTCCTAAGAATTTGCATGTAAGAATATCCCAGCTTCTGATAAAACACTATAGCATTACCTTTTTGAGATTCAAAAGCCTGCATATGTTTTTTTCTATTATTTCTTTGCATTTTAACTTTTTGGTCTATGCTAGAACAGTCATACAGAAGTGACAAAATATCAGAACACAAGGATCCTTTGTGCTTGTGTCTTAATCAAGCCCTGAAAGTAACTGAAATACACATGCAAGGTTGCTATCATTCTTTGGCACATTGTTAAGAGTAAAGAAATTTGAAATATCTACAGGGAGTCATTACAAAATCATTAAATGTCAATTTGATATTTACATTAGACCAGGAGAGCTCCATATACCAAACAAAATTTTGCATCTATGTCAGAAGGAGAAGAAAAACCCATTCTCATGGACACTTTTTCTGAAATATCAAAAGGAAAAACAGGTAAATCCTACCAAAGAGAACAAAGTTTCTTGCTGCAAGAGAAATAGCGCTGAAATGGCAGCTCACATCTGAAAGGCAAATTGGTGTCAGGCTGAAACTAAGGCTAGATTCTGAAAAGTGACTGCCAAGAATAACTGATGATCCCCTCACAGTGAGGGCAATGTGTAATGATAACCCACCAAAACTATTTATCACATTAACATCCATGTGAATTTGAATACAAACACCAGAATCTTCCATTCTATTTGAGAAGGACTTGAGGCACTCTTGGGGAAGACTGTCTCACCAAGGGCACTAAAGTTGCAACTGCAGACTTGAAACAGAAAAAAGTCAGCAAAACAGAACTGTTGATGTGTTTTAAATTTTAAAGGTTATTTTCCAAGTCTATTATAGGCCATATATTCCCTTTTTATGCAAAATCCCATGGGAAGATAAGCGCAGGCACTGTGTACTTATGCAACACTTAAAAAGTTGATGCATCAATCCCTTTGGACCAAAAGGCTCATGTCTCTGGAAGACAAAGAGATAGAATTTTTAATATAATATGCTGTCCCAGTTAATTCAGATGATCCCGCTTTGTTCATTCAGTCCCTCTCAAGTCAATTGGCAACTTCCAGCCCAGTGGTGAGATCTCACCTTGAAATCTTTTTGCCCTCCCTCACTTGTTCAAAGCCTTTGAGAAAGATAGAAGCCACAGATGGGACTTCTGCTCAGCAGAACAGTGGTGGCTTACAGTGGAGATCACACAAGATGTTGGCAGCATTATACTATGGAAGCATGACACAGCGAGCAGATGAACTTCACAGTGTTTCACAGCTTTTCCAGTATCACGTTTACTTGAGTGAAGCAAAACTTCCATATAATCAGCTATACAGAGTATATCATTTGTCACACACTGAACAAAGCCCTGCTTCAATGGTGATGAATCAGAATTCTGAATACAAAAGGCCTTTTTCATATCCTACTCTCTAAGAATGGGTTTGTATGTCTTCAAATTATTTATGAATCCTCTACCTGCTTATTCAGTGCTGTAGGCAAGAAAGAGCCAGAATATGAGAATAACTAGGGCCGGAACATTTGTGAATAACCTATTAAAGACATTTGTTTGAAACTTCCTCCATTGATATGGTTGTCTTATATTCAATAAAGGCATTTAAAAAGCAACTTTGCTTTACTAAGACAATCACCTTGTCTTCTTTCAGTTAAAAAAGTGAATAGATCTCCCTTGCATCAACTACAAATATTTGCATGTGTGTCCATAGTAGTTCTATGAGTAACAGTGCAATACAGGATGTGGTTACAATTCACACAATATTTTAAATAATATTTTTGCACCTCTGTGTGATACTTTAATAAAGTTCTGTACCCTGGAGGTTCTCAGTCACTGGGAAGCAAATAAAAGCCACAAAATAAAAAGTCTTTAAATCTATGAGTGTTTTATAAATCAGTGATGGTTTTACACTTTCCTTCTATGTGTCAGACCAGCATGAGAGTCCGCAAGGAAGTCAGAAAAACTGCAAATAGATGATGAATACGCCTCTGGCAAATCAGTTAGGTCTGGGGTGGGTGACAAACTCAATGTAATCACAATATTTGAAAGGAGAACACTTTTTCTTTACCTTGGAAACACTTACCACCTATACAGAAAAGATTCAAATCCTCTTTTACGGTCTTCACCAGTCAAATATCCATGAACTGGATTGTTTCCAAGAAAAACTTTTACTAGCTTGATCTCCAATATGGGAGCACCTTCCTACACTGTGAATATTGCTACTGATGGCATAGATAATTGAAGAATGGGAGAAGCTTCCATTTAATCTGCAAGTAGGCATTTAACCTCAAAGTGTCAAGTGCACTTCATTTACATAGAGACAACATGAGTGTATATTTCAGTACACTCAAAACAGCAACTTCTAGATATCACTGAGAGGACATTAAAGGCTTTCCTCTTTGCATTTGTGCTTACAGATTTTTGTCTTCTCTTGGTAGGGAATTTGTACTTTACAGGCATTCAGCAAAGTCAGACCCAGATCACTTTGAATGGGCTGAGCTCATAAAAATTTTCCATGAGTTCCTCAGAGAAGGCTAAATGCATTTGCTGAGTGCATGAGGACTCCAGAGAGATCAGCAGGTGTAGCTTGCAAGTTGAGATAAAATGTTACTCTGAGATACATTTTAAAAATACCCTTGCATTTTGGGGGGAAATCAGAAATGTTCACAGCCGTTAAGCCTCAGTAACTCTGAAACACAGAATTGTATTAAGACATGTTCTCACTTCAAAAATGTAAACTAGAATCACTATCCAGATCAAAATTATTCTTTGGACTAGCATGAACAAAGATTAAAGGAGATAGGTAAACATCAGACTTGGAGGAAAACTGAACTTGTAATTTTCTTTTTGAGGTTCAAATGTTAGTGGGTTGAGTATCCTTGAACTTCAGACCCATCCAAAGCAAATAATTTACCCTTCCTTTTTAAATTAACAATGAGGTAATGTTTTACATGCTTTTAGGAATTTTAATCAAGGGTGTAAATACACTGCTCTCCCTTAGTTCCTTACTAATAGAGTGGTTTAAAGGGATAATACACTGTACATAAATAGGATTCTTACTGGCTACTACTTTTACCTGTGGCTCAAGTTCTGTGAAGACTCAATTTGCTGTTTAATTATTGCTCATAAAACTTTCATAGATGGGTGTTTCCCAGTGTATGAAGCTGATGCAGAACACACACATCTACTCATCAGTACCACTGCTCGCTGGACTGAGACAACGCTAAATGGAATTTTGTTTCTTAGCTACTGATATACTTCATGGTTGTCTTCTAGTCACTTTGGTCTTGTGTATGCCACACCAATCTAGACCAGAGAGCTACTGTAACAGCTGCAGCAATACTTGTGCTAGGTATTATTTTAGATTCTCCAACCTGTGGTTGTGAAACCCCAAAGCAAGTAAGTCTTGCAAGATTTTTTGGTCTGTTTGATACAATCATGACTATAGAACAACAGGTTGCTTGCAAATGTTGTATCCATGATTGCACATGAATTTAAGAAAATTCAGCTTTTATGTATATGTATATGTAAAGATATCAGCCTCTTTATGTGGCTTTATACATGCAATTAGTACCACTAAATTGGAGGTTCAACCAACTTTATATACATCGGAAATTAAAGCAAATAACCAGCTACTCTGTGTAGTTCTCTTTCCCTTCAAAACAAAGCTCATGAAGAAGGCAATTCTCAGCTAATTAATGTTAGTTTGTCCTTGTTGCTAGTCTAAACTTACAGCATTGTCTTTAGCAGTATACCAAGACCAGAAAGATATTGACAGATTCATTGTGACAATCCTAGTGAAAATCATATTACAGTCATCCTAAGACTAATTTTGCCAAAGCAAAGATAAGAATTCTAAATAACAGCTGAGCAAAACCATTATATCACATCACTAGCAGGTATGGAGGGCTCCTATGTCTCATTTATAACAATGCAAAGCTGCAGAGTTGTTATCTTTGTCAGAACCATTTTCTCTTTTTTGTGATTTGTGACACCAGCAAATAAAACAACCTTGGCACCAGCAGCAGTTCGGGATCAATGTGGGTGTTAATGACATTGTGAGTAGATAAATACAAGGGCAGGAATCCAAATCCCACAACAGCCCTCTTGCAGTTAATGCCATCTCTGCAAATGGCATATTCTTGGAGCGAGTCCAGGAGCCGTGGTCACAAGATGAACTTTCCCTGACTTTGCAATGCATTAACATCCAGCACACCCTGGCATCCGCAACCCTTGCTTATGAATCACTCAGAGGCCCCTACATATACTTTCCAAATAAGTGTCAGCAAACATGTTCTGTACTAAAGAGTACAATTGTTCAACACTTTGTCAGGCAGTTACCATGGGTTGTATCAACACATGAGGATGTGTATTTTATAATTCGCTTGGAATAGATTTTTGACCCATGCACCAATGAGCAGGTTGCAGATTGCGTAATTTTTGCTTTCTGAAAGGCAGTATGATATTACAAGGTCAGTTTACTGTCATTTTTTTCCTTAATATAAAAAAAAAATGAAAAGGAGAAAAAAAAAACAAACTTAAGGGGCATTTAACATATTTTGACAAGGTGACCCACAATTTTCCATTAGTGCTGTGTTTGTCTAAGACCCTCTGCATTGATATGCATGGACCATGTAGTTATTCACTGATGTCTCACTTGGGGCTGGGAAATAAGGCAAGTGGGACTTCTCCAAGGTCTTTCACAGATAGACTGCATCTAGCTATTGATTAAACATTTGGATAGTTAATCAACACAGCTAAGCCCTTTTAATCTGTCATGTGCTGTATAAAAATATTTCATAAAACAGAAGAAGCCATGAGGAGACAATTTTGATTTTTAAATTCAACATAAAAATATACCTTAGTAGAAAATAAGAACACAGAAAATATTGTGAAGTTAGACTTGATCTCTGATTCAAATACCAAACCACAATACAGCCTTGAGGTGTAGGCGGTGGCTGTGCTATGTTAACTCCACCAAGTTTTACCTGTAGCAATGATGGGCTATACGTTCACTGAAGAAGGCCATATTTTCACTATTTTTTCATGCACTGGAGAGAAGCAATGCTAAATTTTCAGTTCTTCAGTTGGTGAAGATTTTATTCAGATTCTCAATTCTACCACATCTCTGAGATATGATAGTTTTGAGAGTGTTGGGAGAGACCACCTGTGTAGAACTCAGAACTGCTGTTTTTTGCATTAGTTCTTGCAGAGATGCCAGTGAAAGAAGCACAAAAAGCCCCACCAAACACCTGGAATGCTGCAGTAATTATTTCACTGCTGTCTCTACTGTACAATCATCACCAGCACCGTGCAGTTCACTGTATGACCTCCAAAGTCAACAGAATCAGAGAGGTGTTATTCTAGACTTTAGTAATGCCTCAGAATTGCATTGGCTTAAAAGGGTCCAAAGGATTTACACCAGCTGGGAGAGCCTGCAAAGCATTCCCCATATTTGTTATTGGCAAGATGAGAATCAGCAGAGGATAGCACCTTGTGGTAAATATCAGCTGAACATTAGCTGCTCATAGGCAAGATCACATGTCCCTTTCCTACCTGTGCGGTGTCTATAGTACCACATCTGTGAACCCAGTTGTTGCATTAAGCATTTGTTGCGACTGTAAATGTCAGCTCCTATTCCTCATTACCATTTCAAAACAGCTTATAACTCTTGCAAATATACTCTTCTCCAGATACACATTCAGGGGTTCACTTCTTCCCACCAATGAAGGCTGCCTTTAGTTTGAATAGAGAGGATACAGCACCAGAGGCTCTGTAAATTGCCATAACTGAAAATAAGGTTAATAGAGCAGGGGAACAGAGCAAAATTCCAAACTAAATGAGTAAAGGCATGGCTACAAATCTATTTGAACTATTTTAAATGATAGACTGACAAAAAGTCTCGCACATAATATATTAAGCTCTAATATATTAAGTCTCACACATAATATATTAAGCACTTTGCACTCTGCTAAGTGTCTTATAATGCAGCAGTTCAATTAGTGCACTAATGATTTACATAGAAAGGTACTGGGGAAAGATGGAGTAAGAAAATAGTCGTTTCATTACTGTTGTTTGTCTATAACAATATTGTTTGGGGAGTATAACTAAGTTGTATATCATAGATAAATTAAACCCAAATAGTCTTGGGCTGTAGTTTTCTCTCCTTAGTGTAGTGGTGGCCCTGCATCTTTACAACATATCTCTCTTCCATTATTTCCATAGTAGTGAAGTTCATTGAAAAACCATGACAAATTATTTATAACACCCACAGACAAAAGTGAAAAAAAATTAGTAACTATGCTGTGTAAATCATAATTACAGTTGTAATTGGTTAAAATGAATATGTAATAAAAATCTGAAAGGATGTGTAAACAGAAAATGAGTTTCAGTTTTGAATCAATAGCTGATGATGCATTCATAATTCTCTTTCCCTTTTTTCTTCTAATTATGCATAGCAAAGAATCATCTAATATTAATAAAATATAAATAATGCAATTTTTAAGATGGAATCTTTTTTATGATTGGGCTAAGAGAAAATATCTCACTAATATTTGTTTGCAATTTTAATGTTTGTTAACTCTAATTCCTTACTCAAAATAAAAGTTTAAGGCTGGACATTCTTCATTGTCACAGGCAAACATAACTGGAAAACAAGGAAAAAAACTCCACATTTCCATTCATGGGCTCTGGCTACTCGTAAAGCAGTAATTCACCAGGAAACATGTCCTAACTTTTTTCTCCTCATCCAAAAATTCACCCAATCTTTCTAAAAGCAATCGAATTTGGGACATAACCACTCCCCAGTTGCTCCGTTTCACAGTTCAACTAACGGGGACAACTATAAGTGTTGGAGTAGAGATGGGCCATGTCACCAGGGACTGGAGGATAACTACTCCTTTCTACTAGGCTTGACCCATCATGACTTGCTAGAGGCTTTTGAGGTCTCTGGGCCTCCTCAGCAAAGTGATGTGTCCCAGTGCACCTGGCTGTTGGCCCAACAGCAATCTACCACAAGATGAAGCATAATTTTTCAATATTTAGTCCCACTATTTCACAGCACCTACTTTTTGTGTTGTGGACAAACCACATCAGAGGTCAAAACTAGAGTGTGCTGGCCAAAGTAACTCTGCTCACAGAAAAGGAAATCTAACTATGTTCCCATTGAATCACAAACTTAACATATGTCAAGAAAGAATAAGGAAAATAACAAAGGGAGAAGAGGCAGCTGCCAGTTATCTTAGACGGAAAAAAAGTAATATTTTTAGCACTGTAAACATGGTCTCAGCCTAATGGCATGCGCAATAATATCACTTCTATAGCTGCTTTTTGGCAACTTGTTACAAAGTTTTCTTTGTGAATAATTTGTGCGTGTGAATGTGCAGTCAACTAAACCCTGAGGGTGTGATTGCAAAATTGTCTGTATGACAATGTATTAAAAATTAATCACTTAAATATCTTCTGTGAAAAATATCATCATTGTTATTGAGCAGTAGGAAGCTATTTGTATGACCATGTTTTAAATTGGTATGTCACTGGTTTCTATTTAATGCTCTTTGCCACTGTCTATGAAGAATATTTTTATATGGTTCCAGAAGTGAAAAGATTTACATAACAACCATTAAAGAAATATACGAATGTCAGTTTAGAGACTGGTATTCAAACATTTGTCTTTTGGTGCTTTTTTCTCTAAAATGAACTTTTATTAACTCAGCTAGTGATGTTATTATCAGCTACTGATATGAGAATATTGTTCAGCCTTTGAATATCTATCATTCTATCACTTTTATTGCACTTTTAATATTTGACATTCATCTTATTATAGACAGAGAGCATGAGATGCATGCGTGGTTTCTACACAGTTTTAAAGTTCAATGCACAGTCACAATTCTGAGGGGAGATTTCACACGTTTATCAAGAACAAGGCATTTTTGCAGGAAAGTTACAAAGTGTGAAAGTATTCTTGTTTTATCTGCCTTACTTATCATGTTTATGAGTTATTTAGCCTGGAAGTAAATTGACAAGTTGTCAATGAACAATAGACACTGCTTCAGCTAGGCTTTTCACAGGTTCGAATGCCTTTGGGCAAAAGGGCTAAATCTGTAGTTTGCAATCTAGCATATGGAGTACTGAAAAAAGTGTCAATGGGGTGAGAGACATTTAGTGAGAAATTCATATGGCTGCTGATCCCTAACCAATTCATTTGGTCTGGGGTTTATGAATTCATGTGTAAGTGCTCTACCCTTGCAGTTAGATTTCAATTTACATATAATGACCCAATTCCATTTATTCCTGCTGTATTGCTGATCTGCTCAAAATAAATACTTTTATTTTCACCACAAGCAATGGCACCTGCATCTCTAATAATAAGGCTCTCTTTAGTACAGTCTAATACAGAGTTTCTCCATATTCCACCTTTTTGTTACAAGAACTGCACTATAATCCTCCAATTAACACAAATCTTCATATCTTTATCCCTACCCTCATTGTAAGCACACCCTCTTGAGGTGTTGAGCATGTTGTACACTTTACAACAAGATTATTTTCAATTCACATACTGTAGTAGGGGAAACATCACTGTCATTTTCTTTATATGATCTATTTGTCAAGAGACCTTAATGCACAGGGGTGAAAAAATGTAATGTCAAAAGATTATCCAGTTTCCGCATACTCTATAAAAAATGTATGTGGTAAAACAATGAGGGAAAAGCTCAGAATTTCTCTCTTTTGGGGGGTAAGGAGCTTGTCTTAATATCTGCCTTCGCTTTACCTTTCTGACTGCTGTAGCTATTAAAGGGCAGAACCTATAAAATTCACTGTTTAGCTGGCCAGAGATAAATTCACATTATTTTAGACATTTATTACCCATGCACTGATCAACATATTTTTAAAATAAACTGTATGAAATGCTGAACTGTTTTGCTAGGAAATATTTACACATTTATGTAGTTTAGGAGCATTCTAGTTGGCAATTAGCTTAAGAAATAATACTATAAGCAGTGAAAGTGATGATAAATGAATGACAAAAGGACACTAAATTAGACTGGTTATCACACTTAATTAAGGAACAACTCTGGTACTTGCTTGATGTTAGTATCTTATATGTGACATAAAAGGACAAGTAGCCTATTTTTGTTATTATCACGGCCAAAGGAAGTACAACTCATTCAAGGGAGGATATGAATTATAAATACATCACATCATGTAATGCACTAGTCAACCTGAGGAAAATAATGAATGCATTATATTTTAATGACTTACAAACTTTTCAATTATTAATGATCATAAAGACTATTGTGGCTTCTGTATTGAAATATTATTTAGATTTTAATTATATGTATGCAGCAATAAAGCGTGTTTTCCAAGATCCAAAATTTGCATGCCAGTTTTGACTTATAGGGAAACAGAGAGTTTGTGATCAATTCCATTCTTAAATGACTTATTTAATTATCACAAGAAAAATTCTAGAAAAGCTTTTGCTGGATGTTGTTTATCTTGTGCCAGCTATAAAAACAATATATTTCCAAAGCCCTAAGAGTTGCAGAATACCAGACTGCCTTTCAAGCAGTCTGTCTCTTCACTCTGCCTTTTCACTTTTGTGAAAATTGTACTGATCGTAAAATAAAGCACCCTCAGTAAAAGAGAAGAGAGGAAATATGAAACCTCATGTTAAAAATTTGGCTAGATTTAAAGTAGATGGATGCATACAGTAGTTGCTGTGAATGCCCTCATTGTTTCTGTGGGTTAAAAGCCATATTTTCTCCTTCAAATATTTTTTGCTCTGCTGTGGCAGCGCAAAACAAACAAGCAAACAAAAAAGAAAAGTAAAGAAAGTTCCTTCCTTTAAGAGAGGAAAACACCAAATTTGTGAAAAGTCTGAGATGATCACTATAATCACTTTCCACACTACTCAAAATTTGAGCCATGACTGTAGTCCTGCTTGCTCATGAGGGGCTGAGAGTGAGAGAGGCTGAAAACCTGTCAAGGACCAGCTAAAAGAGAGAAATCCCACTGAGGGTCTGACATGCCATATCTCAAGAGTCAGAGGACCACAAGGGTTTTCCTGCCCCAGCAGCACAATTGTATCATGAGAAGAGAGCCTCTCCCAGTACTGAGAGACTGTTGCTCCCCAAAGCAGCAATAAATTGCAGCTAGGGGTCTAAGCAGCTGCCAGAAAGCTAGCATATCAGATTCCCCCAGCTTGCTTTTCTTTCAAGAGCCCCAACTCTTTCATCCATTCAGGATGCAACTTTGCAGCTGATGCAGTTTGCAGCTTGGTGCAATTATGCAAAGTGAGGATGATTATGATTTCGCAGCAACCTGCCATCTGCAGAAATTTAGAAAATGCTTTTTATGTGTTCTCTATTAAAAACCAAATGTATGTGTTATCTATTAATTTATGTGTTATCAGTATTAATAACCTGATTGATTCAACTTTAATTCATTCTTGCTTGGAACTTCATACCTTGGTGTCCTGTAGAAGCTCAGTAGTAGTGACTAAAACGCTGTCAAACATAAACTGGGTAAGTAGAAAGTTTTGTAAAGTACTCAGTTGGCCAGGCTTAGACAACCGTGGCTGAAGAGAATTCCAAGGGTAAGACTGAGGTGTACATGGTGGTTTCCAAGTTCAGCACTGAGGCTCAACAGGACCTGGAAGCCCTCAGCAGCCAACCAGGCGTGGAGGAGGCAGTTCCAAGAGGAGCCCAGGGTGATTTCAACAGCTCCAGGGAACACAGCAACTCAGAGTCTGTGAACCCACATCAATGCCTCCTCTGTCAAGAGGAAGAGAAGGGCAGTTGTAGCAGGAGATACCATCTGAGGGGAATGGAGGGCCTGTTCTGCAGACTGGACCCAGTCCACAGGGATATCTGCTGTCTCCAAGGGATGAGACAAGGGACATTACTGGAAAACTCTGCAGGGTAGTAAGGTCCTCTGATTACTACCTGCTATTTGTTCAAACTGGCATCAACATAACATCAAAATAACAAAAAGAAGTAGAAGGGCAATCAGAAGAGATATCAGCGCTCTGGGATGATAGGTAGAGGGATCAGGAGCACAAGTGGTGATTTCCTCAGTTCTTTCAGTAACAACCAATAATAGCAAAAGGAATAGGCAGATCCATCAGGTTCAATACTTGGCTCCAAGGTTGGTGTCAGATGAAAAATCTGGGAACTGTTGGACCATGGGAGGATCTACTCTACATCTGGTCTACTGACATCTGACAGGATGCACCTGTCTCAGAGGGGAAAAAGATCTCTAGCACAGGAGGTAACAAGGCCACTGACAGCTTTTAACTACCTTGGCAGGAGGACAAAACCACTCTCACCAGTGAGGAGCAATGGGTTGCTGTGCCAAAACTTGAGGAAATGAGCACTAATTGGATCCCTGAATCTGCTCTAGAAGGTGTTGGCTACAATGTACCACACCTGAAATGTTTCTACACTAGTGCACAGAGCATGAGGAATGCACAGGAGGAGCTCAAGGCTTTCGCGGTATCCCAGAGATCTGGCATCATGGACATGAGTGAAACCTCTTGGATTGAGGAGTGTCCTGTTGGATGGTTCCAGGCTCTGCAGGAGGGATAGGCAGGGCAGAAGAGGCTGGGAGTGGCACTGCATGTAATAGAGGGGTTAGAGTGTATGGAGCTCACGGCTGGCAGTGCAGTTGAGAGCCTCTGGGTTAGAACCAAGGGGCAAACAAAAGATGATGATGTCATCATGGGAGTCTACTATAGACCAGGACAATAACACTGACAAACTGTTCTTTGAGGAATTAAGGGACACTTCCAAGTCCACTGCCCTCATCCCTATGGGGGATTCCACCTTGCTGAAAATTAACTGGGAGCATCACACAGCTGGTGTAACCCAGGCCAAAAGAGTCCTAAGAAACCTGGATGATAACCTTATGGAATAGGTCCTAAGGGACGTGACTCAGCAAGATGCCCTCCTTGACCTACTGCTCATCTAAAGAGAGACTCTCACAAGCAATGTGGAGACTGGCAGCTGTCTTGGTCACGAGATGATTGAGTTTAAAATCTCTGCTGAGAGCAGGAAAGGTGCCAGGAAAACTGCAGCTCTGGACATTCAGAGAGCAGACATCAGGCTGCTCAGGGAATTAGTGCTGTCCCCCTGAAAAAAAATGTTTTTGCAGGTACTGTAGTCCATTGGTGCTGGTCTTTTTATTAAACAGCACATTCTAAGGACACACGAGCCAGAAATCAAGCAGGTGGGTCAGAAGGCTGGCTTGGCTGAACAGGAATCTTCTCTTGGAAATAAGGCCAAAAAACAAATGGAAACAATGCCAGATTACACGGGGGACTACAGAGATGCTGCTGCCACTGTAGGGAGAACATTTGTGCAGCCAAAACTGGAGTTGAAATTGGCCCAAACCATGAGAAATAATCAAAGGAGTTCTTTCAAATACATTAATGGCAATAGGCAGTATAAAAACAACATTGGCCCATTACAGGATGAGGATGGTCACCTCCCACACAGGGATATGTATAGGGCAGAGATGTTTAATGCATTTTTTTGGTTTCTGTCTTCAACATGGATGATGGACAAAGACAGTCTCAGTGCCTTGAGCTGGAGGACCACAGCCGTAAGAATGATCAACTCACAGCTGACCCTGAAAGTGTGAAATCTGCTGCTCCACCTGGATCCCCAAAAATCTATGGGACCTGGTACGATTTATCCAAAAATCCTCAGAGGTACCTGATGGCATTGCAAAATCTCTCCAGATGCTTTCTGAGAAGTCTTGGGAATCTGGAGATCTCCAAGATGACTGGAAGCTGGGGAATACTGCCCCAGTTTTCAAGACATGCAAGAAGAAGGACCCCAGAAACTACAGGCCAGTCAGTTTCTGCCAACTTCAGTGCCTGGTAAAGTTCTGGAGAAGATAATTCTGGGAGGTACTGAAAAACACCTGAAAGACAATGTAATCATCAACCAGAGCTAGCACAACTTCATGAGAGGAAAGTCCTGCTTATCAAACCTCATTTCCTTTTAGGACAAGATAACCCACCTAGCTGACAAGGGAAGCCAGTGGTTGTAACCCTTTTGGATTTCAGTAAAGCTTTTGATACTCTCACAGTATCCTTCTGGATAAAATGTGCAGCACACAGCTGAGTAAAAACATCATGGGATGGGTGAGCAACTGGCTCAGGGATTTGGCACAAAGGTTAAAGTGAATGGGGTGACATCAGACTGGTGACCTGCCACCAATGGGGTTCCACAGGGCTCCATCTTGGTCCTGTGCTCTTCAACATCTTCATAGATGACCTGGATGTAGGACTGGAAGGGATACTAAGCAAGTTCACAGATTATACAAATGTTCTGACTCCCTCAAAGGCAAAGAGGTTCTACAGAGAGTTCTCAAAAAACTGCAATGCTGAGAAACCACCAATTGTATGAGGTTCAACAAGGGAAAGTGTTGGATTCTGCTCTGGCATGGGGCAACCCTGGATGTACAGAAAACCTGGGGAATGAGAGGCTGGAAAGCAGTGCCATGGACAGGGACCTGGGGGTCCTGGTCAATGGCAAGTTGAACATGAGGCAGCAGTGCCCTGGCAGCCAGGAGGGCCAAGCGTGTCCTGGGGGGCATCAGGGACAGCATCACCAACTGGGCAAGGGAGGGGATTGTCCCGCTCTGCTCTGAGCTGGGACAGCCTCACCTCGAGTGCTGGGGGCAGGTTTGGGTGACACAATATAGAAAAGACATTAAACTATTAATGAATGTCCAGNATGGGGCAACCCTGGATGTACAGAAAACCTGGGGAATGAGAGGCTGGAAAGCAGTGCCATGGACAGGGACCTGGGGGTCCTGGTCAATGGCAAGTTGAACATGAGGCAGCAGTGCCCTGGCAGCCAGGAGGGCCAAGCGTGTCCTGGGGGGCATCAGGGACAGCATCACCAACTGGGCAAGGGAGGGGATTGTCCCACTCTGCTCTGAGCTGGGACAGCCTCACCTCGAGTGCTGGGGGCAGGTTTGCGTGACACAATATAGAAAAGACATTAAACTATTAATGAATGGCCAGAGGAAGGCAACAAAGATGGTGAATGGCCTTGAAGGGAAGCTGTATAAAGAGTAGCTGGGGTCACTTGGTCTGTTCAGTCTGAAGAAAAAGAGGCTGAGGAAAGACCTCATGGCAATGACATCTTCAACGTGTGAGGAATAGGAGGAGCCAGACACTGATCTCTTCTCTCTTCTAACCTGAGACAGGAGCAGAGGAATGGCATGAAGTTGTGTCAGGGGAGGTCTAGGCCGGGTATTAGAAAATGGTTCTTCAGCTAGAGGTGGTTGGGCACTGGAACAGACTACTCAGGGGTGTGGTCTCAGCAGCAAATCTGACAGAGTTCAGGATGTGTTGGGATGATGCTCTTTGTTATGCAGTGTGATTCTTGGTGATGGTGCTGTGCAGGACGTGAAACTGGACTCAGTGATCCTTGCAGGTCCCTTCCAATTAGATTATTCTGTGATTCTGTGACTTTTTTTTCCCTACAATGTTTACAAATACTGTGGTTTTCTTTTTCCCTTAGAAATCAAACTAGAAATGGTCCCTGAGTTGCAAGTATTCTCACTGCTGTTAAAAATTCAGNTGACAAAAAATAATTTAAAAAAAAAAAAAAAAAAAAAAAAAAAAAAAAAACAGGAAAAAATATTTCCTGGCCTGGAACAGTATGTAGCTACAGAAAGAAAAATAAAATTAGCAAAGCAGTAATAATCTTTGGATTCTTGCAGATTAAATGGAAAACAGTTATGCTGTACTGTGATCTGGCCAGATGTCTGCGCCATCCTTTTCTCTTTTAACCGACAACTCAAACCCACCAGAAAGATCTGCCTTGTTACAGTTGTTTTCTTATGCCTTGACTAAGTTTTCCTTAATTATTTCTGTGATTCTTTCAGCAATGTTATTGCCCCACTAGTTTAAAGGTTAAACAAAGCACCAAACCTGTCAAAGTGAGTGAAACCAACTGGTGAAGCACTATCAGAAAGCAATCAGTGCTAATAGGTACATAATGGCTAACAGTGAGCTGTTTGCACTGAGATACATCACCCAGACAGAACACAGAGCTCGATGAAATCACACTTGAAGAAAACACAGGGTAACACAGCCAGCTTATAGCTGAGAACAACAGCACAGGGCTGTGAGTCCAGTCTTTTAAAAATAGCACATACTCTAGCTAGTAAGTCTTTGTCATATCTCAAGTTCATCAAAGGGCTTTTCTTCCATTGCATGTTTGACACAGGAGCTTAATAAATAAATAAATAAATAAATAAAATATATTTAAAAAAAAACCTGGTGGAAAAATTTCCTGGGGATAAAAGGGCAAATGTCAAAAATTTTAAGGCCTTCAACCTTAGCCTGTGTTTTTCTAAAATAGTTTGAGGAAGATGTCAAAGGTGTCTTGTAATTTTATTCTCTTCTTCTTCATCTTCTTCTTTTTCTTCCTCTGAAGATGAACTGTATAGCTCATTAGCAGTTCCTTTGAATCATATGCAAAATAAAACTTTTGGCTGTAATTTATTTCTTTTTTTTTTTTTTTTTACTTCAGTGTCACTCAAAGAGATATTGTAAGAAGTTTTCATCGTTCAGAGTCTCATCCTCCAAGAAGCTGAGAGTTGTAAGGTATTCGGTATCATTAACTCAGTGAAAGTAAAAAATGAGCAGCCCAGTGCTACGCACAAGTAGGCTTATGGTTTGTTCCATAGTAGGAGTTCATTTTCCATTGAATTCATCTAAGACTGCATATGACAGTACTGTCCTTCAATACATAGTAGACATTTCTTCTTCCCAAACTGGATAGGGGAAGAGCACAAGTCAAAACTTTCCTTTTGCAGGTTAGATTCACACTACATGCTACCAGGAAGCACAGTACACCAAAACCTTGTCCGTCTTCCAGGGGACACATTCGTATGGATCAACTATTTTCCAAGAAATGTAGAGCACCTTTTACATAAAATAGGTATTTTTCTGTTTCACTGTGTGCATTTAGAATGATCTGTTAAGAAACTGTCATTTTTTATTCCTCATCTCTCCAAAAATATTGAACCAAATAAATTTCAAAAATTAAAACTCTTTTATTAAATATCTGCCACTTCTGTTTCTGAATGTAAACAGAATAATTTAACTATTTCTGGGGTATATTTCTTATAATTCTGATAGAGAATTTTGTGTCTCACTAGTACTTTTTAAGAAGTGATATGGGCTATTTCATTTTTGGTAAAAAAAATACTACCATATAATGGCAACTGAAATAGTAACAGAAAAATTATTTTTATTGAGTTTATATATATTGATAATACAGAGCAAAGTTCTGGCTTCAAACAGCATTTGAATAGTTTGCTCTACTCCTACTACCCCAAGGAAACCAACCGAATAAAACGGAATTTTGGAAAACTCTGTTTATCATAACAAACACTTTAAAGTTAGATAATGTAGATATTGTCAAACAAGATTACCTGAGAGGTTTATTTAGCCCTGTTTTCTGTCCCTCAATTTGACATCACTTGTTGAACAATTTAAGTGGAGATGCAAGAACTTAGCTACAGAGAAGCATTTACCTTTGATGCTGGTCCCTGACTTGAGTGTAAAAAATGCCAGATTTTAAAAATATCTTCAGATTTTTAATCATTGCTTTGGCCAATTTTGATGTTCACATAGATTTTTTTCCTCTGTTAAGTGGTTTGCTTCAAATTTTGTTGGTTTCACTAAATGCTGCTGCGTTTTATTGCAGACAGATATAAACAAAAAATCCCAAGTTACCATCCCTTTTAATCAAATAATTAAAAAATCAGTTACCTTCACTAAGCTTTTCTGAGCACTTCTAAAGCTTTCTCACCTTATGCATGAATGTTTTCTTACTATCATCCCTTTTTTGAGACTATTTAAGACACTCCTAATCATACTGCATCACTGATATATGGTAGTAAAAATTAAATAGCTTTTTGGAAACTATTAAAAAAATACAGAATATAGAACAACAGGGTTTTTTTTAAAAAAAAAAATCTCTGTAACTCTAGATGTTGTCAGCTTTTCAATGATATGTGTTTTCTGGACAGTTACCCATTTAAAGGGATTAAACCCTAAGAGTTGAAACCACTGGGGAAAAAAGAAAAGCTTCCAAAAATGTGCCACTTCCATTGTATTTTCAAGGTGGTGCTCAGTTATCTTTCAGTATGTCACAATTAAAAAAAAAGGAAACAACAAAAATCCTAAACAAACAAATTAACAAAACACAAAAAGCCCTAGCATTGAGAGTACCAAAATACTGCTTTAAAGATTTCCCTTAGACTGAATCACAACATTCATACAAACACTGCGTTATCAAAGCTTTAGGGCAGAGCATCAGGGCTGAATGATATCATAAGGAAAACTTAAAAGAAAGCTGTCTCTGGATTTTAATCTGGAGTCTTCAATTTACAAAATGTATCAAGGTTTTCTTAAGGCAGGAGTAATCAGGAGCTTGTTTGACCTCCTTTTTAAAGAATAACTTCACACCACAGAGCTTAATACTGATTCAGAAGAAATTTGGATCAGCACCATTATTTTTCCCTTGTAGAAAGGGAAATTCCCTTTTTCCCTCTGTAGAAAGAACAGACCTGACCATATTCAACTGGTGAGATCTGTTGAAAGCGTGGCACAATATGACTGAACATTTATATAAAAAATTTTACAGCGAAGGCAAGAATAATTGATAATATTCACAGGAAGTAAATTGGAAGTATGTATGTGGAGATATCTGGGAGACACTTGAAAATAAGTACTTTCAAAACTTTTAGGTAGATCTGTAAAGTGTGCTTTTATTTGGAGGGTTTCTCTTACTTAAAATAACACTTTTCACCTATGACTCTATGTGTAAATTATGTATAATTTGTACAAATGGTGCATATATATCTCCTTCTGTAAAAAGAAAAAAAGTTTCTTTGTTTGGAATGCTGATGTCAAATTTAAGTAAAATGAATGCATTCTATTACCGAGTTTAAATTCTTCAAAGTTGATATTTAAAATGGAAATATTAAAACTCTCACATGAACACAATGCTATTATCCTTTGTGACAAAATATTTACCTGTCTGCTCAGCATTTCAGATTTCTTAAATATCCAAACAAGATTTTAAAGTTTGTTTGTTTGTTTTTAATTGTCCAATTTCATAGGAGTATAAAAAAGCATAGTGAGTTTAGCAACTGTAGCAAAGCTAAACTGGAGAGTTGTATAATTAACTATTAACCACTGTGAATAAGAGTGCAAATTTTTCAAGTCTTACTTATTACTGTAATAATTCACTATAAAAAATTCAGATTAATGACTGGAGTTTCTCTTTGTTGGATATAACCATGGATATAACCATATAACCATGAAATAACCATGCAGCACTACATTTGATCATCAAATTATTTCTTTATATCCCTAGCAGCTAAATATATAATGTAATTTTTAAAATCTCAGTTAAAAAAGTTTCCTAAACAACTTTGAATACAACTCTTGTTCAGCACTTACTCAATTCTTAAGATATTTAAATTTCATTAATTTGAATTTGAATTTCATTCAAATTTCCTGATTGGCTAAACCCAGGAGTAGGCCATGTTTAAATACTGAAATTGGTTCTGATTCCCTGTCCTTTTCACAGATCCTTAAGTCTTTTTCTGTTATACATATTCTTATGAACTAGAGAGAGAGAACTTAGAGAGAATCTTTTCCAATTCTGTGTGGCAAAGAAAAAAACTCTTTTTTTTCATTCTTTATATTCAACATGCATTTATTTGTACATTTGTTCAGTTTACATTTAAACCACTGATTTGTGGTATGTATTTTTTTTGCTTAAATCATGTTAGTATTCAGTTCATGGTATGTATAACCTTTTTCTGTGGAAAATTAAAGATTTGTAAAGCATATTTGCATAAAATTACAGTATTACAAGACAGAATATGTAAGTTTATATGTATATTCACACTTGTTTATAAGTATAAAACCAAGACACTTTATTTAAGCTTTAAATCAAAATTGCTTTCTTTTCTTTTTAGAGTGAAAAATTCACTAACTCAAGATGGCAAAAAACAGCACAAATATTAATCAAACACCTACCCTCCCTTGATTTTCTTTTCTTTGGGACCATTTATATGGTTTAATATTGAATAATAATCCTACAGGAATTCTTTGTTAATCATGGACTGTGTCACCTGACCTTGAGAGCATTCTGTGCTGTCTAAAAATAGTGTGCAGTATATTCCACAGGTCATGCAGGATGATCACCTTGTGACTGGTTGTTATAAATAAGGGCTTTGGGGTCAAATCTGTCTTTTCTTTGAAGAGGTTAGAAGGTTTCACCCTGAAGGCAACATCAGCCCTGAGTCTTGAAAGCCAGTTCCCAAAAGGATTCTTTGGGCAAGCACCTCTAAATGGCTAAGAGTGAGACAAATGGCATGGCAAATGTCAGCTTACATAAACCTAAATGAGAAAAGATGAGAAAATTGTGCCCTTTCCACAAGGACAGAATTTAACTCCTCTGAAATAATTTAAAAGAAAAGTATAACAAAACAAAAACACACTCCAAAATAAGAAAGTTTACATATTACACTTTATTGTTGTGCACCAGTATATATCCTAGCCTGACCTTTCATAATGTGGTGGTTGCACACTCTGGATAGAAAAGTACCTGTCCTCTGCAAGTTTCATCTTGTTAGTTCAAACTACTTTTAGATTTGCTTTCAACTTTAAAGCACAATCTGAATTAGGGGAATCTAATTTCTCTGTCTCTGGTGCTATTCGCTTCCTGGTGCTATTTCACTTCCTCCTCACCATTCAGTAATTGCAGCAGTGTGATATCCAAGTGATTGGGAAAAAAATTGCAAAAAAAAATATAAGAAAGTCATTCAAAGTAGCTTTGGATTAAATTTGACCTTTAAAATCTAAGCTTGCACCCAAAGCAAAAAAATCAAGAACTTGTTCATTCTTGGTCAAACTCTTGCAACACAGCTAAGAGGGTAGTTCAAGTTTTGCATCATGGTGATCCACATTCACCATGATGAAGACTGAATAGCAGAATCTATTTACGGTTTAGTGTAAGAAGGAGGGCAGCAATTCAGATTTTACAGAAGCAGTGATGATCAATGACATTTTTCTGATTGATATAATATGTTCTCATCTAGTTTGCTATTTTGCACAACTCATCTGTTGTGCAGAGCTCAACATGTAAGTTTCTGGAGGAGTAGTATCTGATGTTGGGGATTTAAATCTAATTAATTGTACAGCAAAGCATACACAATATATATGTGTTCAAAGGAAAGAGAAAAAAAATGCAAGAACTAGAGAGAAATGAGGGCAGATGAAACTTTTAAAATCTTATGCATCAGACATCTATTTTCCTGACAGATTGGAAAGTATCAATAATGTCAGAATACAATACTTCCCAGAGAAGAAGTTACCTAAGGTCACAATGTTTCCATCAAGGGTAGAAAACAGGTGTCTTCAAACTCAGTGCCTCCAGGTCACCAGTCTCCTGCAAACGCAGTCTTATTTGGTTTGAGATGAGCACAGACCTAGAACCACTTCAGTTGGACTGACTTAATTTTAGAGCTCATGGGAACCTTTATGGGAAAAAAAAAAAAAAAGCATACTGAAGAAAGAGAGAAGCTCAACTTTGTGTTGTAAAAAAGAAATAATATAGATGATGAGAAATAAAACACAATCCTCTGAGGAATCTGCTAACAGCACAATAAATTCACAATACGTATGATTAGTAAACTATCTGAAAGCAGAGAAGCAAAAAACAGAACTCCCACACTTCCCTCTCTGTGTCTGTGTTTGGTAAACATTTGCTCTCAGCTACATCTCAGTCCAGCTCATGGCTATGAAAACTCCCCTGGAATGAGAAAAATTGTGAGTTCCCAAAAACAAAAGGAACCTGAGTGACAGGGAATCACTTTCAAGAGAGCAAAAACAGACTGAAACTCTGGTTCAGGATTTTTTCTTTTTTTTAGGGGATTTTATTGTTGTTATTGCTTTTGGTTGTTATGGGTTTTCTTTTGTTTTGTTTTAGTTTTAGGGGGTTTTTTTAGATTTCTGCAAGTTTTGGTCCAGTCTTGAGTGCTTAGTCATTCACCGAAATTGTTCAACTGAAAAGCTGTGTGAAAACCCAATCTTAAAAGAGTTGAATTTTTGGTAACAAGGATATTGAACACCAAGCAAAACACAGTTTTAATTTTCTGCATCAGACTTCTTCAATAGACATTTACTGGTGCAGCATTTGAGTATCACATGAGAGTATAAACCCTCTGCCCTGCCTGAAACACTAGTTTTTTGGTGATGTGCTGGAGTCCACGTACATAAAACTACTATCACTACTTCTTCTAAATCACTGCATCTAAGTTAATAGATAGTAATAACAGAATAATTAATAGAACTGGCATGTTGTCATTTCTTGCTGAATATTGGGTCTTTCTCTTGTTCACTGTTAGAAATACCAAAATGAAAATTCTATCAACTTCAGCATCAAGATTTGTCTTCAAAAGTCCTTGTTTTTGTGGGGCACCATAAGACATGCTGGTAAAATCAACTTCTGTAATCGAATGGAAATAAATCAGCATTTAGGTGGGTTGGGTGGGTGAATTATTTTAAATTTAAATCACAACCAATCAATCCTATTAAATAAGTCAGTGCAGGATTGAAGACAGTCTTTTTTCTTAGTATTCTCCATGCATCTTCTACAATCTTGTACTCATATAGGACTCTTTTTATAATTATTCATATGAGAAATAAGAAAAACAAGGTAACAGATTATCAAAAGCTATTTATACCAAAGAACTAAGCAGAGGATGAGAAAGCTGGTTTACTCTTAATTTTAAACCTTTGCAAGAAATGCAGCCTGACATTTGGTTAAATGCAGGGAGGTTTATGACACAACATTGTATTCACTGCAGAAAGGAATAGGAATAGGAATAGGAATAGGAATAGGAATAGGAATAGGAATAGGAATAGGAATAGGAATAGGAATAGGAATAGGAATAGGAATAGGAATAGGAATAGGAATAGGAATAGGAATAGGAATAGGAATAGGAATAGGAATAGCTTGAGAAAAAGAAGGGGAATCAGTGCTGAGATGTTTTTCTGAAGGACTGGAAGGAAATGACCTCACTTTAACATTTTTGGGAGCTATAAATTCATTCCATCGCTTTCATAAGCTTCAGTTTGCTTTATAAAGAGCAGCTTCAAATGCTGTTTTTTTCTGTGGTGCATTGTTATTCAAACATCTGCAAGTTACAGACAGAGCCTGCCAAAATTACTGCTTCTCCTTTTTCTGGCCAGGACAGGGTTAATTTTTGCAGCAGCCAAGAGGGACTTATCCAGGCCCTAGGGCTATTCCATACCACCTCACACCATGCACAGAGTGATAGGAACATTTTTCCTGTATGCAATGTGTGATCTAGGTTCCACACAATGAGCAATTGCAGGTGAACCATTTTCTAATCTTGCACATTCTGCTGTTACTATTGATGTTACTGGTAGTTTTTCTTATCTTCTTGCTGTTTACAGTAAACTGTTCTTATCTCAACCCATGATCTTTACATGCCTCCAATTCTCCCCTCCATCCTGACAAGGTGGGAGAAGGGGGGAAGTGATTGAGCACCACATGGTCTAGGATGTTTCAGTGGGAAAAATAAATTGGGGAGTATCATTCCTAAATCCTGCTGAATCCACAGAGCTGCACTCTCACATTTTCTTCAGAAAATTCCCAAAGGGAAAATTCCTTCATAATGTTCGGACCATACTATTCAGAAAGTGAATTTATTTTCCAAGACTGCACTTCACAGTGATCCTATAGCCCAGCAGCATCCCACATGGACTGGGATATCTCACCCATTGTCTTGGGTTACAACGGAAGTTGTAATCAAAATATGTATTCTACTACCATCCCCATGAGCTGTTAAAATGGGTGGAGCAGTGCCCACATCTTCTCCATGACTCCCTCCATGGGAGCAGCAGCCACCCTGGGGGGCCATCTCTGCTAATGGGCCATCAAGGTCTCCCAGAATGACTCACAAAATTACATCATCCCATTGTGGCATGCCCCTCCCTGGGGGAGGAACTGAATATTCCTACCTGTATGTAATCTGGAGTTTGGAACACCATGACTGCATTCCCAGAGAAGAGGTCTTGATAATCACCACTGGACCTCCAGACATAGACCAGACCTTTCTACAGGATTGTCACGTCAACAGGACCACATCCATCACTCCAGTCAGACTGCTGCCAGTCCCCTGACCAACAGGGTGTCAGGTTGCATCCTAATTTTGTTAGTATAAGCCAGTGTTCCTGTGATATTGCCTTTATTGCAATTTTTCCTATTAAATTATAGTTCTGACTTGGAATCTCTCACAACATATTTGTGTGGATTTAATTCCTCTCAGTGGTTTGCCTTGGAACCAGTACACTCATCCAATGGCATGTTCCCTGGGATGATAACCAGCCATGGACCACACCAAACAGGAGCACAGGGCACTCATGCCTTGCCACAGATTTTACCAGGATAAAAGAACAAACCCAAGAAAGGGCTGAACTTCATTAGCCTCTTTCCAGATCCTAAAAACTAAGGGTAGTAAGAACAAGTAATCCAGCATCTTAATGAACGGGAAATAAATACAATTTCCTGAAGAAATTATTTGCTCTATGGTTTACCGGTAGAATACCCCAAAGCTTCCTTAGGTATTTTGAGCCCAATTCTAGGAAGTTCTGTAAATTTTACTTGGGAAACTGCCACACTGCATGCAAACTCACCTTTTTCTCCTGTTCCACCTTTGCTGCCTCCAAAAAGGGTGNAATAGGAATAGGAATAGGAATAGGAATAGCTTGAGAAAAAGAAGGGGAATCAGTGCTGAGATGTTTTTCTGAAGGACTGGAAGGAAATGACCTCACTTTAACATTTTTGGGAGCTATAAATTCATTCCATCGCTTTCATAAGCTTCAGTTTGCTTTATAAAGAGCAGCTTCAAATGCTGTTTTTTTCTGTGGTGCATTGTTATTCAAACATCTGCAAGTTACAGACAGAGCCTGCCAAAATTACTGCTTCTCCTTTTTCTGGCCAGGACAGGGTTAATTTTTGCAGCAGCCAAGAGGGACTTATCCAGGCCCTAGGGCTATTCCATACCACCTCACACCATGCACAGAGTGATAGGAACATTTTTCCTGTATGCAATGTGTGATCTAGGTTCCACACAATGAGCAATTGCAGGTGAACCATTTTCTAATCTTGCACATTCTGCTGTTACTATTGATGTTACTGGTAGTTTTTCTTATCTTCTTGCTGTTTACAGTAAACTGTTCTTATCTCAACCCATGATCTTTACATGCCTCCAATTCTCCCCTCCATCCTGACAAGGTGGGAGAAGGGGGGAAGTGATTGAGCACCACATGGTCTAGGATGTTTCAGTGGGAAAAATAAATTGGGGAGTATCATTCCTAAATCCTGCTGAATCCACAGAGCTGCACTCTCACATTTTCTTCAGAAAATTCCCAAAGGGAAAATTCCTTCATAATGTTCGGACCATACTATTCAGAAAGTGAATTTATTTTCCAAGACTGCACTTCACAGTGATCCTATAGCCCAGCAGCATCCCACATGGACTGGGATATCTCACCCATTGTCTTGGGTTACAACGGAAGTTGTAATCAAAATATGTATTCTACTACCATCCCCATGAGCTGTTAAAATGGGTGGAGCAGTGCCCACATCTTCTCCATGACTCCCTCCATGGGAGCAGCAGCCACCCTGGGGGGCCATCTCTGCTAATGGGCCATCAAGGTCTCCCAGAATGACTCACAAAATTACATCATCCCATTGTGGCATGCCCCTCCCTGGGGGAGGAACTGAATATTCCTACCTGTATGTAATCTGGAGTTTGGAACACCATGACTGCATTCCCAGAGAAGAGGTCTTGATAATCACCACTGGACCTCCAGACATAGACCAGACCTTTCTACAGGATTGTCACGTCAACAGGACCACATCCATCACTCCAGTCAGACTGCTGCCAGTCCCCTGACCAACAGGGTGTCAGGTTGCATCCTAATTTTGTTAGTATAAGCCAGTGTTCCTGTGATATTGCCTTTATTGCAATTTTTCCTATTAAATTATAGTTCTGACTTGGAATCTCTCACAACATATTTGTGTGGATTTAATTCCTCTCAGTGGTTTGCCTTGGAACCAGTACACTCATCCAATGGCATGTTCCCTGGGATGATAACCAGCCATGGACCACACCAAACAGGAGCACAGGGCACTCATGCCTTGCCACAGATTTTACCAGGATAAAAGAACAAACCCAAGAAAGGGCTGAACTTCATTAGCCTCTTTCCAGATCCTAAAAACTAAGGGTAGTAAGAACAAGTAATCCAGCATCTTAATGAACGGGAAATAAATACAATTTCCTGAAGAAATTATTTGCTCTATGGTTTACCGGTAGAATACCCCAAAGCTTCCTTAGGTATTTTGAGCCCAATTCTAGGAAGTTCTGTAAATTTTACTTGGGAAACTGCCACACTGCATGCAAACTCACCTTTTTCTCCTGTTCCACCTTTGCTGCCTCCAAAAAGGGTGAGTAATTAAGTCATTTTTTGTTTATCAGGGAAGCAGGAATCAACTTGTGTTAAAGACTAAACAAATAACATTCATCTTGTGAGCTCTCTGGCGCAGTGCATCTCATTGCTGGGAACCAAACCATATAGCCCTTTGACAGGTTAGCACCCCAAAACCCCATTAATTACAGGAACATTATAAATTTACCTGAGTCTAAAGTATGAAACAAAAGCTACTGAAAATATATCATAATAATAATTATTAGTTATCTCAAATATCCCTGAGAATTGTCATTAATGTTATTAAAGGCTCTCTCTCATCAGGGTCAGGCATTTTGCAGCACAGTTTATAGGTGCAATTCTAATCATAAATAGCTTATGTTGGAAGTGAAAGTCATCTTCATTGTGAACTTATCACACCAAAAAACATCAAACTCTCAGGCTCAGTGTCATTCATTTACCACCAGCCCATCTAGAAGCTGCTGTTGCTGGATTTAGCTTTCAAAGGCTTGCTGTCATTTGACACTTTAGAAAAGGTAGTGATACCAGTAGTAATTGGAGAGCCCTGGCAATGACCTTGTCCCTCTGTTAAGCCCCAGCTAATCCTAGGTGCGATACCTCAACTTACTGGCAACATGGTTATTATCAGTGACTATTGCCTTTCTTATAGGTACACATGGAGTCAGAAAGACTCAGGGAAGAAAGTAATAATACAGTGCAGAGATTAAATGCTTTTACTTCAACTGATCCTCATATATTTTGCACATTGTTTTCACAGTCTTTGGAATTCTCAATACTTTTCAATCCCCCTGGCCTTTTAATTTATTTTTTTCTACTTTTATAATATTTCATTTAACTAGAAGCACCAAAAATCCTTACAGATGGCAGCAAACTCTACTATATGTGCATGATATAAGCACCCCCTTTCCAATACTGACTGTCCTTCACAATTGCTTTTGCCCTGCTGAGCATTCTATTTGAACAAACTAAGACAGGAAATCAAAGGTTTTTGGGGGACGCTCTCCCTCCTACTAGAAGATTGCAACTATTAAAGCTACATGAGACCCATATAATTTCAAAGCTTATAGACAACCAAAAGCATATCTGGCCAATAACATAGATAATTTTACAGAGATATCACATTTAATGTCAAAAAGCATTTTTGAAGGTATTTTATTCCAAGGTTGCAAGAGCCATAAGTTTGAGTAGGCAGACTCACTGGGAAAATGGTTCTTGCAATCCAGCTTCCAGATAGTAAGAATATATAATCAGCTACAAAATACAAATCTTGCTACAGCTGATTTTCCTATAAACCTTGGCTTCAGAGGAAAAATAAAGCTGACTAAGCTCATACCAAATATTAACAGTATCATAAAACTTTCCAGTTTCTCACTTCTATGTTTAGAACAGAATCTCCAATTAAAAAATTAAAACTACAGGAGTTTTTGAAAGGCTGGTAAATTCAGTGCAGTGCCATAGAAATATTTTGCTTACCATTTTTCAATTTCTGAGAATATATCAAATAATTTTATTGAATTATTTGTACTGGCAGTAAGTGACTAGCCATTCAACATTTGGTAGAAATGTCTACAAAGACTAGTAGAACAGAATGTTTGAAAGTTGTTTAATAGCAGTGCAGATAGAAGAATTACCTGTGCTAGCTATATAACTGTAGACCAGAGTTTTTCTTAAGATTTCTTAACAAGAGAATAAGGGTAGCATATTCCCATTCTTCTAACCAAAGCAAAAGCTCTCATAATTCTAATTTCATGGAAAATAATTTACGATATCTGGTTAGCTGTCCTTACTAGTCCAATAAATTACCACACTATTTGTCATTCTGCAAGAAGAACATCAGTTCCTATTCCCCTTAGAGCCAGACCAGTTCTAATCCTTGCAGGACATTTCTCTTCATCTAGGCAGCTTCCTCAGCCAAACCAGGAAGACACTGACATGTGTCTTGGTATAAACCTTGGAAAATAACAAGCTACAAACAAGAGATATGGAAAGACTAAGCTTAGGGTGGCCACTCCAAATACAAACTTGGAGAACATTGCAAAAAACAGTTCCAGAAAATGTAAAATACCTACAAAAATTTGTATATCCTTCACAGTGTCCCTGGCCAGGAGCAATCCAGTACGACAACATGTAACTTCTTTTGCTCAACTTTTCCCTGAGCTGAACCCAAAATCTTCTCTGAGGAGCTAATATTTCAATACCAATAGGTACTTTTTTTTTTTAAGGCAATTCTACGAATTTTAGCACTTTTAGCACTTTTATATGTTACAAACTTGGCATTGTAACAGTTTTGCAAATGTTTAAGTGAAATTTAGAGGATACATTCCCTAGTCTCCTCTGAAAAAGATGGAGTCTGTGAAACACAGAAGAGCTTCTGTCACATTAGCACTGTTCTGTGGACACATTTTCCTTCTGACATAATATGGCCATAATTTCCACAGTAAGACATTGCAGAGCAAATACAATCATATTCAATCCTCAAACCAGTCAGATACTTTGAGGAGTAGCACTGAATTCTCTGAGAGACAGCTTTCAAAACCTAATGATTTGAGTTTCACATCAAAGCAGCAGAGATTAAATTAGATTAACCACATCAATTTCAAATCCCAGCAAACTGTTGCATATGTGTCATGAGATTACAGCAGAATGTACAGGGAAGAGAAATGCTATGTCAAACCTGTATTACAAGGAGAATATTATAACTTTTTTTTCTTAAGTAAATCAAGCAATTTTTTTCTATCTTGACTGCTTTCCTAGAACCTCTACCAATATCTGTATAGTGCCACAAGAAAATGGCATAGCAGAAAGAGCAGAGATTGACAGAGAGTTAGCTCAGTAGTGGCCCTTTTTAATGTAGACAAGTCGAATAATTTCTTAGGTTCTAGTGCTTCAGAGACATGCAGACTGAGAAAATTCTAACATAGAATCATGGAGTGACTTGAGTTGAAAGAGACTTTAAAGATCCTCATTCCAGGCCCCTTGCTTCTTCATTACACCAGGTTGCTCAGAGCTAGGTATCCAACCTAGCCTTGAACATATTCAGGGATGGGACAGCCAGAGCTGCTCAATGTATGTTATGCAGTTACAACCCTCACAGGGAAGAATTCCTTCCTAACTTCTAATCTAAACAAATTAGGTAATCATCTCCAGAATGATGCCTGCAGACAAGATTCAGTTTGGGCAGAAACTAGTGTGTTAGTTCTGTGGGAAATAGGACCTGAGAATCTGAGGAAATAAAAGCTTAGGTAACAAACTCACAGACTGTTTTTTGGGCTTATATTTGCTATATCACCTTAATTTACATAATTTTACCTTTACTCTTTTCAACTTTTTAAAGAGTCTAGAAAAGGAAAAGTTTGGAAAGAGACAAAATATTTCTTCACAGGACAAAACATACCCATGTAAAACATTAGGAAACTTTCAGATGTGGAAAGCAACACATGTCAGGTAGATGTGCAGATAAAATCAGCATGTTTCAGTAGTAACAAGCCCTTCAGAAATGTTTGTTCCAACTTTAATAAGTTGAATAAAAAATATCACTTCTCTTTATCTCATGCTTCTCATTTGATTTCTTTGTATTCTGTACCACTACATCTAGAACATTTTTACACCTTCAGTGATTTCTTCCATAGCTTTAAATCAATGTACACACTTATAATCCAGTTTTATTAAAGCTTGTTTGATGATTCAATGAATTTATGGCAGTGTTTTTGTATTTGACTGTACCAGAGCTAAAGGAAAAGAGCCTGCTGCCAGCATATTTCAATAACTAGCAGCAGTGCGTATGGAAATAGAATATGTAGTTCTTTCAACTGTAATAAATAGTTCCTGAAAGAAAGAGGTCACTTCAGTTCTTATGGAAGGTAACTGGTTCAAGCAGAATACGAAAAAAAAGTTTATCTGCATTGAAACTACACAAATACAACTGCGTCATAATTAGAGTATATAATATATTAGGATGCCTCTAACTTTCCTGACCTAAAATATCATGAAAAGGAAATAAAATAGGTCAGCTTCTGCATAAAGCACTTCTAGCCTCACAAAACCTGAAAGTTAAGGGGACAGTGGAAACTTTAAATATAGTCAATTAATTGCAAAGATTAATTTAATTGTTGTAAAGGAAATTGTATCTGTCCCTTAAGCTGCCCACCAATCTACACACATTTTCTTCTTTTGTAATAAATATTTCTCTTTCCACTTCTACATTAAGGGAGACCTGTACAACCAGAGGATGAATCTTCCAAATGAGCTGCCTATCTGCAGGGAAATAATGAAATGCACACAACATGATTTCAGGTTTAAGAAAATGAAAATGTAAATAGACATCATTTAATAATCCTCATTATGATAATCTCAAGAATTTCCTTCAAAAACAAATTATTAAATGTTTTCACAAATACTCATTTTTAGATGCAAATATTCCATAACCTTTCCCAAAGATTTACAATAACTGCTATTATGCCATCACAAAGTTAAAACAAGCAAGAAGAAAGATTTTCATCCCATAATTTGATTTGTATTCAAGTCAGATGTGCAAAAACATGAAAAACAACAAAGCTGTTCAAAAAGTGCTTATTTCTACAACATTGTGCTTTTTCTTTCACCTGTACAGGAACATCTTTCAGTGCTTATCTATAGGAATTGAAATTAAATCAGGCTTTTAAATTTTTAGGTCTCAGACTACTCTTAGGTACCTGCATTCAGTAAGAACAGCAAAAAATAAAAGTAATTGTAATCTCACTGGCAGAGATCACACGAGTTTTATATTTGTTACTTGACTATGCATTGAATCTGCTTTTATTTTTTATTTTATTAAGGTTAAACAAAAAACTAATCTCTACTGAAGGGATATATGTCACCTTGAAAAACATCAGTTGAGTCCATGCACTTGCATGAAAATGTTTCATTTTCATTAAATCAGCTGATGTTGCACATCAAATTTTTAATTATTTCTTCCTAATCTTGCTGAGGACTACAGCTCAGAAGGAAAGGTGAATGCAGAAGTCTATATGAGCAAATTAATCATATCCTACAGGAGATAAAGCTTTCTTCTGACCCATCTGCTTTGTCTGGTTTCTGACCAGCAGGGGACATGACCAGGGGCATCACAATACCTAACTGGAGCAGAAGGACACTGGATCCTTCTCAAAATATATGTATCATCAAAGCTTAGTTCCATCTCATAGGTTATAAGATACTCCTTTCAGAAAAACCCATAGACCACTGTTTACCAGATGAAAATGCTTTCTAATCAGTAGTGCTTAACTAAATTTGAATGACCCAGCTTCAGTCCCTACATACAAGGCAAGGTGGATAAAGATTCTTAGGAAAAAGCCATGCTTTTATTAAGCCAGCTGGTAGTATAGGGAAGATAAAAGTTTTGAGGCACACATACAGTCAAGGTAGGCCTGTAAACTTTAAGGAGTTCATTTCTACTATGTTACTTATGGAAGTGAAAATAAACACTTTCTGTGCAACACAAAAAGGTGAATCAGTGAAATGGGATCCTTGCAGAAACAGAAATCCATACGAATTCTGGTGTCACTAATGCCTTCTGGAAATTAGGTCCTCCACAATAAACACAGTGCCTCATTTTACTGTTTTCAAGGACAACTTAGTTAAAGTTGCAAACTAGACAAATTTAACATAGGAAGGTTGATAACACTTAGGGTTCAGTCAGCCTCAACCTATTCAGTTTTATCCCTTGTGGCTTAATTTACTCCTTCTCTAATAAAATCTACCTTCCAGCTGTGATCTGCTTTGCTTTGAATAGATACTAATATTGTTTCATGGTACTGCCATCTTGGAAAAAATTATGGTGCACAGGAACCAATTAAAACATACTTTTCTAAGAATATCATTCAATATGTGATTTTCTTCTTATTAGTTATTCAAGAGGGAAGTTGAACAGAAACTCTAAGACTAACTGGTCATTTCAGGACAAGTTTTGTTTGTTGTATTTTTACATAAGTAGCATAACTGTTTCCATATGCTGAATGTAAATACAAAGCCAAGCAAAACACAAATGGTTAAACGAAATTCATGCAAACATTAAATTGGAGTAATCAAACCATATGTTTTTCAGTTTGCAAGACTTCTACTCCCAGAGTATATGGAAATCTGTATGGGGAGGGAGGTAGAGAAATGTAAAAGTGGTTTTAAATACTCAAAAAATTCATAGCACATATTTTAGAGTCCTGAGCAATACAGTAACTAAAAAGTCAGGTAAGAAAAAATTCTATTCTAGGTATTCCAAGATAAGTAAGCTTTTTATTTCCCCTGTTGTATTGATTTTTAAAAATTATTTGCTGATAAAATGTGAAATAGATGTTACATCTTGGCATTGCCATGCTTTAGCTGCACTACAAAATTGTCCTGGTTTAAGGGGGAATTGAGTTGTCCAGGAAGTTGTGGGCAAACCAATCAGTGGTCAGGTTTGAATGTTGGCACCTGGAGTGGCCACTAAGAGGTTGGACATGCCTCTGAGAACACAAGGGGTTAAAAGCAAGGACTTCAGAGAGATTGTCCCTCTTTGGGTTCCAATTAAGGTGAACACACATCTCTACCCTTCCAACCAGTTTGTGGAGCTGGGTGGGGGAGGGAAGAGGAAAAGCCATGCTGAGCCTCTTTAAAATGGAAGGGTGGAGGACTGTGCAGGTGCCTTCCGTTCCTGTTCTCCTCTCCCCCGCGCCCCAGGTGTAGTTGTGCATTTCTGTACCCAAGCAGGGGTTTCTATATAAGGAAGTTAAACTAGAACTTTCTATAGCCTGCTTGTTGCAATTGGCTCAGTACCAGCACAGACACAGTGATAGAGCTTTAGAAGTGCAGCTCAGAGCCCAGAGTCAATCTTATTGGGCAAGAAGACAAATAACCCACCTAGACCATAGGTTATTAAAGAGCCTGCACAGAGGTGCACGAGGCTTTTTGGGAATGCCTTAGCCAGTGTAACCGTGCTTGGTACACTGTGCACGGCTTATCTCTTTTCATTTTGTAACATTTGTTATTTTTGCTGTTATTAAAACTTTTATTTTACAAAGCATTTCCTGAGAAGCCGTCTCGCTAGTATTTAAGCCATTTCTCCGCTGGCTGGACCCTCGGAGTTATTGGGGGGAACCCCAATACCCGAGAGAGAGAGAGAGATTGCTTCAGAGCTTCGGAATTGATATTGGCGGCAGCCGGCAGCGGAGAAAGAGCAGGGGGAGGAAAAAAGTTCCCGGCCGCATAGGGAAGTGCTGAGCCTGTGATCCTGCTGGGAGCCAGAGAGACTTTGAACTCTTTCTTGGCAGAAGAAAACTTTTTCTAGACATTGATTCTCATGGCTGGTGGTTTGCGAGAAGAGAGAGAGAGACAGCCTAGGACTGAGATGACAAAGGAAGATGAAAAGAATCCCAGATGGGCAGTGATGAAGAGGAGTGGCCTTTTAGGCTGGACTTTTCTTGCATAATGTTAGGCATAGACTGAACATGAGTCTCATTGAATATAAACTGTATTTGGGGCAATGCAGCCGGCTGGACTTTGCTGCAGTGACTGGCACTGTAAGAGTGGAGCGAACAGAGAAGAGAGGAAGAGAGAAGAGAGGAAGAGGGTGTGGTGGCGCCCTCTGCCCTCAGGGAAGATCTCTGTTCTTGGAACCCTCAGCCCCAGGGGAAAGATGGGGAGAGCCCGGCATGCAAGCATTCTTAAAAGAGCCCTGTATGTAGTTTTGGTCCATGGACGGTGGTGAGAGCACTGGACATGGAAAAGAGGGTGTCACCCTGGCAGAATTCTCTGGGTGATGCCACAGGTGACATGGAAACACATAAGGGGTGGACCTGTGTTTCCTGTGGGGGGGTCTATGGAGTGAGAGAGACTCCTCTCTCCCTTGCTGAATTGAAGATTAGGGGTTTTTTTGAGTTTTGGATTGTTTTGATTAAGAACCTAGGGTTTGGTTTGAGCATGGAAGGGTGAAAATTGGGGGAGGAGAAGAAGTGTTCTGGGAAGTTTTCATTCTTGCTTTTGTGTGTTTAAGTTTTTTTCTTTTCTATTTCTGTTCTTATGTAGTTGAATAAAGTTTTTTTTTCTTTTTTTTTTTTTAAGTTTTGTGCCTGCTCTTCTCTGTTCTTGATCACATCCCACAGTAGTTGTTAAGAGAAACATATACTCATGGGTGCACTGGCATCTGGCCAGTGCCTACCCATGACAAAAATATAGATAGTGACAGTAAATAGCAGCTAAATAACAGTTCAATATTCAAAGCAAGATTCAGCCAGGGTTTTGACATCAAACAGTAACTGATCCAATGCTTAAAAAAAAAAAAAAATTGTGGAATTTATATTTTTAAAAATATATTTCAAATGTGAAAGTTTTCTTTAAAAGCAAAATGTAAAGCCCCTGAGCTGCACGTTCCAAATACAGAAAATTCTTGGTTCCACACTTGCACCTAGGGAGTGGGGAAGGAGCTCAAATACTACATCAACTAATTAATGTTTATAGAATCTGTATATGTCAGGAAGTGACCGATTAATTAGACTGAAAAAAAAGGAAGTGGACATTAAAATGCATTAAGCTGAGATGAAAATGGTAAAACCCCCACTCCCACCCCAACCCTCAATACCATTGTGAAATTTTCTTTTTTTTTTTCCTATTTCACTTCGGTTGCCTTCATTATAGTTGAGAGTAGTCCAAGTATTTCAGACTATGAAACAAAGAATTACACCATTGACATTTGGGAAAGAATATGAGATCATTAGAAGTCCTGAGCAGGGTGGCCTATATGCTTTACTAGCTATTGCTTTGCCCTTTAGCTAAAGTCCAGTACCTAAATCAGTGGGATTCCTCTGCTTCTCTTTGAAAAGCACTCCAGACTCTAAAACACCTTGGTCAGGAAGCTTTCTTCTGTTTGTTTCTTTGGGGTATTTTTCCCTTTTTTGTTTTAAACCATGTCTAAATATTAGAATAGACTCTTAAGGTCACATTAAAGCTTGCTTTGGCATATATTCTCTGTTCATATCCTTGAAATATTTGAGAACAGTTATCAAATAATTTTTTTTCTGAACTTTGTATTAATCACTGAAAATCAACATTAATCTCTCTTTTGTTCTGGTATTTTCTTGCTGAATAGCTCTGATAAGATTACTGCTTTTTTGTTTACTTCTGATTGCTTGGAATTAATTCCAAGTGTTTCTGCAAAAAACTCAGCACCATCAGGTGCAAAATCCTGATGATTTTGTAATTGCTGCCCAAAATCAGCAATCCTTCGCTGTTTTTTTAACCTAGTTAATTCCTAGGTGATTTTCTGTTCACTCTACCGCAGATCACAGACTAACTTCCTCTCAAAGGCTGTGTCAAGTTTTCACCCATCCTTTCCTCTCTATATCCATGGTGTTTGGTGTTTGTCTCTTAAGGCTGTCAATTGTATTTCTGAAGTGATTATCTCCTTCTTACTGAACTTTCTCAACATGTTATGCAGACACTTTTCTTGTGCCATCTGTTATAAGCATATTTGAAGTTTTTTCCAACACTGCCCTTTAGCCCAATCTTGCCACTTTATAGCATCTTTAACAGAAAAATATGGAAAACTTTGAACAATATCAATTACTGTAAAACACCTTAAAAAACATTTCACAGAGGTGTTGCTCAGAAAGACTATTAAGCAGAAGTGTGAATGGATGTGGAGGATTTTCTGTCTAATTTGCGGGGACAAACTAAGTTGTATTTATAAAATAGTTGGAGATATATGGTAATTGCCTTTTAATTAACAATAAAACTTGGGAGAAAAAAATCTTAGCATTCCCACTTCCTTCTAGATTAATTTTGTTTCAGCTGAGAAAGGTGGCAACACACAGGAGATTTTCCCAGTTCAAGACAAGGAGTAGAAGAGTCTTCACTTGAGCGAATATCAATGACCCTGCAAAAACAGTTGATCAATTGTTTTCGATTTTCTGTCCATAGCATGTTTTATATCTCTATCTTATGTCAGTAGCCTAGTACTATGCTCTTTTTTCAATTCGCTTGCCTGCAAAAGAACAAGACAGGCATTTCAGCGAGGCACACAACAGACACAGTGGCCATCAGCAGAGGAGTCACTGCTGCTGGCACAAGGATAATTAGGGTGGACACACTCTGCACACAATAGCTTGCTAGAGTGATAGACCAAGAGCAGGTGAGTGCAAAGCTGGTGATGATGCACTCAGGGTGGGAGCAGGAGCACTGCATGCTGTTGCTTTCATCTCCAAGTGCTCTATTTGCTTTTTCCACTCTTAAAGTTGGAAAGCCAGAGAAATATGTAATCTAAGTCTGCTAAGAGAAAGGAGATGCCTTAGGACATCACCACAGCACTATCAGTTCCCATAAAACACAAAAACCCCAGCTTTGCCATTTTGGGAAAAAGGTGGGAATACAGATACCACTTATCACTGGTGACGATTGCATCTTACATCTGTGCATGAAGCTGCCTGACTGCATAACCCTTCCCCTCCAGCAGTCATTTTCACTGCACAGCAAAGCAGTCACCAAGGCAGGGCAAGTAGTATCCACTGCATCTGGATGTGGAAAGCTGGCTCCATACTTTGATACAGAACATCTCAAATGAAAACTTTGTTTCAAATGACAAACTCAAATGACAGACTCTAACAAGGGAATCTTGCCTGCACTGAACTGAATTTGCTTGAATATCAATTAAAACCTCCCCCTGTTTGGAAACCTATTTACATGGGGTCTTCTGAAGATTTCCAGTACCAGTTTCCTCTCCTCATTAGCCAAGTGCTGCTGAAGTTGCCTCTAGTGCACTTAGGATAGAGGTTTTTTTACTGTCAGTTGAACTGTTTTCTTCTCCTCCTTTTCCCTCAAACGATTTTTCTCTCTACCTTTTTTAATGTAGAACCAGAGTCCTGCCTCAAACCTTTTGCAAACACAGGAGTGATAGCTGTTAGGAGTCTTGCCTCTCTTTCAGAATAAATAAAGGATAAGCATGTGAAAACATGTTAGCACAGCAGGCAAAGGGATGTGTGATATGATTGCAGGTCTAGAATGAAATTAGTAGTGTGAAGGTTGGCTATGTGAAAAATCTTGTGAAGAAGCTGATTGAAAATGAAAATTAGTTGTCTTTTTGAGAACATGTTATAGTCTGCTGTGTGATCCATAAAGCAGTTTAAAAATAATCAATGTTGTTACACTCTCCAGAATGAAGAGATTTCCAACAATAGACAAGTCCCTTCAGCAGAGGATGGAAATAAAATAGGGTGTGCACAGTAATGATCCACTTAAACTGTCCATGCAAAGGGAGAGGCATTCTTCACAAGAGGAGGTGTCTAATTCTCTGATGTGTCTCTGTTTTGAATGCCATCTTCAGAGAAAGGCTTGAAAGCAACAACAATGTTGTAGCCTGAGGTTCTGCCCTGGATGAAGGGGCAGTCCCTTGACTTGCAGAACGGCTGGAAACCATGTGGAATGATCTCTCACCATAACTTGTTCCTTTCTTCCAAAATCTCCCTGTCTCTATTGTCCCAGTCACTATAAGATGGTGCCAATGTGTCAGGATTTAACCTGCCCAATCATCAGGTTTAAAGGTATAACCTGGTAGCAATCATAAACCAGCCTTCTTTTAGCAAGAAGACAAAAATTACAGTAGTCAAGTTTTTATTAAAAACCTCATCAGAAGAGCATGGGACACAAAGATGATTTTGGGACAGAATTCAGTAAATTGGACTCTAAAGTTGAAATATTTTGGTAAGAGTCAGATGGGTTCCTAAGCCACAAAACAGGGTTGTTCTAACAACAAATACGTTGTTTTTGCAGAGGATGGATTGTAAGCAAGAACACACAAAACCTACAGTCTGTTCATTTCTAAAATTTTTCTGTTACAATATAGCTTCCCAGGTTAATTAACACAATGCAACATTGTGTTTTCTTATGTGGAAAAGTTGAAGTGAAATAACGTGAGAATTGTATTTTTAAAGGAAATGAAAAGAAGCTTAATAACAAAAAGTAAGTATTTAAATGTATTTCTACTACCCACTCAGAAAAGATTTTGTAGAAGTTGATCTAGTCTATGAGGCAAGCCCTGTCTTCTAATGGACTGTAATATCTTTCTATATCTTTCTAGCAGTTGAAAACAAAAATCAGCAGTAAATCAGCACCTGTTGCATATATTTCTGTCACTTGCAAAGCCATAAAAAGATATGCCATGAGGTAATAAAAAATTGGGGTACTCTTACAGTTTTCTGGAGGAAAATCTTAAGAGTCACCTTCTCAATAAGACATGAAATTTTCTATCCCAATGCCCAAAAGCTGTTTGGACCAGACAAGCTGCTTGGGACACAGCAAGAGAGACACAGGTCTTTAAAGAGAGTATTAAATTCCACAAAATAAATGCTGTGTTTTAGCCATATTGGAAAAGCTTAACTAATAGTGGTTACAAGATAAAATTGGAAACCTGCTGACACCTAACTTGACAGAGCAAGAAGCCAGGGTAGGCCTGATAAAGAATATTACTGGGGAGTTCTAAAATGAGCTGAAATATTTCCTGGGTAATTTGGGTTTTTATTCCACTCATGTTCATTTTCTCCATTTAGAACTGCAGCAAAGATTTAATTAATTTATTAACATTTGGATGAATTCTAGTGAGGTGAGCAAGTAAGGTGTCATTTTTGGAGGTTGCTTCCAGTGTCTTTTAAGCACGAAACACCAGCTCTTGGCATATTTCCCCTTTGTGCAAAGTAGGGTTGATGGTGCTCTCATATAACTGGAGAATGCCTCAAAATCTACAGCACAAAAGTTTTTTATAAATGTCGGTGTTTAAGAAAAAAAAAAAGACACATGCTAAAAGATTCTTATGATCTTGAATTTCCTTCTTCTTTATTTCATTTCATTTTCATGCCACGTATGTAGCAACACAGGGATGGAAGTGTACCTCTGATTTAAACTAGTTATTTTAAGGATCCTAAGTTTTGTATTTAACCTAGTTCTGTGTGAAGTCAGAATAATGATAAGACCAAATTTAAATTGAAAAAAAAAAAAAAGAAAGAAAGAAAAAGAAAAAGGCAAATCTGGAAGGAAGTCCCATTTTAATCGACTTCTTTGGTCTCAGGCTGCCAGCACTTCATTTTGTGTGTGCAATTCCATTAGCCCCACTGCTATTCTCTGGAAGTGGCTGCACTTTCCCTCCAGCTGGCAAGGTGCAAAGGGCTCTGTAGAAGTGGTCTAGGAAGCAACCCGCACCCTCCCTGGAGACCAATTACTTTTGAAATGTGCCTGATCGTTTGCTGCTGCCCTCTCCCCCTCCCCAACCTACCCCCACCTTCCCCCAATCGCTCATTGTACTGTTGTCATCGAGACACCTGATCAACCCTAATTCTTGCTTTTATTTGAATTAGGGTGCCACCAATCCTGGATCCATGTCAGGGCCCATGTAATGCCTTTGGGCAACACTGGGGATTAGATTAGCATTTTGGTGTTCTTCTAAAGCCACATGGTCAGCATTATAAGGATCCCATTAGAGATAAAGCGAGCAGTTACACAAAGCCTAAGAAATATAAGGGCCAGAGGAGGTTGATGTAATTGGCTGATATTAGAAAGTGCTTTAATTGATGAAAGCATACTGTGGTTACTACCCCTTTTTTATAGTTTAACATGCCTCTTAATTACATTCTCAGTTGTTCGTTTACACTGAGCATGTCTTTCAGGACTGCCAAACTCTTTGGGGAAAATTAAGCAAGTATGTTGTAGTAGGTTGGCCAGCCTCACAATTCAAACCCTATTATTGGCTGATAGAAGTAGTCTAACCAGGGGGAAAAAAAAAAAAGTTGCCTAATCAAACAGTCACAGACATGAGAGGATGAATAAAAATGAATTTTCAAACTGTAGCACATCAGACAGACAGCCTAAGCTGAAGTTCTTTTTAAAAAATACAGATATATTTCCAGTGTCAGGGAAAGACTTTTTCCAGCAGTTTTGTACATGAGGCTGCCTCAGCTCAGGAAGGAGGACCTTGGTAATGGCATATCCACTTTGCAGCACAATGATTACCTGAATTTCTGTTCTTGACCCATTCAGTCCACCTGAGATATATCAGAGTTTGCTAAGTATTCTGTATATCTACACTATTTTTTAATTGTTGGGCTTCTTTAATACATGTGATAACTTTATGCCATAGTAATCTCTTATTGACAGGGCACACTCCAACCTTTACTTTTCTTGCTTTTCCTGTCAACATTTATGTTCTCAGGAAAAGAAGGGTGTACAAGGAGGGAAAAGCCAAAACATTTTACAGAACCTTAAGCTTTAACATCTACATGATGAAGTATATATATACTTCATCATATATATATATATATATATATATATACACTTCATTGTATATATATATATATACTTTTTAATATAAAGATCCTAATCTCTGCTTTACTTATTTAGGTGTCTGCCAATAGATTCTTTTTGATTGATTGTCTGTAATCCAGTGGAAAATAATTCACAAACTGTGAATAAATAAAGGCTAACATTGAATCAGTGGTGAAGCTTATAGTGGAAACTACTGGTGTCATAGTCAGATGAATTCTGTTGCTGCTGCTGCTTTTTTAGTTTTTCATATTATGTATGTTTCAAAGCTGTTCCAATAGCTTTTCTTACTTTCTTTTAAGGAAATTTGTGCAAAGATATCTATATCCACCATGTGTTTAATCATTTGAAAGACAGAAAATAAAAATATTTTCAAACCTACAACCACTGTGTTCATTACTATTAGTATGCAGGACTCAAGCTGCCGGCTTGAGGGCTTTTTAGGGCTTTCATAGTAGGCCACAACTAAACAAAGCAATATTTTCCAGTTATTACAGATGATCAAAACACTGAATTTCAGATTACATTCATGTTACTACAGGAAAAAATCTAGAAAATAGATAGGCATATGTTAAGGCTGGAATGTTTTGCTGTATTAAAATTGTTTTTGAAGACATATATGTAAATTATAATTATATGTTTGTAAAATTGCCCATACATGGGCATATGGTATTGTGTCATATCCATGAAGCAGTTGCTCTGCTTGGTATCCAATACACTCACCAACACATCACCATACATAGTAACTGTAATTTCCTCTGTTAATCTAGTCACCAATATGGATACAGAGTTAATAATAAAATATTAAGAAAAAGAAAAACAAAGACATCTTCCTTTGAAACTGCTTTCAAATCAAGCTCTGTCTTCATGGATAGGGTAGGAGCTGAAGAAACAATAATTTCTAAGTGTTTTATAGATTCATCAAAGCAACAACAATGGTACGCCACAAAGGAGTGTAAGAGATTTAGTAGCTCTACCTATGCTGCTCTTCTAGATAAATGGATAAATTCACCAGTTCATGAGCTTAATGTGCATAAGTTCCTTTTGGCTTTATGAAGTTTCATTTTGAATTCCCCATTTCTGAAGTAATTGCAGGTGTCTGCTTCCAATAAGATTACAGTCTTTAAATTATACATGTCAGTGCATCACTTAAACCATGTCACTTCCTGTTAAATTTCTTCTCACTGTAAGTTTATGTAATAAAATATGACATGACAGAAGTGTACTGGTGTGGTGCAGTACCTCAAAAATAAATAAAAATCTTTAGGACATGAAACTCTGATGATCTTTTGAGATATCTTTGGATGATTAACATGTGTGAATAATAGTTTAGTGGGAAAGGTTTTAAGCAATAGCTGAGGGTAAAAGCTGTTGACCCTGAAGTTGTTACACTTCTGCTGTGAACTGAAAACACCAAAAAAAATGTACACCTGAATAATGATCAGAATACCTGCTTGCCCACACAATACACAAAATACTAAATTGGAAGGGTCATGATACTTAAACTGAGAAACAGAGAAATATAGACATGAAAAGAACTCTAACCAGATTGCTTCCATCAGAGTTAAGCTGCAGAATAGACACTTGTGCCAAATAACTTTCTATCCCAGAAGTGTCTCCCTCAGGAACTGTACTGAGCAAGAACCAATCACATACATTACCATGAAGAGGCTTATAAAGATGCTGTAATTGCAATTGGATCTCTGGGATGCAGAGGATCTCATTCCTGTCTTGTTGGAACCCTGCACCTTCAATAGCAGAGTAAGACCTGGGAACAAATGTTGTATAAAAGGTAATCCTCAATCGCTTAGGAACTGTGGTGTTGTGAAAGGCTTAATTTCTACTGTGCCTAGTACAGGAAATACCTACTAATCACTTCAACCTTTATACTTAATTTTGGAAATATTGGAATTACGATACTAATTGGGCACCAGTTTGTGCAAGTTTTGCCTCTGCAGAATCCATAGCTAGAAAACTTTTCAACATTACAGAGGATAAAACATGAAATCTACTATTCTAGCTAAAGTTTCTTGTTCTGTTTAATATATAAGTGTCTTTAGACATAAAAGAGAAAATTACCTGCAGTTATTTCACTCATCTACCCTATAGACACAGTTTTCTTGGAAAACTGGTCCTCATTGAAAATTAATAAAGGAAATAAGCTGAACTGAACTCAAGATTGTACTAGTCTTTGTCAGGCCTTTCAGCATGGAGGCACTATCAATCTACTCGTTATCTCTTCTGTAGATCTCACCTGGCCCCACAGAGCAGTCAGCGTGAACAGTGAATGCATTCCCACTTAGGCAATGAATATGGTTAGTTATCTGTGCACAGACCCATCTCTAATGTTATCCAGCAACCAAAGCCTCTGCATTTAGCCAGGTGCTCAAATGAGCTGTAATTTTCCTTTGCATTAAAATTACTCTGCTTTGTCTGTAAACTGATATTCAGCTGTTCCCCTCTCCTTATTGTCTATAGTCCTGAAAAAATGCCAGTCTATGTTTGCACTTAACCCACCACAAACTGGAGCCATCTCAAATTCCTCCAGAAGTTACAGTCCATAAAGGAATGTAGAGAACTATTAATGGTATAGATCTAGTCTGATAGGGGTGTTTTGATAAACAGTCATCACTTGGCTACAGCTAAAAATAACATTTATTTTGACAAGTAAGAGAATCCTGGGTCTCTCATCCTAAGGGAAATAGGAATCTCATGGATTTTGGTTTAAACAAAACAAACCAAAAAAAAATGCAGTCAAGAATCAAGGTGCCTAATACAGAAAATAGAGAACTATGAAGAGACTAAAAACAGAAAACTTCTAATCTGAAGATTAAAGAAGACTTCAACCCAAAATATCTTCAGTACCATCCCCAGTGAAGTTTGTGGAGAAATGCAGAGCAAAGGAACTCATGATTCCACACATTTTGGATGCATTCATCTTATTCATATCTGACCATCTCTCCTGTATGTTGAAGTAAATCTTCACAATGACATCTAAGCTAAATTCAAAGTGCTTATTGTTTGACTCTTGGATCCACATAAATTGTAAGCAGTCCTCCAACAAACTGGGTATTAAAATTACTTTGACAGAGCATATCCACATTTTATCCCTAAGGATAATATCATGGAATCTCTAATTATCAGCATGGGATTCAATCTGTAAGACAAGTAGCTTAAATACTGTAACAAATCTCAAACGTGACCCTTCATTTTCTATTTGCACCAGAAAACAGATATTATATTTGCAGTTCCTGTGGTGTTTTGTCAGTCAAACACAAAGTCTCCTTATCTGATGTTCAAATACGTAGCTTTCAAATAAAAATATATGAGCTTTCAAATGTACCTGCTCCCTACACAGGTATTGTTCACATTCCCTTTACAGGACATTAGATCTCTCCATTACTTATTTATCCCCCAGTCTTTGACAGTGGACAGGGAATTATCAAGCACGTAGTTCAACAACACCCAAACATCCTGGCAGAAAAGCATGGTCCTTGTTTGTATGGGTAATCGTCACCAAAAAAGCTGACTTCTCCAGAAAATTCTGAAAGGAAAAGTAAAACAGCAAGGTGGTAGCAAAGGCCACAACTGTGAGAGCCCTAGAAGCAATCCAAACAAAGAACCTAACAAAAGATGCTTTTGATGTATCTACAGGGTAGTATTTGCAAAACTTCAACAGCAGACATTGCCTTCTAATCAGAAGTTTATATTACAGATAAGTAAAACATTTTGTTAGGCCACTTTACTGGTATTTCTGTGCTTCTCTTTCTGTTTACCAAAGGAGAAATTTAATGAGAATTTGATTCAAAATGCTTCACAGTAAAGTACCAAATGATAGATGTCTTATAAATAGATAAATCATGGAGGTGAAATAGAACTGGAAAAAACAATTGTCATTTGTTTAGTTGTTTTGGAAACTGCATATCTTCAGCAAATTAGACTTGCTCACTTTATGAGGCCTTTCACCTTTTGGCGAACTCATCTTTGAAGTTTCAGTATTGAAATTAGCTCAGAATCATGAAGGAGTTTTTTTAAATACTTGGATCTGATGCTATTCTCAAAAATGCTGAAGGCAGTCCACTGTGTCCTCGAAAAACTAACTTACTGGAGAAGTTACCAAGTCTACTCAAAGGAAAACTATGAAATAATTCAAGTACAGCACTTGAATTAGTGATGCACTTCTATGTATGTATTTTTCATTTCAACAATCCTTGTAACCATTTCATTTATTGGATTGGGACAAGCTACTATCATGTTACTCTTTCACATAGCTAAATCCAAGGTGTTTCACATCAAATTTCCACTGTCCTTAGTTACAGCCAATTCAAATTTATGCCACTAAGTAGACATTCAGAAATCAGCTTATATGAATGATTCCTAAGCTATAAATGAATGAGGCCTGTATACGAGTTCTTACTTTTGTAAAAAATCATGTTTGATAGTCAGACCCAAGCTGTTCATATCATGCCTGATTTTTATCTCACTGACGTATCTGGAGGACCTGAAAGGCCTGAAAGAAGAGAACTCTCTCTGAGACTAGATAAGTAGGTTAAAATTGGTGTAAACAAAAACAATTTCTCCAAATTAAAAACCATGCACACACATGTATATGTATATATATATATATATATATACACACACACATATATATACGCATATTTATACTGAATTTAGATGTGATGTAATGCTTTCTGAGGATGCCAAACTTCCAAACTTGCATTTGGAGGAAGTTCAATAAGGACATTCAGGAGACTCTTCATTTTAGTGTATCAAACTTAATGAAGCAAAATTTCAGTCACTTCATCAAAACTATTTAATGCTTACCTGCTGACAGCCTCTTGGTTGTCTCCAGTGAGATCACCTTTTACCAAAATAAGGCTGTCTTAAATGTGCATCAGTTTGTCCATCTCTTCAAAGACAGTATATTGGTTATTTTCTCACTCTAGTTGTAGTTTTACTCTAAGTGAAACTGTCTAGGCTGTGCAGTTTCTGCTTTAGTTCTTCCTTGAGTGGCTGAATTATTTCATGTTGTCTGTACATAACACTTTGCAATTATGAGCCTTATAGTTCTCAAAAGATCTAAAAGCCTTGAATATTCTCCTCTGCATTAGCTGTACCACAGTATTTAAAGAGATTTTGTTTGTGTGGTTTATTGTCAACTGATACAAAGCAGAAAAATCCTCTGATGGACTGTTCAATGTGTTGTCTTGCCTTAAATCTGTACCCATAACCAGCAGTCCAAGGTGCCCAGTGCTCCTGCACATGTATCAGTCAAGCAAGCAAGAGGGAGCTTGGAGATCCTGCACCAGAGCTAGCAGGCCCTCCCTCCAAAAAAAGTCACAAAAAATTCAATTACTGGAGTTGCAGTTTCCAAGCTGGAACTAGGCAGGAGTGGACTGGGAACTGACAAACTTGTGAGCAATTGTTAAACCAGGCAAACTTGCCAACAGGATACATAAATAGACCAAAATAATCTGTCACAGGATGGCGTCTGAAATCCTCTGTTAGGTTTTTGGGGGCTGAAAAACAGAGCAACCATCACTTTTCTCAATTCAAAAAATGGCAGTGTCCTCTTATTGCTGACTCTTATTTGGGCTTTACTCCTTTTGTAGCCATAAAAGATTCTTGGGAAGTGAGAATAAGGTCCTCTATTTAAAGACCATTAATTCACCAGAATAAATGCTGAGAAATACAGTGATTTTTGGTTTATGCAGAACTTTGGAGCACTGCACTGACAAAAATAACAACAATAAGGAGTGCTGTAGAAAGTGGGAAAAGTGTTGAAAATAGCACTTTCTATGTCTGAGGTGCCTACATCTGCTGTACATCATATCCTCAAACCCTTTTCCCAGCTGCTGGAGTTGGCAAGAAAAGAATAATTTGGGGAATAAAAATCTGAAAGGCAAGAAGTAAAGAAAGGTCTGAATCTCTCCACTTCAAGGGAAACATGCTCATCATATAATAAATCAACTTTACCAACAATATGCTTTCCCACTGAGGAAATACTAAGCTTTCTCAAAAACAAACATTTTTTTTGGTGAAAATTTGTTAGGTTAAATACACCTCTGTACCAGTGTACACCAGTACTTTGTATTCCTCACAGTATTTTCATTTAAAAGGGAGTTGCTGTGCAAAATAATGTCCTTGTCTGTCCCTTCCTCATACAAACCTCAAATCAAATTTAATAAAGCTAGTTTGATACAATGCCAGCCTACACTTGGTTTACCCTTGGTCGACTTTAATAGGGTCAAAAATATTTTCGCTTTGGCAGTGTACGCATTAATCATTTTTCCAGAGGATTTAGAAAATTGGAAGAGACAAGGCCAAGCAAAATTTTAAATTAATTGGGCCTACCCCAGCATTCAGGAGGTCACCTTGTGTCAGTTGTCCCACATTTTCCAGGTCACAAAGTTCCAGTGTATCCTAAGCTGCCATGAGGAGAGATCTGTGCTGTGGGCACACAAAGGTGAAAGAATTTCTCTCAGAAAGTGCGATTTTCCTAGAGGCAACCACAACGATTCCACCTTCCAGGCTGTCACCAGACACCAACCACTTAAATAATGCATACTCGACTGATGCCTGTACTTGGTGCATTTTCTAATCAACTAGTCAGGAAAATTTGCAGGCATTCTGTCATTTACCATAGATCTGCTGCCTGCTTGCTACTACAGAGTAATTAATTTTAGTGCTACTCAGAATTCTTAATTTCAGCTGGGAAATCTACCTTCACAATCATCGTTGTTTTCACTCTCCCCTCTGTTTTGTTTGGTTGGTTGGTTTGGTTGGGTTTTGGGTTTTGTTGTTGCTTTGCTTGTTCCCTAACATCCTTGTTAGGGGTTTGAACATCAAAGCACTATTCTTGCAAGGAAAAGACTGTTTGTGGCAATGGTAATGTGCTATTCCAGTGTGGCACCAGTAACTGCTCCCACATTTCTCATTGTTATCTGCAATAATGCCCTCTCAGTATCTGGATGACTGGCCAGATACAGATGTCAATGCTAAAGGAGGAAAGCAAGTGAAAGGCTTCCTTACAGATATAATTCATTTATTAGGTTCTAAAAGTCCTTACTGTGTGATAAGAACTGTGTATACCTTTTAGTTCACAGTTTTATTTTGAGGAACAGAGCGTCACAACCTAAATGCTGAAAATAACTACAGGCGAGGAAATTATGTTAAATGGTTTATCATCTGTTAAACATTCTTAGTATTTAACCCATAATAGGAGTTTTTGCACAAGAAAAAATTATCTTGCAGAATTATTTGCAAACCGTGAAGTTATGAGGAGACTGGAAAGGAAATATCTATAATTATTGCTTACAATTCTGAAGACAAAAGGCATATTGCTTTTTAAAGAGGTTTACCCTCATTTGCAAGGGGCACTTGGAGCTGCAACAGTAAAGTATTTAAAGAGTTCTGTCCAGTCCAATCTGAGTCGTGGCCACTGTGACCAGAAAAATTGTGTAGCTGGTGGGTTTTCAGGGAAACTATTGTTCTATATCTAAGTCAGAGCTTTGACGTACCCATACTGCCCACACTGCAGTCTAATATGACATGTATATTCCTTTATTTCCATTTTATAATTGTATTAAACAATAATGTTCAATAGGAAGATTCAATAATAAAAACCAAAAGAATTTATATTAAAGTAAAAACCCAGTGTAACTATGAGTCACAAAGATATTAGATAAAGTTATGTATTTCAGGATGTTTGTGGTTGTCTTCATCTAAACAATACTGATAGTTTTCTGTGGATAATTCTGTCTCTAATTGTTCCCAAGTCTCCTTAGACTCAAATGAAGTTGATACTTGTTTTGTAAGGGCTTTAACTATTTGATATCAAGCTGACAGTTTTCCTGTCAAATGACTCAGTTGTAATACTAATGAAACTAACTGCTGGTGAGTGGTGTAGTATCATCGTTAAGCATTTAAAGGCAAAAAAAAAAAAAAAGGAGGAACCGAAATCTGGTGAAGTTTGTTTCCTATAGGCACATATCAGGAAAGGAAAGATTACGTACATGTAGGGGAGCAACAACATACAATGCCTATTAGAAAAATGTTTAAAAGAGCGTTCTACATGTGAGGAGAGAGTTCCACAATAACATAACATAAGATCACCACCTATTCTTTCACACCAGTTTTCACACATGAATTAAATAATTTATTTAAGCATGAAAAAATATTAATAACACTGAATTAGTTTGTGTTTACATTTAAATGTGTATCTGGTGTATCTGTGGTGTGTCAGTGTGATGTCCAGATCTTTTTTCCCAGCTGTTATACTGGAGCCTAAAATTGACTTTACAGATTTCTAAGAAACATCTAAAAATATGCCCATTGACATTAACAACCTACTTGATAGGATCTATATGGGACACTTGAAAATAGAAATTGGCAGAAAGCTCTAATCATATCTATTTCATAGACTATTAAAACAACATTCTGATGAAAACTGTCATGCAGCTGGGATCTTCTCTTTAATACTGCAATTTTTTTTAACAAAATAGAAGCTTAAACTTTAAAAGGGCAGATCATGCCTGTGAGAAATAATGCAGATGCTATGACACTAAGCAAGGAACAAAATAACATGCAAGACTGTTAATTAATCATTACAAAGTACTGAATTGCACTATTAGATGAGTTGTGGTTTTGGTGTCATAAAATATCATAAGATTATGTCTCATGTAGAGATGAGGTACTGTGGTTTAAATGTACACAGGTAGAATAAATATAAACAAATATCTCAACATACTAGTCCCCAAATGATGCTATTAGTGATGTATGACATTACTCATGCTACTTCCCTCATTAATGAAAAACAGTTTAATTTATTTCAGGATTTTTTTCTTAAGAGCAGCACTTTGCTGCTCATCATTACATTTTGACAGCAAACTGAATTCTTGTTCACAAGTATAGGATTTGTTTAGCTCCAGGCATCTGTGTTTGGATTACGAGAATGCTGATTGGTTCACTGCCAGGGGCACAAAAAGGTCAAACTGTCCTTTTTTAAAGGCTCTTTTTTTCCTTTCCCCNTTTTTTTTTTTTTTTTTTTTTTCTTGCCTTAGAGTTTGGCTCATTAATCAGAGTTAAAAGAAAGGGGAAAAGGCAGTGACTTGAAATCATTTGATTCTTTTTCAAGGGGTATTTTAAAAAGCAGAACTCAATGTTAGTGTTAGAGGTTGAGTAGATGTTTGTATGGATCATACTGACATAGTTCTGACAGGTGACCTGAAACCTTTCAAACTGACATCTGTCACAGAGACAGACAGAGGGTTTTTAGCCTCAGAGCCTGTTTTCATGACATTTCATTTTTCATCAGATTTTGAGAGAAGGGGGGAAAAAAGAAGATGAACTTGAAAAAATCTTGCCAGGGGCAGAAAATGAGATCAGGTTTTGTGCAGCTGTCTAACTCACCTTTAAAGGTTAGAGGTCCAGGCAAAGTGAAGAAAAAGGTCTCATTTTGATGCTATTAGCTAAAAGGACAGATTACTTCTTTAAGTCTATTTCTACAGTTGCATAGCCAGTATAGGACATCACAGAGGTGTAGGTAGTTTGGGTTAGCCATTGCAAGTTCTGATTTTCAGCATTTACTTGCTCTTTGCACAGAGGTGAAACCTAGGGAACAAGTTTAACTCCTATAAGCATTTAAGCTGAAAACTTCAAATCTCTATCATATGGTAAATGTCACATGATAAAATATTAATCAATATTTAGCTTCTGGTTTCATTTTATTCAAATTGTTGTTAGGAAACAGTGACTTCTATTTTAAACTAAAATGGATGAACATACAGGCATCTGCAACACAGGCACCATAAGGAGAATATACTTTGAATTTAAATTTTACTGAATGCACCCATGAGAGGAATTTAACTAGCTAGTAATTTTTCTTTCCTTGCATTTCCCAGTGGTCACCATGCCCCTTCTCCTTTCAAAGAGGAAGCTCATCCTATAAGAAATCCCAGCTTTTCTCACACCTGCCATTGTAAGAAATCTGGATTGAAATTACTGCCTTGACCTGCTTTCCTCTGCCACATTGGGATGGTAGAGGTAAGATCAGCCTTTGGTACGTGCAAATACACCTGAGATTAACTGTCAGCTATCTTTCATAAAGATGTTCACTCAGATTCATTAAGCCCATCGTAATCCTGAAATCCTGAAACACACCCAGGCACCAAAAAGAGACAATAAAATTAACGTCAGGGTACAACTGAGTAGCCAGGGATGGTCCTGTTCTACCAGAGATTTACCAGCTGGGCCACTGAGGTTAAGCAGAAAACCTATAACACCTGCTTCATTTTGAGGTAGTAACTACCAGTAAAAGTGAGCTGAACACTTTCCAACACATCTTTAACACTGTTGTGAGAGCAGTAGCAGCAAGACTGGGGATTCAGGCTGTTGTCCCTGCTTTCCACTCCCTTGATAAAAGGAGGAAGGAAAATGGAGCTAACATTAATCGTACCTCAGCTGATCTGGAAAGATATCTTTAGTACATTATTAGTGCCAGCCATTTACTCTTGCTGAAGCTTTGTGGGCTCTTGCCCAAAACTGATTACGATTTGCTACAGTCTTGAGATTTCAGGAAGCATTTCCAACAAATATTAACTTGTGTTTGAGAAGGTTGAATGATGTTTTTCTTACATGCTCAATTCTACTGAAGTTTAAAAAACTGCAGCAACTGAATTTGTTCATTCATTATTGTCATTTTTTGGCAGTAGGGATTTTGGAGTAAATATCAAAAACATTATTTTCATGCACTAATAATTACAGAAGACAGAGTTTGTCCCTTCTGGGGAAGCTGCTGGTGTCTCCATTACGTTGAACTGCCAAGAAATCTTGAATATAGCTCAAGAGTTATGCCATAATCAAATGTGCAATATCAACATAATCACAAATTGGACAAAGCCAATAAACATTGGTTTACATATACCCTATCACCCTGACATTAGTTCTTTTCTCTTCTAAACATTGCTTACCATACTTCCTTTGTTGCAATTTATTGTAATAAATAATTTACAAGCACCTGTTTTAGAGTGTTAGGGGTTCTCATAGTTACCAATTGAATAAATGTTCTCCCAGTACTCTTTCACATTTAGCAATTTAGATTAAAGAAGTTTAACAAATAACAAAAAGGTACAAAATGGGATTTCTTTTCTGTGAAAAATTAGTTGTGAATCCAAAGTGCTCTTTCAAGGAATTCCTTCCTTTCTCAAAATACTGGTGTGCAACTCTTGTCATGTTAGCTTAATATTCTTCATTTAAGATATATTCAACCCTAAACAAATTATAATAATATTAGTGTTCTTCCTCACCAGATCCTTGGACTTTCTCTTTCCTGCTCTTTAAATGTCTAACTTAGTTAGATCAAATATGGATTCACATAATCCTTTTTCTCCATTTTGTGTTTAAGGTATATTGATAGATATTTCAGGGATATAGCTAGTGAAATTCTTTCTTAAGCAACTCAGTACTAGAGAACATTAGACTTTCTTTTTTGTATACACTAAACAATAAATGAATTCAGACACTGTACTAGGCTGTGTCTGCCGAGATAATAAGGCTGTTGGGGGAGGTATAGAAGAGATGCAGAAGAGCTGCACCTCCAGAGTGCCAAGTTTGAACTCCCCATGTAGTTTCGCAGATATTTTGTAAGTGCTGTAACTTCAAAATCATCCCTGAGGAAGTAATCCTTAGATAGGTGAGTCTGCCAGGGACCTTGTGTTGAGGACAAGTCAACAGTATTGCAGAAAATCATCAAGGATTTCTAACCTCAGTGAAACTCTTGTTAGTATCTGTGTAGGAGCACAGATCTTCAGGAAAATCTTCTGTCTTACACTTGCTGGACAAGAATTCAGATTCAGCTGTGTAGAAGACATTTGAGTGCTCTGCAAAACATGTAAAGAGCGAGAATGACAAGGCAGGAAAAATAGGCCATATGGAAAGATGGAGATGATTGAAGATATCAGAGAATATTTTTGTAGAAAAGGTGTGCCTCTGGCTTTATGTTGGCTGTGATTGTGCAGTTTCTCACGTCTCAAGAGAAATCACTCTTCAGGTTAAGAAAAATATCAGTGGAAAAGGTAATGGATTTTGGACGTAAAAAGCTACAATTCTGAAAGTGTTGGTTATTTTTTTCACAGGAGAGGAGGATATTAATCTTAGAAGTCCAAGCTTTATAGAGACTTTGAGTAGCAGCAAAAGAATTAAGCCCATCAAAAAGGAATGAACTAAGTGCTAGGAGAATAAAGAAGGAGTCTTGAGTAGTTTAGAAAATCACTATCTGGCATTTCCAGTGCAAAAGAGTCTGCATTTTTAGCAAATGAAGTAGAAAAGGGGGCATGGGTAAGGTGTTTAGCAAAATAGAATGATTTATGGATAATTATTAGTTATTATTTTAGTTCAAGAAAAATAAACAGAAACATATTCAGAACAAAACTGCTGCTAGAAATGAAATGATGCACAATACGCTAGTTATGCATGTTGCTTTCCATTCCTCTAGAGGGTATTGTACCCTTATGGTATTGACTTTGAAAAGGCCGGGATTGTTTCAGCTCCTGTTGAAGTTAGTTTAAAAAACTGAGTATTCAACTCTGAAAAATCAAATGTTTTTACTGAAGATGAAGAACCTTTTTCATCACAAAGCATGCAAATCATGGTCTCACATGAAATATTCAGGAAACTGCTCCTCCCACCTTTTTCCTGTCTTTTCCCCACATGAAAATGTGGTGAAGGAAATCTGCCCTTGTCCTGGTTTGGTGATTTTTATGTTGCTAACAGGAGTCAGAACTGTCAAGAATAAGATAGTTAATGATAAGACAGGTATTAGCATTCGCTTAACATCTATGTCCACCCATAGACTTTGATATTTGTAAGACAGGTAGATAGGAAAAAGATATAAACAAGACTTACTCCTTATGTTAGAGAAGCAAGCAAGGTTAAGCTTTGCTCTCTCATGTAAGTTGTACACTGATAATAAATATGGGAACTGGAGATGAGTAATGAACCTCCATTTCTCATCTTTCTGAGGAGACATCATCTATCTGATGTGCTTTAATACCTTTTCCTCTTCTTGTTCAGAAAAACTTTAGATTTTCTTTTTGGTGCATAGCACATTAGAGGAAAATTTTTAGAGAAGGTTTACACAGTTAATTGCAAAAATATGAGCAGAACATGTTCATTCCAAATCTTCTAACTTCATAGTTTAATAGACAACAGAAAAATTTTATCTTATAGTTAATTTTTGTCAATATTCACTGGAGAATCTTTCATTTCTGGATATCAAGACCCTCAGAGAAAGAAAATTTTTCCTAGAATTATTTACTTGTACCTAAAGTTGTGAGACCAATAACTAATAAAAATTTATGAAAACTCAAACTCCCAAATTATATGAGATCACTCAAAACAAATTTTTAACAGTAAGTCTGCTTCCAGGTCTTACTTTTGGATGCACAACAGTTAATAAATGCCAAATATGGCAAATTAATTCCACTGAATAAATTTTACACTCATTTGATTTTGTTGCTAAGTTATGCCAAGTATCCAGTTATTTCTAAAAATCACACTAGAAAACAGGAAAAGTGTTCTCTTGGCTTCCTGACTTTTATTTACTTCTTATTCTCTTGTTTACAAAGGTTTACTATTTTCCATGAATATTTGCCTAAGCTTAGGCAGGAACAAACCTCAGAAACAATTTTTTGCATCATCAGTGACAATGCACTATTTCAAGAGAAGTTGCCACTGTTCATAGTACAATTGTATCCAGTATATTATATATCATTCATACATTCATAGTATAAATTCACATTTTCAAAGACTCACAGTGACCATGGGAGAACTGCACCCCTTTGCACCTGTAAGATTTTTTAAGCTAACTGATTATTGTTCTGGTCATTAGAAGAAAGATACAGCATTCGCTACCTGAACTTTACTAGAAGGAAAAACTTCTGCAGTCTTACAAATTTTTGGATAAAATCTTGAAGGCACACCATCCAGATGTGATCCTGAAGATATAAAGCAAAACAGCAAGGTTGATACAAAGCTAAAACGCAGAGTATATTGACACAAAATTCAAATAACAGTCTACAGCAGAAACCTCTTGAATTAAACTGAATCCTTGTCAACTCTCATTCCCTGAGTGTGAGAGTGTGACATTCACCTACTGGTCTTCACAGACACTTCTCCACTATAGCATATACTTTCATATGTTTGCATGCCTAGCCTCTCTGAGAGTTACACACTCTAATCTAATCAGGATTTAGTTCAGTTATGGTGACCAAGAATCTTTCTTCTGCTGATCAGGTGATTTATAACAATTATGGATCTTATTTCCCAAAAAGACTGGAAAAGACTGGGAGTTTGAGATTTTCTTCTGCTCCCTACCCAAGATAGGAAAGAGAATCAGATATGTGACACTTAAAAAAAAAAAAAAGAAAAAAAAAAAAAATCTTGACACTCCACAATGTCAACCAAAAGGTTAAATAAATAATGTAAGGGTATGTATAGCAAAACCTGACTTCTTCTTACAGAAAAGACCTCTCTTACAGAAAAAGCCTCTCTCACAAAAACAATGTTCAACTGTGAAACATTTGAAACATTTAACTGCCACGGAGCATCTGTTGGGAGAGAATAATATAGCTGTTAAGATCAAGATAAAGCCCACCTGAAACATTTCCTTTTACACTTTATGTAACATCTTTAGACCTCTGCCTGTTGTTTCTCTCACAGGTGTGTTAATACAGATGGAACTTATAAGAAAAGAGGACATCAAGTGCAACAGGAATAGATCTGGGTTAACTTTTAACTTAAATTAATAAGTAACTTAAATAGAAATGCCTTTTGAAGTTTTCTTTTAAATCCATTGGGCAAGGTGTTGGTGATATGGTGCAGAGACTGAAATTATTTGAGCTAATAATTTTGGATATAGGCAGGAGTATCAAACAGCTGATAATTATGAGATGTGTGGGTTCACAGATGGAGTATTGTTATTCAGGGCTCAGAATAGTGAGTCTTAAAAGAAGATGGCAAATTAACACCTTCACTAATGTATAATTGCCACCCATTAGCCACCACAGTCTTTGTTTGCCAGGCAGAATTGGCAATTTTCTTCTTTTTCTTTTGGTTTGAGATTTTTTTTTTTTTCAAAGTGTGTGCTATAAAGGAGGATGGCAAAGACCTTGGAGAAGTTGTTGTGGACTCTCTCATAGGTTATGCTACCTCTCAAATACAGATCAGAGACATTAGAGCTTTGACACATTCTTCATTTATAATGAATATTAAAGCAAGAGGAGGCCTGTGCCTCATTGTCACCTTCCACATGCAAATACTGCTCATGCCTCAGTGGTAGACTTGGATGTGCAGCAATGACATTAAAATAGAGCAGGCAAAAA